>CM060839.1:62265404-62772904 GCA_030762175.1 Metallyticus violacea | reverse complement strand
TAAAAACCTGCTTATATCACGGAGCTTTTTACGAGCTAAAATTTGAAAAAAAAAAAAAAATTAACAAAATAGCCCACCTGCGTACTTTATAGCCAAAGAAAGCTGCAATTAACAGCATTATACGTTAAGCTTCATAAAACACAAAATAAAGATCAACATTAAATGTTTTTACTCTAGTTTATGATTTTCATAACAAAAAATGCGTAAAACTTTCTGTTGCAGACATGATGATGTTCGCTTTTTATTTGAAGTTGAACAATTCAAGCCAGAGAAACGTATTTAAAAATTGAAACAGTCAATTTTTAAATGAAGTCATGCATTTTGAAGGCCATGATAGTAACGTATATCCCGACCTAGACTATTCTCATTGCAGATAGCTGCATTACCGACATTCAGGGGCTGGTAGTCCCGCAACATGAGCCTACGTAACCAACATGAGCAGCTGCATTACCAACTTAGATTTATACCGAACCTTCAGCGGTATGCATTTCCTGCAACAAAGATGGACTAAGTCGAGACGTATTTATTTATTATATAAAATTACACAAATATTTTATACATATTATTATCCGAAATGGCGCATATAAAAGTTTACATTATTAACAAAATTGCAATTTCCCCTAGAAAAAATATGTAGTATATGTAATTTGGCAAACGTTATACCAACGTCACTGTCTTCTAGCGTATAAAAATTTTTATATTATTTACACAAATGACGGGTTTCCCTGTACAAAAATTATTTTAAAACATGTAGTAAACGTTCTTTTTGTAAACGTCACATCACCGTCACTGTCTTCGTCGCTGCTGCTCTTGGTTTGATCCTCGTGAGCTGTAGTGACGCAGGTGAGTAACATATGAGAAAAATTGTTGTTGAGATGTTTCTCGTCCGACGGATTGGAGATGGGGACGACGAAATGACATCTTGTCGATGGTTCCGAAATAGATGGTACAGCGGGCGCTTATACCGTAATGGAGTGATTTTGAAGTTAAGTATCTGACTTCCACGACATCAGTGTTGTTGGTTGTGAGTTTGATGGTGACAGTATTGTCCTTGCCAAAGAAGGAGATTTCGGTGGAGATCAGGTTGATATTTGCTGGATACTCTCTGCTTGTTGCGACGTAATTTTGGTTATCAAAAGCTAGTTTGACAATGCGAATGTTGCCGATTATCACTGGATTTGTTTGGCATACCGTGTTTTTAGCTGGTGCAAAGTTCATGATGTGCCCCCGGTAGACGTTTCGGAGAATCTCCTTTCCTTGGTACACAAAGTAAAAGGCAAAAGAGTTGAGTAGGTTGACGAGAGCTGCAGAAAGGTGGTTGAATCTTGTGGGTAGAAATATTTCTTTCCTGTTATCGAGGCGGACAGGCGTTCTGGGCCCGTTCTTTATGGACTGGTCAGGACGCCTTGCACGATGTAGGGCACGTTCGGTTGCAGTGTAGACACGGTAACAAAATCTGAGTTACGCGACACTTCAGCTAGTTGGCTAGCGCGTCGTGGATCATGTTGTATGCTCCGTTGGTTTCTCAGTACTGAATCACATTGGACAGTGTTTTGTGAGTGGGAGTGGTCCTCAATGTGGGTGGATAAGGAGGTGAGGCTATAATGCTGGGTGTAGCAACGATAAGGAGCGTAAATACCTTTTACTTCCGGTGAAAGTTCTATCCATACAGCGTCCACATGTATAGGTGAATGATGTGTAAACATGGTGTTCCCCTCTACAGCTAACAGATGGCATTATTTGTGCTCCATCATTGCTAAACGACTACCATTTTGTAGAAACTTTAGCAACACTTCCATGTTCCATATGTACTAAGAGTGGGGATGGCTCCGGCCTGCATGTGATCCTATCTGGAGCCATGGTGTCCCAAATTTGTCTGGACATGCATATAACATCCTCATTGCACACCTGTCCTAAACCTGCCTAGAACATGCATGTAACGCCATCACAGATCTGGCGCCACGATGTCGCAAACCTTTCTTACATATGGAGCTATTGTTTCAACTCTTTGACGAATTGTGACTTTAGAAATTTTTACATCTCCAGGAACTCTCTAAAGGTGGCACAACAAAAGTACCTTGTGTGTTGAATGTAATTAATTTTCTCAAATAGCTCCCTGTAAACGTGATTGTGAAGCAAATATTTGCGATAAGCTGTTATTTGACTTTGTTCTTCTGTCTCTTCTTTTTTCTTGTGATAGACGACTTACGCGACCATTTGCTGTAGGCTTTCTAGGGCCCTTCAATCCTCTCTATGTTCAGAGATATGCAGGGTTCGTCCATTTTATGATAATATTAAGTAAAACAAATACATGTTTGAAAAGTATGGATAGTCGATTGCTTAGCTGCCACGTTCTTAGATGGCGAACCAAACGCTGAATTGTAGGTATTACCTCAGCAAATTTCCGCCACGTTGCCAAACCCAGGACCACCGCGCTGCATTATATACCCACGGTCACCACGACCTTGTGTGGCGGCATAAGCGAAAACACAACGCACGCAAACTTGGCCTGGTTTCTGTTCAAGAAGAAAATATCAGATGGAGTTCCAGGCTGCGCCATTTCGTCATTGTTGCTGTGGGCTGTTGTCTTATGAGTCGTTGTCCTAGGCTCAACAACACTATAAACAGAATGATCGATTTGTACACTTTATTTTTCCAAGTAGACACACGCGAGTACATTATAATGTTCCCCTCTCTGAGAGTAACTGGCAGGATGGGACATGTAGTACAATATGCACCTTCTAAAAATCAGTGAAAATACCGGAATTAATAACATGAATGTAATAGCGCTATTCATCGAGGAAAAAATGCATAATTCATGCCGATATTAACATTTAACGATTTGCGGCTCTAATATGTAGTTTGTGAGCATTTGCCAAAACATGCATCATTGTAGGTTTTGAATGGCATCATCGTAGGGATTAAAATCAGTTATGCTGGATTTTGAAAATAATTCATCCTGGTACAAGTTACGGCAGCGATGAAACAGGTAAGCAATGACATAATGTCCACAACTACTGCTGGCCTCGCCTTGCAACCTTCTAATGTTTGTGAGTCCATCGTGGACCACAGCATTGATTGAGAAAATATAGAATATGAACCGAAAGAGGACCAATACCTTAGCTATCGAAATATTTCCCCTCCCGTTGTTTATAACAAAGATGCAGACCTAATGTTTGCCGGGTTTTGTGCTAGAATTGGTGTTGACAACTGCTATGGGTAGCTATATATTATGGAAGTTTGTCGAAGACATTTCATCACCTGCGTACATGCTTAAAAAGTGTAATTGAATAGAGGGACACTTAGAAATAATTTGGTGTGTTTGGAACGTATTTATTATACCAAAATGGTTCTAATAGCATCACTTTCTATAGTGCATGTACTTCTGTCAGTACCAACAAATTAATAGGATCTGGAGTTTGTTATTTAAAACCTATACTTATAGATGTGGTGCTGTGACGTTGTCTTGAAATGCAAGACTTGTTAGCATTCATAACGGTTGTTAGATCAAAGATCATAATAGTTTAGCCACGAGAATATTGGCGTCTGGAAATGGAATGCCCTTTGTTCTTAAAGTGAATACCGGGGCCATCTTGAAGAGTTTCAAAACACCGAAGAAAATAACCATCATCAAATTCGGGCTAATGGGAGTATGAGGAAAAGGCTGTCCTTTCACATACATTTGGGAGGAATTAATTTTAAATGGTTCTAGTTTTTACGTACTTTTGTTAATATTGGTGTTATATACCTGGTCGGCGACCATAGTCACAACCACCCTTCTGGGGATCTGACCTATGAAAACATTGTTGAAAGTCATGCCTCTAACTTCCTTTGGAATGTTAAGAGCGTGAAATCCGACTTCGTGGAGATGCTACTTGGTATTACTCTTCGCTAACACTGCCTGCTTTGCACGCTTTGCTTCCTTTGGTATAGCCGTCACGCTACTTATTCCTTGATTGATCGAATACGCGTCCATCATTCCTCCCATGTCCTCTTTCTAGGGCGAGGGTGTTCATGGCATCTATGCAATAATTGAGCAGTGTTTCAATATATGTTCTATATGGGTAGCTGAGGTATGAAAACTGTGACATTGTTGAGTGATACTTCTAACTGTTGAAACAATTACTTTATAATATTGTTGACAAAGGTAACATGTTGGTTATTTTTCATGTCATTTTCCCCACATCGACTATTCCCACGGACAGCTGTAGTGCTACACAAGTCATGTCAAGGTAATAGTCAGTATTACCAGGGAAATGAAATTAGAGGGGACATTTTTCATAAATGTATTTTGGGGATTTAGAGAAATGTAGCGGTACTTCTCCGTGTTTATTTTAATGAGCAAGTCTTTGAAAGTGTCTAGTTCTAACTCATGCGCATCAGCGAATCATCATAATCCTTGATAGCCATTGTGAAAACATATCTTGCACCCCTTGCCTTCGGCGATTAGTCTTGGACTGATTGCTATTTTTTCCCCCTTTCGGACACTTTAATAGACGTTTGTTTCTAGAACCTATCATAAACTCTATCCCTACGTCCGCTTTCCTCTTCAAATTAAATCAAGCCTCCTTCAGTCTAGCCTTTAACGATGGGAAATTCCCGAACCTGCCACGCCAGAAAGAACATTGGCTCCCATTTTCAACGCCTCTTTGCCGATAGTTTTTTACACCGATCTTAAAAAAGGCAGCACGGCTCTGTAAAGCCCGCCAAGAGCAGAGAAAAAGCCACCAATTTTTTATAATGTTTGCCCCTATACAAAATAAATTCTCGGTGGTCTACTGCCCCTCCAGACTTATTAAGTAATATCTGGTGACCGTATGCAGTTGCATTGTGTCTGATGAGGACGAAACGTTGTAACTATGGTAGAGGTAAGTTCGTCTACAAATGGAAATAAATCGCTGTAACCGTTCCTTTAATCAATGTTTACAATTTTAAAATCCGGTTGCATCATAGGTACCCAGTTAAGGAGAGAGAAGGACTTTTCAATCGTCATGGAGGCGTTGTCCCGCTTTTTAGCATCAATGACTTGCCCACCACTTGTACTATCAGATTGCAAATGAACATCTCGTAAGGGAAACCCATGTATGAATCTACAGGAAGTTTACCTATTCCCTGATCCACTATGATAGTATAGGGTTCGAACCCGGTCATCTTAGCCAGAAATGGCGACTAAACCAAAACATGTACGAGATTCGTCTTTTTTCTGTAGGTGTCTGAGAATTTGAGGTGCCAGGCTTGGTCTTTATCATCGTTTCTGTATTAGGAGAATTTCCAGACTTGAAATTTTGTGTCTGGCTCGTAATTTCCTGCGTTTTAATTTCTGTTTCCACTATGCTTCTCCGGTTTCTAGAGGGTTGCATATTTCCTACATAGCCTACAATTTATTGTCGGAAATATGGGTGAACTGTGTGGTTTTGGTGCAATGTTGGCAGTGGGTTTTTTTTGGTTATAAAGAAAAAAGTCTTCGACATGCAAATATCCACAAATCTTTAGAATTGTGAACGATACCATATACCAATTGTAACTTTAATTTAGAATATGTCACTGGAGTAGTCATATTATACATGGTTCCAATGATTTGGTTATCGTGATTTGTAACGTTATAGAATTTCACAGGGTACTTAAACTTTTGCAGTGTTACTTTCCACTCTCCTTGCAACACTATTCTCTTGGGCAAAATGTTTGAAAAATCTAGAAGTTTTTATGTTGGTTAAATAATCCATCGATGTCTCACGAGCATGAGGGAAAATGGTTTTGTTTAATCATACCGAATCAATAGTTGAAGCCAGGATCCACGAATTAAACTTGTTAGCAGATCCTCTCCGCTTAACCAAAAATTGCTTATTGCGTCTATCTCAAGTGTAGATTATTTTGTCTATTTTGAATGATTTCGGAAAAGCAACTTTTTGAATCTCCTCGGAGAAAATGGTGTCTTCTATGGCTTCACCGTCAAAGTGTTTTAATTTATCCACAACAGGAATATCGTATATCACTTTGTCAATTTGAAACTTTTCATCTATCCAGTTTTACTCATAACCCTTTCCGAACTTCATTTTCTCCTTAGATATGCGCAAGTGATCTCCTACATTAAATTTTAGGTTGTGTAATATGTTCCCATTTTGACCATAAATATTTTCGTACACCTGCAAAATGTTTTCGTCATTGACATCCTTTAGAGTTGTCTTTATAGACCTGTGAAATAACTGTTGTAGGACTGTAAAAGTGCAGCAAGAACTTCTATGTATCTATAGGTGTTTATATGCGTGAATATTTTCATATTTTCCTCTTTAAGGTCCTATTGAAACGTTTTACAACGCTGGCTTAGACATTTTTTGTAGTGTAATACTTTACGCCATGTTTGGCTAAATTTTTTTTAAAGGTTTTGTTGGTGAACTCGGTTCCTTTATCGGTTTACACCTTGAGAACTCGACGAGAAAGTATAGTTTTAAACGTTTGTGTAATTTCCGTGACTGCTTTTGATTTTAAAATTATTGTCCAAGTATATTTCGAAAAAAAAAAAAAAAAAAAAAAAAGAAGTCAATCACCTTCAAGCTGTAAACGTAAGGCTTGTTGTGCTCTTTAACGTAGTTCATTATATTTTGATCGGTTTTCCAAAGATCGTCCATGTTGGTCACCTGATAATTTCTGGTGGGATATCGTTTCTTATCAGCTTGTGAAATGAATGACTATCCTGGGTTCGAAGAAAGGGCTCGATCTTAGATTTTGGTATACCCTTGGCCCTGAGAAATTTGTCAGCTGTACCAAATCCCACGTAGTGTTCTGAATTGAAATAGTTTTTTTCAATGCATTCCATTCCTTCATAGTTTAATTATACAGCTGCTCCCACGATTGTCTACAAAGGTTATAGGAAGAACTGGGGTTTTTTTTTTACAGGAAATCGACTTTTATTTACTTTCCTTTTTAATTGTCTTGGTTCCTTCTCCTTTATCTCATTTTTATGGAACACATCATCATTTTGTCATCATGTTTCGATTCAAGGTATGTTTGTCTTGCTTGTGACATATGATCGAGATAGTTTCTCGATTTATAATTTATCATCCACCAATTTTCGGGAGCTGCCAATGATCAAAAGAAAAATTGATTAATTGGTAGAAATATTATTCTTTGGATTTTGAGCGCTGCACTTTATTCATTTCTCTGATTAAGGATTTGTCAACGAGATGAAGATTTTCGAGAGATTTTTTATTGTTAAGCTACTATAATTTGCTTGCCGTACTTCATTTCAGTCAATTTTGACACGAGTTCACTACCCAGTGAAGCAAATATCGGAAGTAAAAATGCAGGTAAAAAGCCGCCTTTCTGTACAAGAAGCCTTTTCTTTTTCTTTAAGGAAAGTCTTTGTTGATTAGCTTTCTCCGGCAAGTTTAAAGTTTCTTTAAGCGCTTCAAGCATTTTATAGGCAAACTGACATGATCTCTGCACACGTTCAATACACATTCGTAATTGGTCTTTATTAACTGTGAGTTAGAGCTTATCGACAGTTTTTCTAGCAAAAAGGGTTTTGCTTTAGCTAGCACTATCACGTTTATGTACTGTCTTACTGTCAGTGGACTACTCAGTTTGGCAATGGTAATCCTGGTTGTGTCTGTACAAAAATAATGTAAATATGCTCATTGCTCGTTTATTTAAACTCTCCGGTGAAAAAAAAATGTATTTTATGAACCAGGGGATAAACCTTCAGAATATGATCAACAAAAGCGATATCTGTACTGATATAATTTCTGATTGGGTATAAAATAAGAAAGCATTTCTCTCAGGAGGACGCCGGTTTGATATCTGTATTGATTAGGAGTGTACTGCGTGCAATCCTGCACTAGATAATCATGGGGATTTTCTGTAACCTTCACAAACGCCTCTAACAGAAACCTAGAGTTGTTTGGCTCGAATTGTAGACACAATCTATCTATTTGCATTTATATCTATTGTATTTAAATACAACAATATAATTTGCATTCAGAGATATAGTTCGAAATTTCTTTCTTTGTGTAAATACATTTTGTAGCACGTAAATAGTTCCGAAACGTTTGTGATGTGAATATCTAGTGAAAATTTTGATATGTTATGTCTTTTTGCTTCATACATTAAATCGTTGAAAATAAGCAAATTCCCTTTGTTACCCCCTCCTAATCTGATATGCCTGCATGGGTCATGAAGCACGGACTTGGTTTAGGAGAATGTTCTAGTGGATGACATCACAATTCTCTTCTCAAGGGCTTGTCAAACTTTTGACCTATATTATTAATTAAACTTTTCACAAATGTTAATTTTCCACAACGCGAAGTACTAGTAATTAACATTGTACACGGGAAATTAAATGTCATCAGACTTGTAGCAAGAGCCTGATACCTTCATTGTCCAAATAGTCCAAATACATTAAATTTTTAGTGTCCCTACCAACAAAAATTCCATAGCTCTGCATTGCTTTCTCCAAGGATTTAATATTACCTCCGGATTCACTTGGCGAACCTATGCACACGCGTGTTAAAGGGTATAGCAGGATTTTAAATACTATGAACCGTGATCCCTGGCTGATTGTTTAACAGATTATAATTGACAAACGTTAAATAATCGTTAAAAACTTTAGAAACCCAATGGTTCGGATCTACATCTTCGGGCGTCGAACTTACCATGATATCAATTTCGGAATACCGAATAAAAATTTTTGCCGTCCTCTCCCCATGATTGGTAATTTCGAAACTAGTTTGCGAGGCGAGATCTGCACTTACACCCGTCACGTCAGCGATGTCTGGAGAAGCCATGTTTTCGGCAGAAGTGGAGTAGTCGGCAGAAGAGGAGTTGAGAACAGAGACGGTGTTGTCCGGAGAAGCCGTGTTGTCGACAGAAGGCGGTTCGTCGGCAGAAGGAGAGTAAGGTCAGAACCCGCGTGGTCTGGAGAAGCATCGTTGTCGGTATAAGGGGTGTTGTCGGCAGGAGGCGTATTCTGGTCAGAAACTGCATTTTCTGGAGACGTGGAGTTGTCGGCCGAAGACATTCAGATGTCACCGGTCTCCGTGCTGCTGAAAAGGGCCTGCATGTCGGCGAAAATGGAAGTAATGTTTTCAATGCAGCACAACTCACGACCATTACTAGACAAGGTGTTGTTGCCGACGCTGCTGGAACGCCTGCTGGTGTAAGAAAGCCGGTTGGCTGAAGACATGTCCCTCCCTATAGAAGACATGCCGCTGCTGGAACGCTTGTTGGTTGAAGACATGCTGTTGCCTTTAGAAGTCACGCTGATGCTGTTTGTTGAAAAAAGAAACAGTTCCACTTCATTGCCACGAGATGCGATGTGGTCACTTTTATACCAGACTCACCCCCGTATATCAGTGACGCCATTATTTTGGTTTTCCATTCCGTGCTCGATTTAGCTCCTCCTACTTGGGTTTAAGTCAATGAGAAGGATTTTTTCTACAGCGCTTGACTGTCCCTTCTTGGTTTTCGTCCAATGAGATTGGTTTTCCGCATGCCCTCGCCCGATGCATTGAAAGCGTGGTACAATAAAATATTTTAATATACTTTTCTGCCGCGGTGAGGAAACAATAGCAGGCTGACCCTTGGGAAAAGCAATAACAGTTAAAGTGGAAAGCTTTCAGAGAGGTAACATCTAAACAGGATGAAACATGAATGTGTAAGCCAACTTTCACTACACTCAACAGCTCGCTGTGAATTCGTAAACATCTTTTTAATGATTTTTTTTAAGAATGTAATTCGCGAAACATAATGCTTTTAACAACCATTTTTGCTGGGGAGTGAAAAAACATTAGCTGATAAAATACCAGACCCAACAGATACAATAACAGTTAAAGAGGAGAGTTTTCAGGCAGGTGGAATCGAAATGGGCTGGGGTGTAAATCATGCAATATTCAAATTTAAACACGCTCAATAGATGGCTGGGAAGTCCCTTACGGAGAAAACATTTTAAGAGATGAATGTGAAAATGGTTTTAACAGACGGCATTAGAAATCCATTAAAAGGTAAAAATACCAGAGGGGGGAAAGATTTCACGACCCTCCGTGCCCAGTTAGAAAACCTTCCGTGGCCAGCGTCTACTTTCACTTCAGTAGACGAGTGGAAGCTACGGAGGAAACAAGCACGAGCTAGTATATGCTTTTTTATATTTTAACGGCTTATTTCCTAAAAATATTACAAAATAACGTACTTTACTATTGTATCCTAACAAAAAAGTAGTGACATCCCCCCCTTGGACTATTTTTTTTTTCGCATAATGTAACAAAGTTAAATAATTTTTGCATTTATCTATGTTTTTATATTTTATCAATGTTCTTTTTTGCATTTTATTAATGTCGTTTGCATGTTATCAATGCTTTTGCGTTTAAACAATTTTTTTTTTTTTTTTTTTTGCATTTTTAACATCGTTTTTCCCGTTTTAAAATTGCATGATTATATTTAATAAAAGTAGATCTCCCGCAAAACCGCCGAAGGTCAACATAAATAAAGTAAAAACCCCTAAGGTCGACCACCAAAATGCGTTAAAACCGGAATTACAAATCATTCGCCAAAAAAATTTAAGATAAGAATCCCACCCCCACAACCCGATCTTTGTTGCGGGAAATGCATACCACTGGATTACTGAAGGGTCGATAAAAGTCTACATGTTGTAATGCAATTACCTACGTCGATAACGCAGATTCGTATTGCGGGACTGCCTACCCCTGAATGTCGGTAATGCAGCAACCTGCACGAAGGACAGGCTAGGTCGGCATGTACTCTTACGAATATTCCTGGTGGACGGGACAATTTTGGCATAGTTAGTGTGATTGTTTCAATCCTATTGTTTCGCTGGTTTTCTTATATTCCCTTTGTTTTCTTTCCCTAACTTCCCTTTTCTTTTCTTTCTTCTTTTACTTTCACTTCCCTCGTTTTCCTTTGATTTTGTTCCTTTTATTCTTTTCCATCACTTGTATTCTTCTATGGTTTTTCATCTCTTATTTTTGTTATTATAGCTAAAAAAACAATAGCTTTGCTCGTTTTTCCATTTCCTTTGTTTAATTTTCTGATCTTCCCATCACTTTTGGTTCCTTACATGTTTTGTCCTTCCCCTTTTTCTATTATCGCTTCATTCATTTTCTTTCTGCACTTTTATTCACTTTCTTCTTTCATCCACTTTCCCTTTCCTTCCTTAGCTTTCCAGTTCTTCATGCTCCGTGTTAATGCTATTTTATTTTTTATTTTTTCTTATCAGTTTATTTCTAACACGTTCTTATATATTTTATAACGAATTCACATAAAAAAGCTTCATTTAAAGCAACAGAGGGAAGCCGAGAATTGTTTCACATACACCTTTCAGTAAGAAGTTTAATCTTTTGTGGTTTTCTGACATGCCTGTGTTTTTAATGAAATCTCCAGAAAAAAGAGGGAAATGCGCAACATAATTTTGTTGCGTTAACTTGAAGAGAAAAAAAAACCGTTGCTTTGTAGAGTAGTTCGCAAATATTGCGAGATGCTAAGTTATTAAAGCAAACAAACAAATATTTTATTCAAAATTAAATTTACCTTCTTTATTTCATCTCGCTGTCTTTTGACTTCCTCTACATTTAGAGCCATTTGCTGCGCCGCTGAGGTAACATTGGTTACTCTCTTTCTTTCAGTATCGAGTAGCGTCCTTAGAAACGCCACGTGAAGATGAAGATTTTCTTTCTGTAAAACAAAAATAATTGACTATATAACCAAATGGCCACTTCTCATTTAGTTACTGCTTAGATGGCGGCTTGTAAACTCTTAATTAGAGCTAATCTGTTTGTTGAAGCTATTAATCAGATGGTCAAAATTCAGTCGTGCAATCTGCGCCGTTAGTTGCTCATTCGGGTTCAAATTAGGTAATTTCTTGCCGAATGATATCGCAGAACGATGGAACACCAGTTCCCTTCCAGCCAGACAATAGCCTCGAGCAAGTCAATAAAAGTAGGTATTTATACCAAATACGGGAGTCCACGAGTACAGTGATGAAGAAACGGACTAGGAAAACATGTCGGTTCCTAGTGGTAAAAGAGGGAAGTGAGATTTCGAAGATTCCAAAGGAAGGCAAAGTTCCTAGAGGAGCAAGAGTGCACATAAACTTAGCTGAGTGGCGAATACCTATAAACTGCTACAAAAAAAATAAGCTATTAAAACGTAGGTTATGGAGAGAAAAACTTATTTATCGTCCCGAAAATTTTGTTTAACAAAGAAGTAAAACCAATAAAAACGCTACACACAATAGGAAATAGTCAAGACATTTCTCAAAAGACTCAGAAGAAGGAATATAGGTTCCAGAGGAGTGGGAAATCCCAAGTTACTTATATTAAAATACCGCGCAATAACAAGCATGAAATAAAGGAATGAGCTATCTGGAGAAGACATTGATATCTCTGCTAGGACAGTTAAGTTTCTGGCGAATTTATTGTAGCCTTTAATCTGAATGTCGAAATTCAATCCTGAAATTTTATCCTGTCAATAAGATTCAAGTGAGGCGGATTTCCCGTCCAATTAATCCAGACTGTACAGAGTTAGTCAAATTATTATTAGACTGAAGCAAATAAATCAGTGAGGCTTAGACTGGTGTTCCACTTGAGACTCGCTTTCGTAAAACCTGGGGTTCAAACTCTGGGAACCATGACCTTGGGTTTATTCGTGGCGTCCTTTGGTCGCTTAGGCAAAAACTTAGATGGAACCTTCCTTTCCACGAATTTTTCGCTCTCCCATTTCATTCCCTTGATTCTATTACAGGGTTCAAAAGTGCTAGGTCCAGGTGGGATGGTGCGGTGTGATGGTGACTTGTACTTTGGAAAGATTTCTGCCCCAGTGTCTGGTATGGAAGCTGCCTTTCTGTTTAATGGACGCCTTATACATCCATGCCTCGACGGCCTTGGATCCTGGCCGCCCAGTGTTTTGTACCTCATCCCCTCCTCCCTGAGGTGTCTCCGTTTGAGGACGTAGGTACAAACACCTAGCCGTTTTTTTATTTAAGGAAGCTCTTTAACATCTCAGATCATCAGCGTCCCATTCAATTCCTGGCGTGAAACGGCCCTCAAATTTTGCTCAGAGGCCTCTTTTTTCAGGCTTGAGGTTCTTTATCGTGCCGTAAATGTACGACACGGGATCCACGACTTTACTTTCCTTCCGAAGGAAGCCATACTTAGGATTTTTACGCCCGAAAAAATCCATCGATCCTGGCCAGGTTTGAACCCGCGACCTTTTAGAAGGTAAGTATGGTTACTACTACACCACCAGGACCGACACAGCAAGCCGTGAACAAGGCTAAAGTACCACACTATTCCTCTCCATCAACAGCAAATATATGCAACAAGCATGTATTTCTGAACAGAAATCATGAACTAAAATTTAGCCTGAAAAGTTATAATATAAAGGGAACACGTTATTAATTAATATGTTCATTCTCTGAGGCATGCTGTAAATCAGATTTTGTTGTTTGTTTTCAAAGTCATTGTCATTTTTGTCAGATACCCATAATTGCTCCTATAGTCTTGTTGTTGTTTTTTTTTTCGTAATCTTCCTTTTCTTCAGAGGTTTCTAATATTATTTAGTCTGAATTATTAGTAGATCTTGGAAGCTATATTATTGAATATATTTAAGATACTTTTGAAATTCGCCAAACCACTCCCATATTTGAGGCAGTAGATGATCCTGCAGTACTGTTTGATATTGGTCTTGCCTCATTGTACCAATATCTGTATATCAGCACCACGCATGCACCCAGACTGAGGATAAACTTCTTCTTTAGATCTTCTACGTACACAATGGCAGTTTTCTGACGAAGCATCAAATATAGATCCATCACTGGATATCTATAAAGAATTATGTATTTGAAATATTTAGCAAACTTTTCTAAGAGATTTTCATATCAACTTGCTAAATGAGAAATATAGACTTTTTATTCGTAATTAAAAAAAGAACTTATTACATTAAAATAATTTCAATAGTATATGTTTTATATATACCTTACTTCAGTATTTTGCAGGCCAGTGTTTCAGAAGCTTTATCCATTCCATACTCTTCTTTGCCATACTACGTTTTTTTTTCTGACAAGTCTTCGCGATTTTATTCCAATTTTAAGCAATATATTCTGCCTAGCACAAACAGCAATGCCTTCTCTAGATTGCACATTCCTTAGTTCTGCTAGTAATTGCGCGGTTCTTTTAATATAAGTTGCTTTGGTTTACTTACTCTCTTGGGACTGATTATCTTTCTTCCACTTTTTTTTTCTTTCGTTTCACTTGATACACTTCATTATTTTCCGATGACTGCAATTTTGCTAACCGATTTTGAGAAATGTATTGGCTATTTCCTGTTGTGTGTATTATCTTTGCTGGTTTAATGTCCTTGCTACATAAATGTTTGGGGTAATATATAACCTACGTTTTCAAAGCTCAAAAACAATTTAAAATGTGTATGTCTATAGATATTCGCCGCTCAGTTAAGTTTGTGTGCACTCTTGCTCTGCTAGGAACGTTCTTCGACATCTTTCTTTCTTCTCTTACCGCTAGGTGGCGCCACATTTCCTAGTCGTTTTCTTTATCACTCTACTAGTGGAATGCAGCAGACAGCTCTCATATTTGGTATAAATAATTACGCTTGCACTCCAGGCTTGTCCTTGCTCGAGGCTGTGTTCTGACTGGTTAAGAACTTGTTATTTATCGTTCTGCGACGATACCCTTCAGCAACACTTATTTTTTTTAATTTTTTTAAATTTTTTTAAATTTGGTAATTTCAGTCTCATGTTTAGTGATGATAGCAAAGACTTGAATAACTGATTAATTGTTTATTGTATGAGTAATTTTCTTTACATTTATCTTTGATTGTAATTATGTGTAGACTTTCAGCTTGTTATGCTCCATACTGGAGCTGTTTTCTTAAAGAATTCTTCTACCTGGTTTGGCTATATGGGGAAGATTTATTAGAAAATGTTGTGTGTTAAATACTCGTTAAGACCGTGGTTATATTTGCTTATGTCTGCTGTAATGTAGGTAAAATTAAATAATGGCTTAATTCATTTGCAATTAAAATTAAGAACATGATATTGTGGTATTATAAATATTCATTCACATTTAAATGATTAGTCTTTACGTTAAATATTTTTTTTTGATTGATTGATTTATTTATTTATGGACGCTCTTTAACATCTCAGGTCATTAGCGTCCCATTCAACTCAAAGCGTGAAACGGCCGACAAATTTTGCTCAGAGGCCTCTCTTTCAGACTTGAGGTTCTTTTTAGTGCCGCATATGTACGACACGGGACCCACGGCTTTACTTCCCTTCCGAAGGAAGTCATACTTAGGATTTTTACGCCCGAAACACCGCCACGGGTGGCCGAGGTCGTTAAGACACGGACTCGTGAGCGGGAGGTCTGCGGTTCGAATCCCGCCAGGACCGTCCTCCCTGACTGGGTTTTTTCCAGGTTTTCCTCAGTCTTCATAACTGGCAAATGCCGGGGAGGTACCTAAACTTAGGCCTGGAACGGTTCCTTCCTTAAAAAAAAATATCCTTTCCCAATTTATCATTTCATCTCATGTATCATCAGTGTCCACCGCCTGTGCCTCAGTAGTAAAAACGGGCGTTAAACACTACTCAAAAAAAAAAAACGCCCGAAAAAATCCATCGGTCCTGGCCGGGTTCGAACCCACGTTTTGGGTTTAGGAGGCAAGTAACGTTGAAAATTAATAGTATGGAATTAAACTAGTATGTATATATATATATATTAATAGTTAAATTATCTTTATATATTAAATATATTTAGTATATGAAATTCTCTGCAATATTTGGGTTTAAAATCAACCGTACAATACCTATTCACAACCTATGTATGGCCCCTTGCCCAGTTCCTCGCCTCTAATGACATGCAATAGTAACAATTTTTGCCCAGAAAATAAAATATTATATTTAAGACACTTAGGAAAAGTGTTATTCTTAGTTCAAGCATATCAGCATTATAACCCCAGGGTTTCAGACTGTGCACTAGAAGCAATAGCTACAATTGCAATTCTAAAATATGAGAGAACTAGAATTGCTACTTTGAAATTTTGGACGTATTGCTTCAACGTCACTCTAAATTTGTAGAATTACTGAATAGTTCACGGTTTCTTCGCCTGTTTCAATTACAGCTGGCTAGCCGGCAGTCAGAGCTGAAACTCCCGGCAGATCAGATGTAATATCCGCGAAAATGATTCAAGTTCTCGCAATTAAAACTACAATTATAAGAAAAACAACATATACCTTAAGACAGGAGATGTTGAAAATACTGTCTTGCCACATCCAAATATTTTTGGCATCTATTTTAGAAAATTGTCATTCTCACGTATCAATTCCTCCGAAATTGTATCAGTTTCTCTCCTGATATTTTCTTTCAGTATTCTAACGAAAGGGGGTTTGACCCATACACTTTATTTTATAATTTTCTCTATAAATAAAATACCCATTCTATCAGTCATGGACCGCGTTGGCAATAATCCCCTATTCCCTATCTTAAATTATTCTTGAATGAAATTCTACTACTCATTTACTGATGCGCTGTGGCAGTATTGCTGGAAATTGCCATTCAATTTCTGAAAATTCCAAAAATGATACGAGTGTGCCATTCCTTAATCTTTCTGTGTGTATGATATTTTTAAAAATATACGCTCTATTATCTTACATTTACTGCGTATCATACATAGATTTTCTCATTATGTAAGGAAATTTCGACTATAAAATCGGATTTTTCTGTATTCCAATATCTGTTATTTTGCTTGGAAATATGGTCATGTAAATGGAACCATGTTTCATCAGCAAATAATATTAAGCGCGAATTAATTGCTCTTATCAATTACGTTTCGTAACACCCAGTTATAAAAATTACCTGCATATAAAGATCACTTGCCTGTAATTTGTGGACAACAGTGACTTTATGCCTTCATGGTTAAATTGGCTCATACGCTTGTAAATGACAATTTTCTAAGAAGATGCCAGAAAGTTGTAGCTGTAACAGCATTTTCAATATCTCTGTTCCAAGATTCGTTCCTATTTTCGTTTTCATTGTAGTTGTAATTGCGAGCTTGAATCTGTTAAGCGGGTATTATATGAGCTTCGCCGGGAGTCTGCCGACCCGCCAGCTGCCGTGAAACGGGCTACAAGACCATGAAAAGCCTGATAGAAACATACCGAAAATTTTAAAACTTAAGAACAATTAGCATGTGGTATCAGAACAACACGATTTCATAGCAGAATAAATCCGTCAGTAAAAATATGTCGCCACTCTTGGGTTTTAAATATTGCATTAATTGTTTCTATAGTTAGTGATTTAAGCATTTCCTTTGAAGTGCCGTTTTTAGCAATAGCTTCTATTAGTTATTTTTATAGTACTCAGTATTCAGAATTCTCAATGGGTTAATATTTGAAATTAATTCATATGATACTAGTTGATATGATATTACTTCTTCACAATAGCGACTTTATTTTAAAATGTGTGAGTTATATTTGTAGTCACTTGAGCATCCTAATTTCCATCGTTTAGGAAAAGAAAGTTATTCCTTTTTTTTTTTCTTACTGAAATGTTATTACACCTTTTCCCAATTAAGTTTTATATAATTCTTTTTTCTAAATATTTTGATGCTATTGTTTTTATTAAGGATTCCTTATTATATATGATTCTAATTGCAGTGATATTTTCCCGAGTAAAACAAATAAAATTGCCACGGGTGGCTGAGGTCGTTAAGGCGCGTACTCGTGAGCGGGAAGTCTGGGGTTCGAATCCCGCCAGGACCATGCTCCCTGACTGAAGTTTTTTCCATGTTTTCCACAGTCCTCATAATTGGCAAATGCCGGGGAGGTACCTACACTTAGGCCTGGAACGTTTCCTTCCTTAAAAAAAATCCTTTCCCAATATATCATTTCATCTCATGTATCATCAGTGTCCGCCACCTGTGGTGATTCGGTGTAAAAACGGGCGTTAAACACCATTGAAAAAAAGGGGGATGGATAGTTTTAGTTGTTTGTATTTGCATTCAATAAAGCAATCTGACTAATTTTGCAATCAGTTCATTATTTCATTTTAATTCTTTGCCATATTTTTATTATTCTTTTTAATGTTTGGAGATTCAAATCACAAAACAATCTGTAAATGCAGCACATTTAACTCCTAAACATTGAACATGTTTGTGGAAGGTGATTAATATATATGTATAAAGAAAATTAAAAATAAAGTAACACTATTAACAATGTAACAAATTAACAGTAATTATAATAGTACAAAAGGATAAAACACTAAGAAAAAGTCACACTTGAGATCGCTATATTTCGGACTCGTGGAGTCCTTCTATGGCAAGAAAAGTGACTCCACGAGTCAGAAATATAGCGATCTAAAGTGTGACTTTTTCTTAGTGTTTTATCCTTTTGTACTATTATAATTACTGTTAATTTATATATATATATATATATATATATATATATATATATATATATATAATCTTCGTTTTAATAACTGTCATCTTCTGCATACTAAACGATCTGTTCCTTTTTCTCTTTCGATCCCCGACCACCCTCTTTGTAAAAAACTTTTCTTCTCTTGATATCTATATAAAAAATACCTAGCATAAATGTTCCAAGATCAAATATATCCTTCCTGTCTTTTATATTCCCATATATCCCACCACAAAAAAAAAATCTAATGCAACCCAAAGCTTCCAGGAACTAAATTGGTGAGTTTATTAATTGCTGAGTCTATTAACTACTTAACTATCCCTGGAATTGAGAGAATCAAATTGTCTCGACAATTAGATTCACCTTCAGTGTTATTTTATATTTATACCTTATCTTACCTCCAGAACACTCCTTAACCTTAAAATCATATTTCAACACAAACTGCTCTCCATTCAAATTGCCCCATCCAGTCATAGGATCAACCCATGTCAATGCCCTAAATGCAAAACCTGCATTTGTCAGATGCTCCACAGCACCAATTTAGCCGGAGAATTACAAATATTTTATTAGCTAACGCACATACTTTTATTTTATAAGCTTTGCAATGCATTTAATATTGGTTTAACGTCTACTGTCATGAGCAATCTTAGGCGTTTTGTTAAAACCAGTCATTTTTACCAGTCTGGATGGAGGGTGCTTTCGATACTTGAGCCGTGTTCAAGGTTGGCACTTTAATATATATATTGTGCCTATGCCCCTTCAATGCGGACGCTTCCGGGAGGAAGGGATGAGGTGAATTGGAGTAATGTGACGACTAGGGCCTACGAGCATGACTGCTCGGACGCAGATGGAGTTCCTAAAGTGTTTCCAGATAGAGCACTCCAGCGCCGATGGAGCCTCTCCCCAAGTTCTATCTTCCATATGTTGCAGTCAGGATCCTTAGCTTACGACATTGGTAATGAAGTTGGGAGTGTAAACTTTGCGGATAGGCAGTTAAAACACTTCTGTTCTGAAGCATTTCCAATTAGCATTGAAATTGTTAGTAATGTATAACGCCATAAATATTCTAATAAAATAACCCTTTCGTTCTATCTTAATACTTCACCTGAAATAATTAAATATAAATAATAGAATTTTAAAGTTGATAAGATAGAACATTGCAAATTAACGACACGTTAGCGAAAACAGATGCACTCGACATCTTAAACGATCTAGTACCTGCGTATTGAGGCTTTCCAGCTTCTGACACAGTTCTTCTACCTGTAGACGCCTACGACGCCATGCGTTTATCAACAAGGCTCGAAAAATGCGCCGTCCTGCAGATGCATCTATTGCATCCGTTTTTATAGCACGTTTGCATGTTTTAGTTGCCATTGATAGGTTCTCAGCAGATGGTATTGCTGCCAGCGATTCACTTCTGGAGGGGTAGAAAGTTTAGTATTCGTTAAACTGTTATACTGATACTAGTAATCACTTATAGAGATAGCTTACTATTACTATATTATTGTAGCTGATATTTGTTTATACATAAGAAGGAATGTAATTTTAGTAGTGCACAATGAGCTAAACTAGTGAATAGTGTGCTAGATGCATGTTTAATGCTTTAGGCAAAAACCAAATAATATTTCAACTATGTAATTTTCAGACTATAACCACAATTTCATGCTGAGATCGGCACCTAAGAACACGCAGTAAGTTTTGAGAATGGAAATATTGCCAGCAACCTGCTGAGATACCTAAAATTTTTTTAAAAGGTTCACCTTAAAGAGAAATCAACTTCCCAAAACAGCCTAATATTAAATTTCATCGATCTCAACTGCAGTCCAATATGATTTTATAGTAAGTCATGTTAGCTACTAGATCATTGACACAAAAAATACATATTTTTTTATAAAGCTTATGAAGGTACGATTGTGTTATAGTTCCATTTATTGAGGTAAACATAACCGAGACGCGAGAGAGAGAAATTAACACAGAGGATAAAATATGGAATAAAATAAGACTGCATCCTTTTCATAGCTTCTTAAGGTATTAAAAGTTTATTTTATTTAAGGATGCTCTTTAACAATGTTGGTCGTTAGTGTGCCATTTATTCAGATTGTGAAACGGTCCATAAATTTTTCTCAAAGATCTCTTCTTTCGGGCTTGAGGTTTTTAAAGCCCCGTCTACGATACGGTATCAATCGTTTTACTTCCCTTCCGAAGGAAGTCATACTCAAGATTTTTATGCCCTAAAAATTCATCGACTCTGGCCGAGTTTGAACCTTGGATCTACGATTCATCAGATATAGACGGTCTCTGGAGTTTTCAAACAATAAGTCTATTAAGTATGAAATTTATGCATATTGGCAAGGATAAGTATTAACAATGAGGAATTAAAAGGTTAAAATAACTGTGTAAGTTAATTAACAGAATTGATAGGTTTTGAACGCAGATCAAGATCCGAAAGCATTGAAAATCTTACATGGGCCACACATTTTCAAGGAATATGCCTTTTGTCTCTCCTAGTTCTCCCTAGCTAAACTAATTCTGTGGTTAAACTCATCAACAATATCAATATATGCAGAATATCCAAATAATATGAAAACGGAATGACAGAATATATCCGAAAGCTATAACTAATTGCTAATTTAAAGTGACTTTGCAAACAGTGCCGCGTTGCCTCCTGCTACTGTAAACTGTTTAAATTGTGAAATATTGCAACAGCGTAATCATTAGTCATCAAACTAATTTTACAGTAACGAAAAGTATAAATATCTAAGGTGAGTACAATAATTATTTGAACTCATCATCGCAATTTTTGTTTATTGTTCTGTAATTTTTCCAAATTGTTTCTTTATCGCGTAAAAAAGCCATGGCCCAAGAGAGCCCACAGTTTCTGCTTTTGAGCTCATTCTTTGGGGTTTTCATTTATCATTAATTTATTTCAGTCGAATCAGCTGTTTGTAGAGAAATTTATGCTTTTGCGTAATTTAGTTTTGGCAATGTTCTTTGCAATTTAAAAATAGATGCAATAATTTGATTTTCAACACTTTTCAAAAGAATAATTGGTCTAATACCATGAATCTAAATTTTAAAATGTTTTTTCAACATCTTAATGGAAGATATTTCCATAATATAAACAAATGTTTATCGTTTAGAGTTAATAGTCTAAATAACTAAATGGTAAAAATTCCCCATTTACAAAATTGTAGCTGCAAACAAAGTATCAGATGAACGATTTTGATGCAAATGGTTTTAACGTATGGTAAAATAATATCCGAATCTGTTTTGAAATATTTGCGGGGGGGGGGGGAGAAAGCATAGGTTGGTCACAAATAATGCTGAAAACGTTAAATTTACTGTGCGCATTCGCTGTGTTTAAATTTATCGTCACAGTATATGCAGTAGGGACAGCTTGTGCCGGCACCTTTTATGTTTTTGCTACTAAAATCCGGCTCCGAGTTGGCTGTGGTTCTCAATGAATCCATTAGATGATGTTTTGTCAGTGCAGTTAAATTCTGTTTAGCAAGCATCTGTAAAAATGGAAGTTACGGGTTCGTTAATTAAAAATTTAACTATAATGAACGTTTTCTTTCCAAACTATAAAATTAATTACCGTTTTTGATTTTGGTATAAAATTTAATTATCTGTAACAGTACTTGTGTAAATAAGGTGGGTAAATATTTTTAACTTGGTTTTCGGTTTTGATTTTTATTGGTGGCTTCTGAATGACGGTCAAGCGTTTTTAAGTATTATTATTTCTTTTCTCAAAAATTCCTACTTCATGTTTAGATTAGAAAGTATAATAACGTTTTAGAATTATAAAAAATGTTTCTATAACAAAATTAGTTAAGCGCTGGGAAGCATAGCTTAGTTTTATATGTACCGTAAATGGCAGATTTCCACAAAGTGTACATTGTGTTTTCTGCGCTTTACAACAATCTTACCATATGATACCTAATACTTGATAATCAAGTGGGGAAGGAGTGAAGAATATCATAAAGGGATATAATGATGTTCTGCAAAATTACTATATAAAATATGCAATTATTTGAAAGAAAATTTTATTGCACAAATACCACCACCATTTGTTAATTTTTCTGCATTAATTTTCTTGGCAGCATTTTACTACTTATGAACAGCCTAACATAACCTGAAATAATAATAATAATAATAATAATAATAATAATAGCTTCTATGGTCATTTTATAAGAATTATTCAGAGGAATTCGATTCATTATCAAAAGTTGTATTATTGTCGTAACCTTGCATCCAGAAAATTATTCCGAGTCTTCACAAGAAGAGGTAATGGCAACCTAATAGCCATTCGCCACCAACCCGGTAACGAACTTTAGCGTCAACGGTAAATATTTCAGAATGCTTACATTCAGCGATTATTATTAGAAATTCGATGACAGACACATCCTGATATCTATTTTGTTTATTAAGAATAGCAATAATTTAATTATGCCACCTTCTTATTTATGCAGAGGCATCTGTAGGACAATGCAATGATAAAGTCAATTTCGCGAAATGCGCACTCAGAATTCGATCTCACGAAATATCCAAGTCTTGTTAATCTCACTTTTAATAATACCTTTAGTTAAAAAAAAAAAACTTAACCCTAAATATATATAAAACCAACAAATTCAATGACTAGGGAAAAAATCTTTTCCAAGTCAAATATATTATCTAATTATACTAATACCCATTAAATATAGGGGCTATGGTCATCGTATTGACTAGCAGAACAAAAGACAATAAAATATAAAGGGTGGGATTGAAATACCGATTATTTCTATGGAGCCCATCATAGTTTTCATTTAAAAAGAGAAAATGTATACTTATAGACTTTATTATTATTATTATTATTATTATTATTATTATTACTATTATTATTATCATCATCATCATCATTATTGAGAATAAACCACAAAAATTAATGGCATACTATTAATTAAATAAAATGTATGGCCAGTGATAGGAAAAGCTATACTTTGTGAGTATTTTTAAACATTTTCAAATGTAGCCATGTTTATAAACTGAGCTCTTGGTATCATTTATATTCACTAAAATAGACATAAATAACAGAAAGTTTCAAGCTACAATGCATATTTAAGAATCAGATGTTCACATGTTTCAATAAAACAAAAACATGTTCCTATTCCGAATCAAATACAGTGTACAAAGCAAACAAAAACAATGGAAAGTTACATAGATTTTCATTGGCCTTGAAATTTAACTTAAATATTATTGTAGTAAAAATTATAACGCAAAAGTTTTCTGAAGGTTATTATAGAGAGCTCTTACATATAAATATAATTCTCATATACATTAGATTAATATTTCAATTTTATTTTTCACGGTGATGCTTTCGTTATACATAAAATATATGCATTATTATAAATACGGTTTATATGCTGAATTATATTGTCTTTTTATTTTAAACTTCTGGAGAAAATTAAACGCAAGAGCACTTTTTAAATTTTGGTTTTCAAATATATCCCCACACCCTAATAGTCCAATTTCCCTAATTTTCGGGAATTATTTTTCTTATTTTATTTCAATGACATATACTGGGGTTTCCTTTTTTAAAAAAAAAAAATTAAAATGCAGCCGCTAGAGCGTATTTTAAATTTCGCTTTAACTCCATCTCGTTTTTCAGGTAACCCCCCTATTCTATTAATCTGATTTCATTTATTTTCAGAAACTATTTTTCTTAATAGTTTAAATGCTATATGTTAAACTTAGCTGTGAAAAAAATAAATATTGGTTCTGCTAGAGCGATTTTAAATTTTGGGGTTTTAGGTAAACATCCCTCCTCTTAATACTCCGATTTCGCCGATTTGCAGAAACTGTTTGTCTTATTTTGTTTCAATGGCATATACCGAGTTTCCTTTAAAAAAAAATAAAAAGCGGCCTCTAGAGAGATTTTTAAATTTTGCTTTAATTCCCACTCGTTTTCCAGGCATATGCATTTTTTGATACTTTTTTTAATTGTAAGTGCATGGTAGGTACGATCGAGGCAGATTTGAATAGAATATAAAAAAAAAAATCTTTCTATGGGTACAACCGCAATAGCCTATATTCCTTCTGAATTCGCTAAAAAAATCAATGAACTAAAAATAATCAGATTTTTCCATTAGGCTTACTTCCTTCGGAATTCGCTGAAATCAACAAAGAATGTATAACTAAAATTTGATATAGCAGAATGTTATTCAAGTATTCAGTCCAGTTCGTCTGAAGGTGTGTGTTTTTGTAGTTTCACTGATTATTCCTGAACCTGGGAGGCGGTGTCTCATGGGACTTAAAAAAATAAAATTATTAAACATGCCAAATTATTCGGAAATACCGTGCTTTCCAAAATAATCCAACACTTGTTATTTAATGATAGTCCATAAAAACATTAACTTTACATCTATGGCAACCCATTTTAAATCATTCTCCATGTTATAAAATATGTAGTATCAATATTAAGTAGTGTTTCTTCATACTTCATAGGTTTAACTAAAATGTACATTAATGATTCCGATTGGTTCATGCAAATTTTTCTTATTGATCTCATTTCGTAAGTTCTTCCATATTCTGAAAGATAAATGAATTTCACCAGCGAAGCACGCAATGATACTACACTCCGCCACTATTATAACGTATATTTATCCGGCAGTTCCGTAACGAATGCAAAATGTTAACTTAAACCTGGGAGTTACATTTTAAGATTGTTCTGGATCTTAACAATTTAGCAGTTGAACCTCTAGGTTAGGTTAAGTGTAAGTAAGTTACAACACATTGCTATTTCACTATCGTTCTCACGCATATATTTATAATGGTCTATTTACACCCGCCACATGTACTCATTCGCCGCAAGCAGAATAATGGGGATAGAGTAGCCTCACGCAATGTTAGCATTCTTATTTTAGTATTTTTTTCAATGAAAGCATAAGTAGTACTATATTTAAAACTGATAATGATAATAAGCAATCACCTATGTTATAAGAGATGTTGAAAAGGGCGCCCCTCTTGGTAATATATTGCCGGCATCTGCGTAGAAAATTCCTGTATTTCATCTAACTTTTCTTCCTTAAGAACATGGTGGTTGGGAACTAGTTTCTTGTCATTGACAGATCATGTCTCCTATAATATTTTAACAAGTTGGCGAATAGTTTTTCTATATGGAATACGATTGTCGGGATATTTTATTGCTAATTTCATATCACTTCCCTGTAAGAATCCTTTTCAACATATATATTGTACCTAAAAACCCGTTTCTCAACTTGTATTTATGCAGTGGCATAATCAATGAAGAACAGTTAGTTATAATTTACACAATGAAATCACCAAGTAACACACGAACGCACAACCACTAGCTGACAAAGCTTCCTTCAAACTAACTACAAACTGCTACCTGCACTTGCATTATACGGCCTGACGACTGGTTCTGCCAACTCCTAACTCAAATCTCATTATTAGAGTCCGGAACAGGTATCTATGAGGGTCTTTACCTGGCTACTGCACAAAGTGAGATAATGTTTCGAGCAGATGACAAAACTCCGTGTCCTGGAAGCATGCTATTTGATCGAGAAAGAAAAGAAATCATACATATAAAGTAAACTAAAATAATTAGCTATGAAAAAAGGTAGTATTAATGCTGCACGAATACAAAATACTTACAAATCATTTACTGATAATCTCTGTCACTTTTTTATTCTCTGCCTCTGTTTTATCATTGCTGATTATAACCGGTACAATCAGCTGTCACTTACCAGCTCTCGCGTATTACTATCAACCGCATCGCGTGTAACTTGTTCTACATCAGCAATTTTGAAAGTTTTGTTGTCTGCAACGCAAAGCTGTACTCTTGACAAAATGAGCTCGATGGAATTATAATGACAGTGATAAGTCACTACCTGATTACATGGTTCCTGGCGATAATGTCAATTTCGTATGTTTTGCTCCCTGACTTGTTCATCTTTACCAGCTGCAACAATTCCGCCCGTGTCTGTGTTACAGATTGAGGAATGTTCTTGCTGGACAACCGAGCAATAATGTCCGCCTTCTTGGTATTTATGCAAGGTGCTTTATCTAATTGAAAGGAATGGATGCTGGGTGCATAACAATGACAGAGTTAGGAGCGATATTTGTTTCCCAAACCATTTTCTGAATAGAAATTATGTCATTTCAGCATGATTCTCTTTAGTACTCGATTTTGTTCTACTCGTAAAAATTAACTAACTCATGCATCAAGAACAAACCCCGTTTTTGCGGAACCGGCATGGCATGGCAAACAATAAGCCGTCCTCCTTTACCAAATAGAACTTTAACGCCACCAGAGTAATCAGCACTTATCCAGAACATCTTTGTGTGATTCTGATTCACCCATGTTTCTTCTAAATATTAAATTTAGATGTACCAGCCTCTCTAATTACATATATGCCTCTAAAAAACACAACCCCAGCAACTATTATGTCACCCCTTTCCAAAAGGAATTTTCTCCCATCGTTACAGCGCCTATATTCAAATGCAGTGTCATTCAAAAATCATAGCATGGAATGCTTGCCACCTTTGAATCCAACTAAATTCTTAATGTTAACTGTTAGTATGTGTGCAGTAAAAAAACTCCCCGTTCTTTCACATGTCAAAAATCAAGTTATGTAGCACACGTTTATCAAAGTCACCGAGATCAGTTATCTCTTTTTAAGCGCATGTGGTTTTTCTGTGGTGATCTAAAAAGAACAGAACCACTACCATTCACGAATGATCTTTAGCTATTTTCTGCGCAGTTCCCACACTAATACCACAGAGTTCAGAAGTGCGTTCTTGGCACTTGGCAACACCGTTAGCTGTGTGCTAGTCACGTGCTGTATTTCGGCTGCCTCCTTTACTGGTACAATTTATATACCATTTCATTTGTTTTTTAATAAAAATTATACCTTTACGTGTTTCTTACTCCATATATTGCTTCTCTGTAATATTTTAAAACAGAATAAAAGCACAAACTGAAAGAAAACAACGAAAATCACACACCATCTCACAGACAACAAAATATGTAACACTCCCGACTTCAAATGAGCTTATTGATTGAACTATTAGAACGGTTAGAATTATTATTATTATTATTATTATTATTATTATTATTGAGTTTACATCACAAGAATTAATGTTATACTATTAAATAAATTATGTATGACCACTGATAGGTAAAGCTATACTGTGTGGATATTTTTAAATGTAACCATGTTTATGAACTGTCCCCTTGATATCTTTACATTTACTAAAATAGAGAAAAATAATAGAAAGTTTCGAGTTACAATGTGTTTTCAACATGATGTTCATATGTTTCAATAAAACAAAAAATGTTATTATTTAAAAACAATTTCGATGTACTAAATAAATATACACAATCGACAAAGAACAATAGAAAATATCATACATTTTCATTGTCTTTGAAATCGAATTTAAATGTCATTATATTAAAAACATATAACGCAAACGTTTTCTGAAGGTTATTGCGGAGCGCTCTTACGGGGGAAGGTTCGTGAGTTTCCGGCCTCGTCAATAAGGACTATCGCCTTCACTAAATCCTTATCTGGTGTCATACCTTATCTGTTAAGTAAATATTTGCAAGCTGTGACTTCCGCTCCGCTGTGTTCATTTGTTCAGATATAGTTGCATAAAGAAGGCTATGTGTAGAAGATTGTGACAAGTTCAACATGGAGTTTTTAGCTGTTATTAAGTTCTTTACAAAAGAAGCACTTACTCCAAATGAAATTAGACAGCGATTGGATGGTGTATATGGGGAAGCACCCCTCATATTCTACCGTAAAAAAATGGGCCAAACTTTTTCGAATGGGTCAAGGAAGCATTGAAGACGAAGAGCGTGCAAATCAGCCCTTGGAGGTACTCACTACTGAAAACATCGTTCTTGTGCAAAGAGAAATTATGGAAGACCGGCGGCTCAAAGTTATAGAAATGGCAGCAAGGTTGGGCCTTTCTAAAACCAGACTCCTTCGAATTATTCATGAACATTTAAATTTGAATAAGGTTAGTGCAAGATCGGTGCTTAGATTTCTTTCCTCAGTCCAGAAGCAGCAACGAGTCGTCTGTTGTCAGGCATTTTTGGAGCTCTGCCGTGGCAACGAGAGAGAAACTCTGCAGGAGATGAAACTATGGTCCTTTATTATGATCCCTTGTTCAAAAGAGAATCAATGAAGTGGCGTTAACCTAGCAAAGCACCGCCTCTAAAGGCTGTCACTCAGTCAACCAAGCAGATCATGGCCATAATCTCTTGAGACTGTGAAGAAATACTATTCATTGACTTCAAGGAGAGGAATACTACATTAAATAGGGAATACTATGTTGCACATACTACATGCTTCCTTCAAAGAGAAAAAGCGAGGAAAACTGAATGGCTATGTGCGCCTTCTTCACAACAATGCGCCTGTGCACACAGCTCTTGTTTCAAAGGAAGCTGTGAAGAAATGTGGCTTCAAGGAGATCGACCATCCACCCCATAGCCCATATCTAGGTCCCAGTGACTATTAGCTCTCCTCTTGTCAAAACTCAAGAAGGACTTTTGAGAGAGGAAATTTAAGTTTGACGAAGTAGTGATGGACGCTGCTTGTGCCCATTTTGCTGACAAGAGACTTGTGACTATTTTGGGGGAAGGAGTTTATTAATTCAAAGGTTAGAAGTGTATTGTAATAAAGGGTAACTATATTGAAAAGTAAAATATAGTTCTTGTCTTTATTATACCTAGAATATCGTTAGGCTGGAAACGTATGGACCTACCCTCCTACATACAAATAATTCTCAAATACATATTAAATTAATATTTCACATTTGCCATCTTCAGATGATGCTTTTGTTAAACATAAATCATGTGCAACGTTATAAACGCAGTCAATTTCTCATTTTATTTTCAAAATATAGAAAAAATTAAACACAAGAGCCCTTTTCAATATTCACTTTCAAGTATACCTCTACTCATTTTTATTAACGTGTTTAACGCCCATTTTTTACTTCCGAGGCACCACAGGCGGTGGATACTGATGATACATGAGATGAAATATTGGAAAGGATTTTTATAAGGAAGGAAACGTTCCAGGCATAAGTTTAGGGTACCTTCCCGGCATTTGCCATTTATGACGACTGAGGAAAACCTGGAAAAAACCTCAGTCAGGGAGGACGGTCCTGGCGGGATTCAAACCCCAGACCTGCCGCTCACAAGTCCTCACCTTAACGACCTCGGCCACCCTTGGCGGTACCTTTACTCCTCATGGTCCTATTTCAGAAACTAGTTTTCTTATTTAAATGGTATATGCCGAATTTTGTTGTGAAGAAACAAATATAGGTGTCGCTAGAGCGATTTTTAAATTTTGGGTTTCAGGTATATCCCCACTCCTTATTATTAGACTATTGTCTGATTTCACTGATTTTCAGATTTTTTTTATTTGATTTAAATGGTACACGCCGATTTTAATTGTGAAAAAAAATATTGGTACTGCCAGAGCGATTTTTAATGGGTTTCAGGTAAACCCCCACTCATAATGGCCCGATTTTCCTGAATTTTAGAAACTAATTTTTATTATTTTGTTTAAATGTTATATACGGAGATTCGTTGCGAAGAATCGATTTAACTTTCGATTGTATTTATTTGCGTTGTACATTGTATTTATTTCGAAATAGGAACACGTTTTTTTTTTATTGAAACATATGAACATCTTCTTAAATACGCATTGTAACTCGAAACGTTATGTTATTTCTCTCTATTTTAGTGAATATAAATTATAGTTTTTCAAGTAAACATCCACTATAAATAATCTGATAATTTTCAAGAGCTTTTTTTCTTATTTGATTTAAATGGTATATGCGGAGTTTTGTTGGGAAAATGCAAATGGTGCCGATAGAGGTAACTTTAAATTTTGGGTTTTAGGTTACCCTGCCTCCTAATGGCCCGAGTTCCTTCATTTTCAGGAACTATTTTTCTTATTCTATTTAAATAGTATGTACGAAGTTTCATTTCCAAAAAAAAAAAAAAAAAAAACATATTAATGACACTAGTGCAATTTTTAAATTTTGGGTAAACCGGTGGGGACGGGGTTACCTAAATTTCACTGATTTTCAGAAAGTATTTGTCTTATTTTATTTAAATTGCATACATAGAGGTTGCTTTAAAAAATTAAAATTGGGGCATTAGAGCGATTTTAAATTTCGGTTTAACCCCCATTCGTTTTTCAGGTAACCCTCCACTACCAATAATCTAATAAGTTTCAAAAACATTTTTTCATATATGATTTAAGAAGTACATGCCGAGTTTTATTGTAAAAAAATAATTGTTGGTACCTCTAGAGCAATTTTTAAATTTTGGGTTTCAAGTAACCCCCTTTCTTTCGATTATTCCGATTTTCAGAAACTATTTTTCTTATTCTATGAATATTTAATTGGCATGTACGGAGTTCGTTGCGAAAAAACATATTAATGCTACTAGACGATTTTTAAATTTTGGGATGCAGGCAAACCCCCCTCCCTCCTAATATTCCGATTTCACTGATTTTCAGGTACTGTTTTCTTTTTCTTATTTTATTTAAATGGTATGTATAAATTTTCATTGCGAAACTAATATTAATGCCGCTAGAGCGATTTTTAAATTTTGGGTAACCCCCTATGCTATTTGTCACTGATTCAGAAACTTTTTTTCTTATTTTATTTCAATGGCATATATAGAGTTTCCTTTAAAAAAAATAAATTGCGGCTATTAGAGCGATTTTAAAATTTCGGTTTAACCCCCACTCACATTTCAGGTATTATCAATAATATGATAATTGTCAAAAATTATTTTTCATATTTTATTTAAATGATTTATGCCGAGGTTTTTTTCTTTCTTTTTCTGTGAAAAAACAGTTATTGGTGCTGCTACACCGATATTTAAAGTTTGGTTTCAGGTAGTTCATCTCGCCTCCTAATGGACCGATTTCTCTGATTTTCAGACACTGTTTTTCTTATTCTATTTAAATGGCATATACGGATTTTCGTTGCAAAAAAAATATTATTGCCACTATAGTGGTTTTTAAATTCTGGGATGCAGGCAAACCCCTACTTTAATGCTCCGATTTCCCTGATTTTCAAAAACGATTTTTCTTATATTATTTAATAATTTGGATTTCCTTGCGATTAAAAATACATTTATTAATGCTACTAGCGCGATTTTTAAATTTTGGGATACAGACTAACCTCCTCTCCTATTAATTTTAATGATTTTCGGAAACTATTTTTCGTATTTTATTTCAATAAAATTTATCAAGTTTTCTTTAAAAAAAATTCAATTGCAGCAGTTAGATTTCGCATCTACCTCCAAAAATTTTTCAGGTATATCCGCACTCATAGTGGCCCGATTGCCATGAATTTCAAAAACTACCTTCCTCAATTTATTTCAAAGACGTTTACTGAGTACCGTTGAGATAAAGTAGAAATTGCGGTCGCTTGAGCGAGTTTGCAATTTTTTTTCCCCCCCGCTTTGGTTTAATCACCCCCAAAGGCTCAATTTTGCTGGTTGATGAACTCGACGAATCGCTTGTTAATTGATGGTTATGCCAGTTTCGTTGAAAAAAAAATTGCGATTGTTAGAGCGTTAACGGACACATACACGTGTTTGTGTGTGTATGTGCGTGTTTAGCAAATAGAGTGGACTAGGTCATAGTCCTCCGTACATTCCAGTAGAAATCTACCGATGAACCGAGAACTGGGCTTTGGCTACAATGTTACTATAAAGTAAGTTAATTGGTCTTGGCTGCATGATGCAAGAAGAGTTAATAGATGTTCAGTGTTGCACTGTCAAAACATTAGTTTTGAGATTTGAGGGATTTTATGGCACTATATCTTGAAAATGCTGATAACAATCTGCGGGAAATCGATATTTCTTTGATCACAAGGCACTTTTAAAGACATTCCAAACCAATTTTTCACACGGCTTGGCTTTAACACTGACTTATCAGCATCTGATGCCAAAATGTTTAACACCATAAAATTGCGTTATGTTTAATTGTGGATCATACATCACCTGTTTCATATTTCTTAAATACATCTCTACACTCTCTGAAATTATTTCGGTGTAGTTCATTAACACTGTATATATGTAATCACAAACTACATGGAACAAAATCTAGGTCTGAGGCAAGTCCAATATTATTCAATTTATTTACAGAGGAGAAAATGAAAAGTAATAAACATTGTCCACTTATTGAGGAATAACTGATACCAGAATTTCTATTTTCAGATGATCTCACAAGTGGGGCAGTAACTGTGATTGTGTTACAGTACGCTACTAATGAGATTATAAAATTTTGCTCGGAGTAGGGTTTAAGGTTTAATGATAGAAAATCAAAGGTAATAGTATTTAAGAAAGGAAATATATTTAAAAAAGATGAAAGATGGATTATAAATGAGGATTTAATAGGGTTAGCGAATGAAACGGATTATTTAGAGGTGAGGTTCTCAGCAATGAAAGGAGGGAGGCGCAGTCTAAATATGCACAAGTGAAAGGAAAACTAACTATGAAAGCAGTTAGAATATGCTTATATAAAACTCCCACGCTAACAATGTAATGACTGGAAAGACTTCATGTGGAGTCAAAGAGTTATACGAAGTGGAAATCTGGAAGTGTCAAAGGTGTGGTTAAATACTTGAATAGTATACAGAATGTTTTGTAGGGAAGTTGTAGGTTTACCTAAGAGTTCACAAAGGAGTTCACAAAGGAGTTCACAAAGGAGTTCACTGGCAGAACTAGGAAGAACAAAAGGTATAATAATGGAGAGAGTTCTGAAGTACTAATACAGATGTATAAATTTAGAGAATAGTAATATAATAAATGAACGTATAAAGTTGCAAAGAGATGTAGTAGGAAGAAAGAGTGGGATTGGGGGAGTGGGAAATGTGTTAGAAATAAATGTTTTGAAAAACATTTGCCTAATGAGGGAAAATAATAATAGAGTATTTTGGAAGGTAATGAGAATATGAATGTAATATATAGAGAAACAAGAGATATGGGCTAGTTTTGAGGATAAAAGTTCGTTAATTTATATAAAAGTTAAAAATAACTGGAGAAAAGAGAAATATGTAGACATTAGACATGTGTGACTAATTTGAAAGAGCAGATCTTATATGTATGCGCACAGAAGCATTTTTTTAAAACGAATAGGAAATAACTGTACGGGAATATGTATTACGTGTGAAAAGAATAGTTTATTATAGTGTACAATGGTTAAAATATGGAGAGATAAGATATGGAATAAATTAACCAAAGATATAGTAGCAAGTAAAATGTTGCCAAATCCAAGGGTTAAAATACCAAATGATGGAGATATTTTAGGAAAGGTAAGAGATAAGTGAATAAGGAGCTTAAGAAAGAGGCAAAAAATGAGTACAGTGGAAGTTTAAAAGGTATTATAGTAGTTATATTACATACATGCACTCTGAGGGAGAGCTTTTATAGAGTCATTAGATTCTTTAATGTAAAATAAATATGTAGGTAGATAACTATATTATATTACAATAGGTGGTACTTTTATATTTAATTTTGTGAGCACTAAATAGAGTGGACTAGGTCATAGTCCTCCATGTATTCCAGTAGTAAATTAATTGATGTTTATAGTGCTTATTTTGTTTGAAATTATTGTTTTGTATTAAATGGGCTATTCATTCAAATGTAGGTAGGAGAGAGGGGGAGAAAGAGAGAAATTCATAGAAACATGGTAACAGAGTCCCGTTACTTTTAAAATAGTATTATTTATTTATTTATTTATTTATTTATTTATTTATTGAAATGGTTCTTTCACACTAGCCTTGCGATCTCCGCGTCCTTCTTCTATTTAGTTGATGGTTAAACTAGAAGCGGGACATTATGATCTCATTCAACCGATCTATTTATTTGAGAGAAAAATAGAATTGAGCGGTTTTTAATTATTTTTTCTCATATGATGTATGATTACAGTAATAAGTGAGATTAAAGATTAAGGGAATTAACTTATCGTAGTATCGAAATTTACTTAGGCTTCTGTGATATAAAGTCAGATCGGACTTGCTGTAGGATACGATAGCTCAGTTGGTAGATTATTAACTCGGAAGATTGAAGATCCGTGATTCGAATTCCAGCCGGGACTCGAATTTTTCAAATCTGATTCTGTATTTCCATATATTTGTTTATTCATTTGTATTTCCTCTAAAATGATTTTGCTTCATGTGTGTGTGTGTGTGTCTGTGTGTGTGTGTGTCTGTGTGTGTGTGTGTGTGTGTGTGTGTGTAGATAAGTAAAGAAGCAGGAAAACGATAAAACAGATTATCTGAATGTTTTATCCTTTTTTGCTTCAATAGTTGTTATTTAGTTACATTGTTCACAGTTATAATTTATTTTTCATTTATATATATATAACATTAATTATAGAAGCTTTAAAAGGTTAAAACACTTACGATAAAGTAACATTTTATCTTAAGTGTTTTATCCTTTTAAAACTTCTATAATTATTATTAATTCATTACATTGCTAATAGTGTTACTTTATTTTTCTTTTTATTATATATATATATATATATATATACGCACCTAATATTTATAACCAAGCTTTGCAATTATTTTAATAAAATCCATTGCCATATTTTTTTTAAAAAATTACCATTGAATTAGGCAATGGTTTCATGCAACGATCACACACGCAACAAGCGCGCGCACAAGCGCGCGCACACACACACACACACACACACACACATATATATATATATACATAAAATGTATATGAGCAACTTCGTATAACCAGGAAAAAAAATTAAAACATTTCTAAATTTTTTTTCTATTCATTTTCTACACAGTACCAAAAATCGCCTTTTACATCATTCAAAATAATAATGAGCGATAACATCAGTCTGAACTATTCAAGAAATAATTCAAATAAGCTTACGTACCTTAATATTTTTATGTGATGCAGTGGAGAGAGATTCTCCAAAGATTTTGCTCTTTTATCAAGAGGAACACATTTGGCATGGTATTTTCTAGAAGCAAAGTTCTCGCATCTCTTAACTTCCAACCGTCTGACAGGAAGGGCAGAGAATTTCGAGCAGCGAGAGCGAAATGGTGCGCGTTTGTCGACATCTAATCTACTGAATTGGCCGTCACCACGTCCTCGTCCCTCAGAGTCATTGCAGAGGAGCATTTTGCTTGAGAATATTAAACCTGAATGAGACATCCACATGTTTATTTGAAGTCATTCTTGTAACCTAGGATAAAATCACTATCCAGAAGATTCGATATTGTTGACGAAACTATTTATCTCCGTTAAGATTACACATTCTCCATGATACTTCATCCCACAAGTACAGTAATAACTTGAAACTAGCAGATTTTAAAAATGAATGACACACACTAACGATTATTTACATTAAAAAAAAAGAATTCTCTTTGGAGTTTCCAAATGACAAATGACTAGCGTTAAAATGTATAACATGAGCATAACTTTCGCGTGTGTCAAACATGGAGTAGATTGCATTTGCAAAGCTATAAATCTCGTTTTGTGGATTACTCCTTTTGTTCATTTTATAATATTATTCATTTCTTTTGCAGTTTAAGTTTTGGCTATTAATTCCCCCATTTTTGAATCAACCATTTAAATACTAAGCCGAATAATATGCCTCCCCTCAAGATGCCAACACTTCAAAAGCGAAGTGTAAACTAATTTTAGCCAAAATATTAAATTAATAAATGAATTATATTCTGGAAAGTATATTTTTACGAACTCAAACTACTTTCTAAATGAAACTGCAAAAGCGGTTAATTTATTCTTCCCTTTAGGCTACATTGAATGATTTTAATGATCGTAACTTTGTTTCCTCAAAACTCACTCTCTTCCTTCTTAAATAAGTTTCGCATAAAGTAATATATATATATATATATATAAATCGTTAACATTGAGGTATGCCATAGCATGAAATAAATAAGAAAAACATTTCTCTAGGGTTCAGGTTTTATTTTATTGTTTCAGAATGACGTAATTAACAGAAAGACAAATTAAGTAAAGCAGCGATTTCTTACTCTCCATATAGAAAACAAAATTTAAAAAAAAAATCCAATTAGGTATAACAAAATGCGCACTGCTAGAGTAATACCTGGCATTTTGGCTGCTAATTATGCTCGACATGGATTATTTAATAAAAAATGTGAAAATACTACTTGTTCGGCATCTGCACAATCCCATATCACTAAATAATAATAAAAAAAATGGCAGTACTTAGACTCTAGAGCCTACTCCAAAGCGGCAAGGACCAAATGAACCATTCTAGATACTGACGCAATTGTGAGAATCCATTACAATGTGGCCAGCAATACATTACCATCGTAAAGAAAACGAAAGAAACGGTAAAATTCAGCCAAGCTCAAAAAATACTGGAAACTGCCACCTTCTGTTTAATAGATGCTCACCTTAATGAGGTTGGCTACCAGATCGGCTATGAAATAATGGCATTACAAACATAAGTTTCACATTCCGTTACACAGGTGGCCGAGGTGGTTAAGGCGTGGTCTCGTGAGCGGGAAGTATGGGGTTCGAATCCCACCAGGACCGTCCTCCCGGACTGAGGTTTTCTTTTTCAGGTTTTCCTTAGTCCTCATAAATGGCAAATACCGGGGAATTACCCTAAACCTAGGCCTGGAAAACGTTTCCTTCTTTAAAAAATCCTTTTCCAATATATTATTTCATCTTATGTATGATCTGTGTCCACCGCCTGTGGTGCTCAGTAGTGAAAACGGGCGTTAAACACCATTCAAAAAAAAAAAAAATAATAAAATAAAACACTCAGTTACTTTCTTTCTCATTAAACGCGAGAGTGAAAGTCTGGCTTGGTGATCTAGTGATAAACATACTTGCTCCGTAGATCCAAGGTCGCGGGTTCAAACCCAGCCATGGTAGATGTATTTTTAGGGTGTAAAAATCCTAAGTGTGGCTTCCTTCGGAAGGAATGTAAAACTGTAAGCCCCATGTCACAGATTTTTGGCATGTAAAAGGATCCCAAGCCTGAGAAAAGAGGCCTTTGAGCAACATTTATCGGCCATTTCACGTTCTGATTTGAATGGGACGCTAATGACCAGAGATACTAAATAGCGTCCTTAAATAGACCATATAAATAAAATAAAGTAAGTGGGAGAAAATCTTTGTTAGGAAATTACACATTTTGTCTACATCAAAAACCTCTATTTCACTTTAAATTTCATAAAGTGTTCCTTTCCATTTTAATTTGCGAGAATTTCTGTTAATTGCGCTTTTTGTTGTGAGCATATAGATTCTATCTGCATAAAGGATAGCAGCATTTGATCATGCTTGCTGAATCCCACAGCAATCCCAATAGAATCGGTTATTGAAGAAAAAGCACATATGACAATTTTGTCACTTTTAGAAAATTAGAAAAAAACTATTTTATCACACCAATAATTGTATTTACAAGGCCCGGAAAAATTGAATATGTTAAATGGAGTCTTTTCTGTTCATTCTGATACCTTGTTTTAATCCATAACTTGTTTTTGAAGTTCAAAATATTTAAAGGAAAATTTTCACACATTACATTGATTCTGCACTACACGACACTTCATAAACTAAACAATATGATTTTATTCTTTTTTTATTTTGCAGTACTAAACACTCAGATACCCATTATAAAATCAAACACACAGTGATCACTTACACGCCTGGTACAAAGCAATTATAGCTATTGGCTAACTGAGAACGTTTGCTGTAGAACCATTCAAAGCCAATAGTGTACACTTCCAGTTTTATCAACTCCTCTATCTTATTATTAATAATGGTTTTCCCCCCTTCTAGATAGACTTTTATGCAAGGAAGAGAAGAAATACTAAATAGAAATAGAAATAATTCCCTTCGAATAAAGCCATCCCTAGGATTTTTACACCCGAAAATATTCATCTATCCTGACCGGGATTGAACCCGTGATCTTGGTTTTAGAAGGCAAGTATTGTTACCACTACACCACCAGGATCGATGATCGCAGGGTAGAAAGAAATGTCCCTGAACAGGGAAGATGTGCTTCATTGACTGAAATCTATTTCTGTCACGCAAACATAACAGAAATCTTACAACTGTGTTGTTTTTATTTTGGCCTGCATGCCAATCACTGAACAGCAAGTTTCCTTACGGGAATTAGGTTCATTTTAGATATAGAACTTTGTAGTATTATTTTTCAAATTGTGAATACAGAAGATATTGACCCACAGTTAGCGTAGGTAAAACACTTTTTGTTCAGGAATCAGTGGTAGAAGCTGGTTTTGCATACAGTTCAACGTTAACGCTGCAGTATCATCTTTATTTTGGGAACTTCTTATACGCCTCCAATGTATAATCATTGCTTTCAGCATTGTCACTAACAGTAGTATATGATAACTTCGCTTTAAAACGATCACATTGGCTACAGAAATCTACTTGTGGTCTGCTGAAACTATAATAATCAAATTTCTAGAAAGAAAAACTATACTTCACCGTACTTACATATTCGGGGTGCTCTTTCAGGAACATCTCGTGCATGATCTTCATATTGAACCGTGCATTTAATAATACCTAGGTTTACCACCATAGTGAGTTTATTTAACATCAGATTTGGCCATTTAATCATGAATCTTCACACAAATATCACCAGAATAGCATTAACACTCCAGCTTCTCCCTCTTAGGTCTTCAGGACTTTTTCAGCCACAAGAAAATTACAAACTCTACGTACTCTATGAGCAATGATTCCCTGTAATTTTATAAAAATTGTTTTACAAATTTCTTGAATTCTTCCATTCAGTTTTAAGTTGTTAGTATAGAAATGTTTCTTTACCTTATTTTTAGTGTCTGTAGTTGATTATTGCTTTTATATTATTTGTTTTATTTACGGACGCTCTTTAACATCTCAGATCATCAGCCTCAAATCAGAGCGTGAAACGGCCGACAAATTTTGCTCAGAGGCCTCTTCATTCAGGCCTGAGGTTCTTTATCATGCCGTAAATGTATGAAATGGGACCCATGGCTTTACTTCCCTTCCGAAGGAAGGCATAGTTAGGATTTTTACGCCCGAAAAAAATCCATCCATCCTGGCCGGGTATGAACCCGCGATCTTGGATTTAGAAGGCAACCATAGTTACTACTACAGTACCAGGACCGACAGAGTTGATTCCTGGGATCTAATTCAATTTCTTGTTTTCTGTTTCTTAAATTTGCTGAGATTTTGACTCTTTATCACTTCGTTTACACTCTCTCTTCTCAATTAGGCTCTGTAAATATGTATCTTGCATATTCTTACTATCCATGAAAGAAAAGTACATCCACAGGTAAGTTCTAACTTCTTCTAAAACATTAGAATAACACTTATCTGCACTCTTGCATGTTTAAGTGTATTGAACTTTACCGGCAATATTTCGTCTTTATAGGACCTACATGCAATGTCTTTTACTCTGGCATTTTAATAATGTCTCTCTGATACTTGTTTTGATTCATCATACCCTTCCGCTTTTTTACCGAATATCCAAATCAGAATCAGTGAAGTCGGACATCTTTTAACACTCCAAGAACTAAACCTTCGCTAAATAAGTACCTCAAACCACTAATAAAGCTTGCAAACAAACCTGATGTTTCTTTTCTACAATGTATTGAAATAAAAGATAGCAATTGTTATTTTATAAGGTTGTTAAAGATAACAGTTGGTCTAGGACAGGGTAGCCAACAAGGAAATGATTTCCAATAACAGCAAAAATCTTCTCATATGTGCTTCACTGAGTTGAGCCTGCAATAAACAGAATCTTCAAAGCTCTTAAAACAGATTAATAGATGGAATACACGAGTGATTTGTGCACCAAACGATGCGCCCTGGTACACTCTCTACCAATACATGTCTAACTCAAGATCGCTAAAATGTCATATGTGTGGTTTCTGAAATAACCGATTCAATTATTGACACGTGCGCTCTGTATCATCTTTCTTTACGGATGAAAGAACGTCCTCTCATTTGGCATTACTTTTACCAAGAATATACAGGTATACATAAATAAATAAATAAATAAATAATGTTATAACGTTCCATAGGTCCAACCCAACCATGTTCTGTCTGAAATTTACAGTCACTTTTTTTTTTATTCATTTTACTCGTATTTAAGGACGTTCTTTAACATCTCAGGTCATCAGCATCCCATTCAGTTCCGGGAGTGAAACGGCCGAACAAATTTCGCTCAGAGGCCTCTTCTTTCAGGCCTGGGGTTCTTTTTCGTGCCGTAAATGTACGACACAGGACCCACGGCTTTACTTCCTTTCCAATGGAAGTCATACTTAGGATTTTACGCCCGAAAAAATCCATCGATCCTGACCGGATTTGAACCCGCGACCTTGGGTTTAGAAGTCAAGTATGGTTACCACTACACCATCAGGACCGACGTTTATTTATTTACAGTCACGACTTTTCCGAGAGGATACATCATTTTAGGATGTTAATGGTACGTACAATGTAAAATCTGAAGCTGCCCAAAAATGGCGGCCGCCGACTTCTTTGCATGCTTTGCACTATCTGACCATATTACACTGAACTATCTGGAAGATTGTCGGCGATTCTTGGATGGTTTCCAGGTGCCGTTGCAATTCTTGCCAAAAGATCTTGTTTTGCTTCCACTGGAGTAACATGCAGCAAACTTTGTACGTAACCCCAGAAAAAGAATTCAAGGGAGTCAAGTCGGAGAAGCAAGGAGGTCAAAGTTGCCTTTGTTACCATAATTTTCATCCAAATACTCTCTGATGAAATTAGTGAAATGTAGCGTTACGCTATTGTGCTGGGACCACGTTTCACGACGGACTTCCAAAGGAAAAGGAACCATTTCCAGTAGCTCGAGTGGTCTCTTGGAGAAATGTTAAGTAAATGTCACCGGTAAACTGTAGAGGCAATAGGAATGGCTGATTAGGATTATTAATAATTCTTTCCTACACGCTGACATCGAAATTGTGTTGGTGACGTCGGATATGTATGGCGTGAGGATCTTATTGAGCCCACACATGATTGTTTCTGAAGTTGAAAAGGCCATTTTCGGTAAACGCACATTTAACACAAAATAAGATGAGCCAAGGAAGTGGGGGTATCTGTGTAGTATTTCACAGCAGCCAATGACAGAAATTGACACAAGGAACGAAGTCAATCGGTGGCTCTTGATAAAGGTAATGATAGAGGTGAAGATACTCACCATGTACAAATCCGTAACAACTTATAAAGACCGAAAACTTTTCATTAGAGGTAATGTTAGCTACTACATGAAAATAAAAACTGTACAGGAAAAACAAAACAAGTGGAGAACGCTAAATAATAAAGTCAACGCAGTCTGCTAAACTTGAGAGAGCTGATTTCTATACTAATAATTTTGTTCACTTTATTAGCTGGGTGAAAATTCAACTATGCGTGCGCCATGCCTCTTCGTGGTTTACATCCGGGCTATAGGTCAGGCTTCCCTTTAAACCGCCGAAGAAATACCTTTTTTTCAAAGTCTGGCGTATGCAAGAATATCCTCTATCATTTGTTAAGACTCAAGGTGTCTGTTTCAAGCAAAAGCTGCTCCAATCATGAAAAAAAGTGTAAGCTGATGACGCTTGTTTGGGAAAGGTTGTTGACAGAGCCCGCAAGTTTTTCTTGCATTGCTTTCGGTATCTCTGTATAGACTGTAATTATGTGCACGTCGTATAGCTCATTCCTAGTTTAGATCGCCACACAGATAAGGAATAAACTTACAAAACAAATATTATGTTCAAGAACGGTATCACCTATTTCTGAAGTCCTCGGGTTGCTGACTGACAGGCGTTGTTCTTCATGCTTCAGATGTCCTAGGGCATAAAACAAAGCGTTTCCGGTCGTGGATGTATTAACAAAATATGATCAGATATACGTATCCTATAATGTTGTGACTTTATTTATTTACATCTAGAGTGCAGAGTATACTGCATACGCTCTTTTACATAGTTTAAATACTAATTTGCATGACTAAGAAAGTAGTCTTATCTTTTCATTTTATATTGTCTAATGTTATGAATTAGTATAGCGTATTACATATTTCAAGATAAGGCTTGATAATGCTAGTTAATTTAACTGCTCAGTAAAACAAAACTTGTAATTCTTTATCTTGTAACATACTGATTTGCGGAATGGTAATTAGGTCATTGAATAATTCATAGTCAACACTACCATAATTTCACAAATATAATTATTCTAAGTTGTTATAGATAAACCGTGCTTACGAAAGTTTAACCCTTGAAATAATTATTTGTTTATTGTATTATAAAGTGTTTTCTATTATATGTTACTCATTCTGTATAAATGTCTTCAACCATTAATGTTTTAATAACCATACATTGAAAACTGAACACTCAAAGTATCTACCGCTCAATTTGGTTTAACCAATACTGGTTATCAATAACTCAATATAAAAAAATTATAAACTTTATCGAAAGGTCATCATAATATGCACTTGATAAAAGAAATTAACTTCCACTTTTTAATAAGTCTAAGCTCTTATCCATACAACTTTATCCATATTCATTAGTAAGAACGTTTTTAAAATACAAAATCATAGACGTCATCTGAATTTTTATGTAAATTTTTCCTAAATAATTGGTAATAATAAAACGTTCTCTTTAATTTCAACAACAGTTTTCATAGTACAGTAAAAACATCTCTAGTTGAACCACGCTATATTCTGGAAACCTAGTTAATGATGGAATCATCCACATTCTTATATGTTAACATGTACATATTATAGCCTATGATGGACACCCCTTCATTCAGCATGTTGGACATTCCTTATGGTAGGCAACTTGGACATTACCTGCAACTCTGCTACCTGTTTTGGAGTGAATGATATTGAATTTGATACTCTTTACAATGGTTCATTAGTAGGGTCATTAGTTAGTATTTCCAAGAAAATTTGACAAGTATCTTTCGGTTGCATTTTGTTTCCAGTTCAATATTCCATTTCTTTAAACGGCTTAATAAAATTCTCACTTTCAATTTGGAAACAAAAATAAATAAAAAAAATGGTATCAACCTTGGTTTTTCGCATTTTGATTACTGTGACATTCTGTTAACTGACATCACAACCAATCTTGGACAAAGTTTACGTGTTCACAATGCTGCTAGGCAACCTATGTAAACAGAGCTTATCACTCCAGATTTTGAATTGTTACCCCTGGCATCGATTGGATGCTAGAAGGAAGTTGCACTCCCATATTCTTCTGCGTCGAATTCTATGCACCTCAAATTCACACTATCCTTCGACCAATTTTTATCCCTTATATTCTCATCACAATTTAAACACCCGATCGAATAACACATAATTCCATTCTCTCTATACCCTTACACTAAATCGCCACTTTTCTTCATACTTCACAGTTTCGTCTCTGGAACGCTGCCGTCTTCTCATATCAAGGACTGCCGGTCACAACGACAATTTGGAATATCTCGAAGATTATTTATTTGGAGACTGCAACATTTAATAAGTGTTATGCTCGAATTGTAACCGCCAACAGTATAGCATATGTATGGTATATATTGTAATCGTAATTGTCCTTGATGAAGTGGAAGAAAGGACTTACGATCTTAACTTTGACAGGTAAAGTATATATATATATATATATGCATTGTTATTATTATTATTATTATTATTATTATTATTATTGTCATGAGTACTCTTAAAGAGTGAAGTGTAAAATTAAATTAACATTGAAAAGAATAAATAAGTTATTAAACATTATGAATTGTAGAAAAATTGCAGAGGAATTAGGAATTTCTGTAGGTAAATCAACAGTTTCCAGCATAAATATCAACAACATTTAATTATAAGTGCATGGGTGCAAAACCGCTAGTCCTAGGTAGGTAAAGTGTAAAAGAAAACGTTAGTATATTAGAAATGTTCCTGAAGTAGATTACAATATCTTAGGTGACTTACAGAAAGTTTCATACCATTATAAAGTTACAAAGGCCCATCAGATGAAGAGATCAATGACAGAGGACAAAGAACTTTAAAATTCGGATAACATATAGCATACAGCAAACGTTTCAGAATGAGCTCTATAAAAATTAGGCTCGTAGATGAAATATCACACATTCCGATGCAGACAGCAGTAAGGAATAGAGCCGTAAGTCCGAAACAATAGTTGTTATTGATTTGGAAATGGAAGGTAAAAGCATGCAGTATAAGACATGATCGATGTTTTTCCAAGTGTTTGTCGTGTTGTGTACTGCATTACAGAAGTTATGAGTTTCTAAAAAAAGAGTGCATTCAATGTGGTCACAAAATGTCATAAGTTGTGTTGACGGAACTTTAATAAATATTGATACCTCTAGCGAACATGAAATAGCCTATGTGGACCTGATTTAATATTTTATTACGTTAGTGCTAATTGGCCAGACTGTGTTCATTATGCAAGAGTTAATCAGTTAACTTGTAAAATACTTTTACGAATGCACAACTTTACAAATGCTAATTTTTCTTTTATGAAACAGAAATTCTTTAACTTGTGAATTTGTAACTTGTAATATTTGTTAGAATAAAACATCGATTTCAACGATCAGTCATTATTAACGTATTCATTGTTGTTGCTTTACTTTGTCTAATGATTTTGCGGGATCCTTCAGGTTAATAGTTTCAACTTAGACATCAGAAATGAAAAATGCAGTTGTTTTCATAATTATTTTCTCGTAATTAATGAAAAAATGGTAACAGCATAGTTAAAATAAAATTGTCACCTCTCTGATGGTTTCCTTTCATTAAACAAAGGAAATTGTTCGGTTGTATGCTTTATATCTCGGTGCAAAATGGAGGCAGCCTTAGTCCATTACGTCCTGAGAAGAGGATAGACGTCAAAAATGTACTCACAAGAATGTACACTCTGCTAAAAATAGCGTATACATATCTGCAGCATTGGCAAAACTTGCATGCCTCCCTTAACTATAGTAAGCCGTTCTTGTTTATTCATCGTGCCAACTTTCAAACTGTGAGTTTAAAACACTCACCTGTAAATGATAATTTTTGTTTGCTGCTTAAAGAAGTTCTTAATGAGCAAATTATTTTTAACTTTATTCGCAACACCAGTCATAATGCTCATATCCAAAGTATTAGGGGGGGGGGGGCATTAAATTGTATTGATAGCTATGTACGTTTTGTCCAATGGACAAAATGTGCGTATTACTAATGTCACGTACTTGTAAATGTCTATTGAGAAATAAAAAAGCAACGTTTCGTTTTGTACTTTCTGACACTAGACAAATTTCTGATGAACATTAAATGAAATTAGTAATTCTAACGAGAGCGCAAATCCCTGTTCTTCAGATTTATTTTCCCAGAATTGTACAATAAACAAACAAATAAAATACAATATTATTTCTATGTCTGCATAAGTACTTGAACAATTTTATAGCAAAAATGTCAAATTTTGGCTACGTCTATCCTAATATGTTGTTTTTGAGGTTTTAAAATAAAAAGAACTGACACTTTTCGGTTGTATTTTTGGCAACGTTCCTTTCTTGCTATTTCAGTTCTGTTAGCATAGATTATCTCAATTATTGATAATAGTTTAATAGACCATTAATGGGCACTTAAGGATAGGAGATGCACTTTTTCCCCTTATTTGGTAAGTGGATCAACTATATCACACCAATAAAACATGCAAGACTTAGAATTCACACTTATGTTATTTAAACTTTTACTAACGAGAAAAAAAAATATTTATCCTCACCTGTTTTACAAGCTAAAGAAGCACTCTTGGGACCTAAACACTTAAACTTTTTAAAACAATTTCTTCTTATTTTAACAATAGATGACATGAAAGCCAATACTTCTACTGAATAAAATGACCATTTCAATCTTGTGGATAATCATATACCAGATTTTTTGTGATGTCTTTTGAACAACGTGAACTTGGTTACTGGATGATTCCACCTGTCCATCAGAAATTTCTGAATATAATAGAAGAAAAAAGTTTAAAAGTACCCATGTTTACTCTAAATTATAAGATATCGGCTTGAAAATAATTCGCATCCCATTCATGCAACAACTAAAATGATGGGACTAGCATTTACATTAAACAGTTGTAAAATGCGGAAAAAAAAGGGGGGGTTCCAACTTCCTTGTCTAGGAGCAATTCTGGCTATCTTGTCACACTATTCGAATACTTTGGCTATGAAGCAGATGCCACGATTGTTTGTGAAGCTATAAAGTAACCTAAAATACTATTGGAACAAATTTCTCCTAAAATTACTGCCATTGTAAATCTATTTTAGCTTGCAGACAAGCGGTTAACCATGGACAATGGCAAAATAACGTGAAACTACACTTAGCGGATAGATAAAGCTAAATTTGGAGGAACATTTCTTATTATCCAAGTGGTTAAGCGCTGGTAACAACACAACAATCATAGCTGCGGACTTTCTGACTACCGTTCAGAACCGACCTACCGGCCGTTACGCGTGGAGCCGTCCCACGCAGGAAAAATCACCCATTATTATTACTAGTATGCTATCACCACCACCAAACTATCACAACTTGTTACTTTACTTATTATATATGGTATTTGTTCAAATGAAAAATGCATACTAATTATGTACTGCTGTTGTTTACAATTTACCCTTCTTATCCGCGTGATAATGCCCAATATATTATTCTTTCCATCATTTAGCATAGAATGATTGATTATTAGAATAGGGAAAAAAAAACTTAATAGTAAAAATGAGAAAGAAAACATTAGCTTCACAAAATCGTATTGTCCAAAATTCTCAAATATTGGAAAATGTTTATAAAAGTTATGAATTTGGCATTTAAAACAAAACATTTTAATGATAAATTGCACCTAATTTTTCTCCAGCTAAATAATCAGAGAACAATACATGTGTTACCTTCCCATGAAACACAGACAAGAAGGTATGCCCAGATCTTTCGAGGATTTCCAAGCAATTCTTTTCCTCCAAATGGCACAAAACCCTCTTTTAGTTCATGAAAATTACACATAATTTTAATCACTTGCTGTAGTGTTATTGTGGCATCACGCGCAGGGATTATGTTTGAACTGCAGTGCTTCATTATAGTAATTTAATGCATTTTTAAGCTTAAGAGATTTCCTGGTATACTCGAGGGTTGGTCCATTATGCATAAATATTCGTACTAAGTTCATGAATGGAACATGCCTTAACTGTAGACATTAAAGTTGTATAAAAACCGCGGAATGAAGGGAGAATTTCTTCTTGGCAAGTTTTTTTCATACATTTTTATTCTGGATTCCAATAAATAATTGCTTGATATACAATAACCACTCTCTTATTTTACATTTTATTTTTATAAAAAAAATTAAACATAGAGCTGCATTAGTTCCATCTAAAAATTTTATTCAGCTATCTGACTGATTCCATTATTCTCTTATCATGATATTTTTATAAGTATGTCCAAAACGTCTAAAATTTTCTTGGATGTAGTAACCAAGAATCTTTGTGTGCAAACTGCGAAAGGTTGTGTTGGATCTAAATGTCAGATATTCACAATTATAATTATAATCGAAACCATCATCAAACATAAAATCGCAGGATACATCGATTATTGCAGCTCTTCGAAAGTGCTATAACAGTTGATAGAAGGCAATTTTTTTATCAAAGTAGCAACATATTATGAACTATAGAACACTCAAATGAACAAAGTTCTCCTGCAAAAGGGAAAGCTGACCTTAAATGTTTCCTTACGAAATACATTTGTTTGTGAGAAATTGTGTTTATTTTATTTATTTGTTTGTTTGCACAAGTAAGCAGCACAGATCAGCCATTGGCATTATTCATAGTTATAGATTAAAATAAAACAGAAGCAATATTTTCTATTCATATAGTGTAAGAACTTAAACTGCATTACTGATGTGTAAGAGTGCAAAGCGTTATAAGCGGTATGCTGGAATTTTAGATAAATGCTTTTCCCAACTTTTAAAAACTTGAAAAGCGTAGAATATGTGAAAGTTGTGGAGACAAATACTTTCAGCTTGGTACTAGGTGCTAGGAAGCTAGGTACTAGGTAGCTTTCAGCTAGGTATGACTTATATATGCAGCCGTTTCTGTTTTCAGTAGGTTTTTTTTACCGGGCTAAAACTTGAGAGTTTCGTTGAAAAAATTAAATTTGAAAAATACAAATAAGTTAATTAAATTAACAGGTCAAATGTTTAACACATTATAATCAAAGAATTTCCTTATGTAAAGTTATAATTAAATAAATCTAAAACTTAAATTATATTATTACAATCGTTATTATTATTGTTATTATTATTATTATTATTATTATTATTACATTGTCATATTTATCGTGTGCAATACTATTTCATAATCTTGGCACCGATCCGAAAATTTTCATAATTTTAACAAGTATGTAGACAGTGGCAATTAGCACTAAAGAAAAATAGAGAACGTTAGCTCTTTCTGAATAAATATATGTGGAATACTGGCGTTTGTAAAGCTGACATAATTATAGTTTTAACCACCTCCATGGTCAAATCCGGAGGTCCTGAGTTAGAATTTGTCAGGTCAAACTGTCTGGGGATTTTTTTCGGTTTTTTTTTGTTACCCTAAGAAGGTGATTACCAGATAGCTTTTAAGGCACCAAAGTCTCCGAGTTCATTTTTCATTTGCGACATTATTAATTCAATTCATTTCATTAATGACTACCGACTTCTGGTACATCTACAGTGTTCATGTACAGTCTACAGACGTCGCAATAAGACCAATACAGTCAAAGCGACAATAAATAAAACATTACACATTGTAGTTTTGTTTTTAGACTTATATGCTTGCACTGTTCTATAACCTGAAAGAAAAGTATAGCTTAAAAGAAGGAAAGATAGTATGTTAATGGAATAAGAAAACCCCGATTGCTAGAGTACTATTCAAAGACAGAAAATTTGGATTTTGACGGCTCTCACGAAATCTTAGAAAACTGTAAAAATAAAAATATTTAAATTCATTGTTAGTCAGAACCCAAACAAAGAGCAATACATTATTAAGCATGTGATATATTCATACAAAAAAGAAAGAAAGAAAGAAAAAGAAGAAAGAAAGAAAGAAAGAAAGAAAGAAAGAAAGAAAAATTATTTTCTTTCTGTTTCTTTCGATTAAGTGTTGCTCAAATAACAAAGTTTACTAATTAAAATACAGAGTATCCAACATAAAACCGATATGCCTCACGTTCATATTTAGAATCGTAATTCTTAGAGTTCTATAGTTCTATAGTTGAGTTTAATAGTAATTGTCGTGAATATCATGGAAGTGTAGTGATAGAAATTGTGCAGTTTTGGAATTTTGGAATTTTACATAAAGAGAGGCTCCATTAAGGAAACTAGAGATATATTTGAAGCAAAATATCCTGGTATCAAGTTCTCCATAGCCAGCACAAATAAAGATCTGTATAAGAAATGGAGGACTACAGAATCCGTTGTAAATGTGAAGAAGAATAAGCTCCCGAAGTGAAGACCCTGGCGGTATTCGATAGAGTTCGAATGGAACATAACGAGAAGCCCCCAAAAACGATTAGGAAATTATCTCATCAAATTGATGTATCTCACACAACATACCCTCGTGTGCTAAAAGCGTATGGTAACAACCCTCGGACGATAGACCAATTGAGATAGAACATTACAAATGAGATAAATAACATCTCCTCAAGAAGTAGGTGTTAATCAGAACACTGTTGTACGAGCGCAGCAATGCCTGGATGTTGGTGGAGGCTCTTCCAGCAATTGTTATAAACCGGTAAGTCCTATAACTATGCAATATTTACATAGAAAGTAATATAATATAGCCACATTCCATTTACTGAATGACAGTGAGGCTTACCGGTTATATGGGACACCCTATACATACCGGGTGCTTTTTTTTTTTTTTAATTTCTCCATTGCTTATCTCGAAAGCAACCCATTTTCAAAAACACAATTTATGGCAAATTATTCTTCATCTGAGGGGGAAAACAATGATATTAGTTACATTTTGTTTAGTAAAGGGTCTCAAGATCATTTCAAGAGAGCTAAATTTTTTTAAATGGAACCCCTATTTTTTATAGGATTCTGCTTTTTGTCTGATACAGTTTTTTATTAAACCAACTGTTATTTTATAAAATATTTAAAAAAGATTGAAAAACATTGTTTTACGATAATATTTTTGAAGTAGTAACTTAGATTTCATTTCTTTGCATTTAACAAACACAAACGCAATTTAAACACAGAAGTTGATTTTCTATTGTTTACCTTTCTCAAATATAAGCAAACTGTTAATAGCTTAACAACTGTGTAGGATTAAGCCAGAAGTTGCTACTTATTGAAATATTCTGGCGAGGGGATATTCAGGTGCTCATCATGGTGTATACTTTGCAAGACGGATTAAAATTATGGTCTACAAATCAATGTGTGCAACAAGACAGTTTGCATATTCAACGAGGGAGCTGCTGGTAGAAGTTTATCATACTCAGTTTAGTTTTTTTTTTTTTGATTTATTTATTTATGGACGCTCTTTAACAGCTTAGGTCATCAGCGTCCCATTCAACTCAGGGCGTGAAACGGCCGACAAATTTTGCTCAGAGGCCTCTCTTTCAGGCTTGAGGTTCTTTTTCGTGCCGTAAATGTACGACACGGGACCCACGGCTTTACTTCCCTTCCGAAGGAAGCCATACTTACGATTTTTACGCCCGAAAAAATCCATCGATCCTGGCCGGGTTCGAACCCGCGATCTTGGGTGTAGGAGGCAAATATGGTAACCACTACACCACCAAGACCGACACTCAGTTTAGTGATTTAGTTAAGAAAGTCAGACAAACAGAACTTTTTGCTAATAAAAAAATAAAGGTGTCTCGTATTTTCGATGAAATCACTACAATTGAAGTCTTAGGATGTGTTTCTGCTAATCTAACAAACTACTTCGTAAAGCTATCTTCTTACATAGGAATTTCGATAAGTCCAATACGTAACATACTCAAAGTACAGAAGATTCGTCTTTATAAACTTGAAATACATAGATGGTTTTGATCGAAAAGTCAAATTTTGCAAGATAATATAGTGAGGACTAAGAGAATCGCCTTAATTACTAAGAAATGTTTGGTTTTCTGATGGATGCACATTTTGCCTTAATGGTTCTGTAAATCGACATAATTGTAGGTACCGGAGTGATAATAAACAATGTATTTTGAGATAAGACCAGACACAGTGGCAAAGGAAAATAAATATCTGGGCAGGTATTCTAGGTGATTGGTTCATTGTTTTTTTGAGAAAAAGCTCACTTGTGGTATGTACCTAGAAATGTTATAATCCTCTCATTAATGAAGAAATTGAAAATTAAGAAGATGAGAATAGTAGAGTTGCTTTAAATGAAAACTTGCTTACATTCCAGCATGATGGAGCACCACCACACTATACAGAAATTTCGACATTGGCTCAATAATACATTCCTTAATAGATGTATGGGAGGAAGAGGGAACATTGAATGTCCTACAAAATCCCCTAATTTAAAATCCTTAGATTTCTTTCTATAGGGGCATCTGAAATCAGTCGTTTTTAAAACATAGCCTGCTGCAATTGAAGAACTCCAACAAAGGATAACCACAGCTTGCAGAAGTATTCCTAAATGCATGTTTAAGAATTTTAGACGAGCTTTCGAAAATAGATTCTATTTTTGTAGGAATAAAATGGAGAACATTTCAAGCATTAAAAGCAGTTTTCATTTTACAATTACTTTTAATACACATAAACGTTTATTTTAATAAAAAATGATTCAGACAAAAGTTGTTTTTGCGTAAAACAAGAATCGGGCAAAAAAATAGTTTCCATTAAAAAAAATGAATTGGTCTTGAAATTGCCTTTAAACCCTTCTCCAAATAAAATGTAACTACTATCATTGTTTTTACTTCTTAAATGAAGAAACATTTACCACACATTGTTTTCTTTAAAACGGGTTGCTTTCGAGATAAACAGCTGGAAAGTTTTTTTAAAAAAAAACATCCTGTATATTAACGCTTCTGAAAACAACAATATTAAAAAAAATCTTAACAATGGTGGGATGTTACATGTTAAATAAACGGGTTTTCAACCCTGAAGAAGCCGCCCTTATAATCTATACTCTTAAGTTTTTATCTCTATCACATTGATGATAATACTCAAATATATTTTTCGAAATAGTGTTCTTCAGCATCATTCATTTATTGTATTATTTTTCATTTGTTTAATTTTAATTAAACGAATAGTTAGTGCGTGTAGGGTAGTTTTTTTCCTTGTGGTACTCGTTGGGTTGGCCGACACTGAGTTTCATTTCGAATGATGGAATCGATGATTGTCCCGGTAGATATAGCAGAAATGATGGCGATAATATCATTCGGTTTCGTGCTTCCATCTTATAAGAGATCCTAAGATATGTGCAAAGGGTTTGAAACAGTAGACACCACCATATTAATCTTGAGATCTTTCAGGATCTGTCCGAAGTGCGGCAACAGAGATCCGGGGCTTACTTCTTCTCTGTATTTGTATGTTAACTCTGCAGAGATCGTCATATAAACCAGGAATTGAAAGAGATTCGTAACAGCTTACTTCTTCACAGCGAAAGTTCCCAGCGATTTAAATGGTGTCAAGTTACCTGATTTCATTTGGTCCTGATTCATCGAAGTGACCTGCTCACGCTAAAAGAATTGTGTGGTTTTGCATCAGCAAACTTCATACGGAGCATGTAGGAACAGCACGTTAAATGTAAGTACTTCCTCGTAGAGCATCCACATTTACGCAGAATGATTAACTTGTTCGAAATGTCAATCCTTCGGTTTTCCTCCGTTATTCTGACCTGTCAAGGAAATTGCTGAATGTGAAGAGTGGTGGCGATCAGGTATTGAGAATGTACTAGAGGCGCATATTTCAATGGTTCACCTTAATAACCACCGATTCAGTACACTGAATATCCATGTAATCGTCATAGGGCGTAAGGTTTATGCATTAAAAATAATTTCTTCAGTAAGGGTTGTGTTTTCCGGTTTATGCTGCTGACATTTCTACAAACTATCATGTGCTTTCTTAAAGTCAAGTTCATCAGCAGCCTGAATTTACAAATGCGGCTTAACCTGAAAAAACAAGCTTTACTAATGAAACCAGCCGAGCAAGCCACCAACGACACTAAATATCGTTCTTTATCCAATGTAAATTTATCCATTTGGAAGTGTTTTTGTGCAATTCTAACTGCAGAAATGTAATTCTTTTTATTCCGTCGGATTTTTAACTGTCAAGGTTTAACGTTTTTAGTGCTTTTCTTGAGTGCACATCACAATTATAATACAAGATATTCATGGCAATTTTGCTGTTTGCTACATCCCCGTTTTATGTTGTTAGAGTCGGTCCTGGTGGTGTAGTGGTAACCATACTTGCCTCCTAAACCCAAGATCGCGGATTCAAAAACCCGGCCAGGATCGATGGATTTTTTCGGGGCGTAAAAATCCTAAGCTTCATTCGGAAGGGAAGTAAAGCCGTGGGTCCCGTGTCGTACATTTACGGCACCATAAAGAACCTCAAGCCTGAAAGAAGAGGCCTCTGAGCAAAATTTGTCGGCCGTTAAACGCCCTGAATTGAATGGGACGCTGATGACCTGGGATGTTAAAGACCCTGCATTTAAAAAAAAAAAAAAAAAAAAAAAAAAAAAAAAAAAAAAAAAAAAAAAAAAAAAAAAAAAAAAAAAGTTTGTATTCATGTTTTTTTCTCCTCGTTCTTTTGTATTCTTATTTTTCTTCTTTTTTATGTTACTATTTCTTAGTAATTAATTTATTTCGTGTCATCTAACTAATACTCTTTCAAAATTCTATATGAACTTCTGTATTACTCTTTTAGTTATCATTCTGGTATTATCTTCCTGTCCTCTCTCTCTTTAATTCCTTTTGTTTTTCGCATTCTCTGTGTGTAAGTTTTTGAACTACGTTCGTCACTTACTTATCCAGTCTTCATTTTTCTTCTAGCTTTAATTTTTTCATTTATTTTCTTTATTTGTACCTGCCTTTTGTGCTTAGGGCCCCGAGTTTAATTTCTGGCCGAATCAATGTAACTTTCTTATATTAAGAAGGTTGTTTGTCAAGTTCAAAGTCTGGTGTATGAATATGAAACATGCTTGTGCGTTTAAATAACAGTTCGCCAATTTTCAGAATTGCTCTTGGGTACATACCTGAAAGACATGTATCCAGTCATATATGAATAATAAATCAGAAAAACGAGTAGGAATACATGGCACCCTTAAGTGTCGCATAATAATTGTTTTTTTAAAAAAATGCTACATTTTCAACAGACACAGAAGTAATTTTCAAACGTCATAGCTAATTTTACAAAGCAGAGTACATTTTAGGCAAAGGAAGTGCTGTTTTGTTACTGTTCTCTCTTAGAGACTGAGTAAAACCTTCCAAAAATTTTAAACATATTTTCTTTGTAACTAAGTTGACTGGCATTCTCCATTTTGTTTTCAGTCTCTGAACCTATACTAACATAATTCTGTGATCTCAGTTATTCAGAAAATATTATGGTGCTGTAAATATTTGTTGGTTATCTCAGTTCTTGATTAATATAATAAAATACAGATAACTGATTGCTGTCTTTAAGGACTTCTTGTTTTCTTTTTGCTAAGAGGTAATAATTTTGAGGTTCATCATCAACTAACAACGATTAGCCCAAAGGCCTGCGCCGGATCCTGAGAGATCATAACACTTATCAACAATTTAGTTACACTTAACATTTACAGATGTCAGAAGAATAAGTAGTCAGCCCCATCGCTTCAAGTACCTACTTCTGAGCGAAAATAACGTAAACTATCTGGATTGCTAAGAAGATAATTATGCGCTATTATATAATCAGGAGAACGATAACTCTATATTGAAAGCTTTTGGACAGGTATAACCTTAACACTTTTTAGCGACATCAAATTCTGAGTGCGCGTGTCATGAAATTTTCTCTATTTCTACTTTCTGTATTCTGATCTGCATATATAATGGATGGCGTAATGGCTTAATTTATTGCTGTTTTATAATAAATTAATCAGCTGGCAGGTATGTATATGCCAACGAAATCCTAATAATAATTATTTATACCAAATATAAGCAATCCTAAATATACTTTTGTCACTAAATTTTTTTAAGTCACCGGGTTGGTGGCGGTTATTATATTGGCACTGCCCGCTCTTGTGAGCTAAAGCCTACAATAATGTTATGTTTGCACAGGTTAAGGCAATAATACAAATATTTATGTTGAATCGAATTCCTCTGAACAATTCTGATCAAATGATCATAGAATTTCCAAATTCATGGCCTTTTTCACTCTGGATAATTTTAAAAGCAATAAAAAAGTCCTGATGGATAATAATTAATACTGATACTATAGCGAATGGCGTAATCCTTTCTTCATGGTTTCTTTCGGAAGGGAACTAAAGCCGTGGGTCCCGTGTCGTACATTTACGGCACGAAAAAGAACCTCAAGCCTGAAAGAAGAGGCATCTGAACAAAATTATTCGGCCATTTCACGCCCTGAATTGAATAGGACGCTGATGACCTGAGTTGTTAAAGAGCGTCCGCAAATAAATCAAATCACACACGCGCATCTTTGTTATTGTTTCAGGTTATGTTAAGCCGTCCATATGTGCTAAAATGCTGTCAAGTAAAATGAATGCGGAAATATTAATAAATCAAGGTGGCATTTGTGCAGTGAAATTTCCTCTTGATTAATGGTATATTTTATATAGTAATTTTGCATAACATCACTCACATTCTCTACGATATTATTCTCTCCTTCATCTATTTGATTATCAAGTAATGATATCATATGGTAAAGCTGCTGTAAAGCGCTGAAAATAATATACGCTTTGCAGAGATCTGTCATTTACTGCAATTATAAAACTAAGCCGCGTCTAAAATTTTTATATCAGAAACGTTATAATTAAAAAAAGTTCTTATTCTTTCTCAGCTAAACATAAAGTAGGAATTTAGGAGGAAAAGATATTAATAGTAATCCTTAAAAAAACTTGACCATAATCCAGAAGTCATTAATAAACAATCAACAGGCTTTCCAGAAGGGTGCCTACTGTTCTGCAATTGAGATATATAATGGCCTACCCAACAGAATTAAAATAGTAGGAAATGAATGTAAATTCATATTTTGAAAAAAAATATCTGAAGTAATTCTTAATAACTCACTTCTTCTACAATATGGATGCAAATTTTGGACATAATTCATTTTAATTATGTGATGTTTAATGAGATACAAGCATACATAAAACAAGATTTAAAAAAAAAATATATTTACCCACCTTAATTAATGTGGTGTTCTTCATATTAACTTTTATTTCAAATTCAAATACGGAAATTTCGTATATGTGTTGAAAATAAAAAATGCGTTCTCATTACGGTTAAAGTTTTAATTAACGAATCCGTAACTTTCATATTTATAAAATAATTTTACTGCGTTGATAAAGCGTCATCTAATGGATTCAACTCGGAGCGGATTTTAGGAATAAAAACATCAAAGTTTATGACATAAGCTGTTCCTTGTATATATTGTGCTTGCATTGTTTCCTGGGCATATCATGCGCATCGTTTGAAAAAACCTCCTCGGCGGAACTGAGAGCAAGCTGCATTGTGGGCTATAAAAGTCACGTGACTTTTATCCAATGAGAAGGTTGCTTCTGTTACAGTTCCCCGAAAAGTTGCGGTCATCTTTTCCCAAAATACTTCGCGCATAGACAAAGTGGGGGAAAGATACACAGTGTTGTATCTTCAGTGCATGTAGGCTGTGGTATGTTGCGAAGTGTGAGTTCTGGAGAAACTTAAGACGTTGATAGTAAATCTACAGGTTAATGAAGAATGCCAGTAAATAACATTAAGGTCTTTAGGTCCGTGAAAAGCGTTCAAACTGTGTGAACCAACAGTTCAGTGATTGCTAGAAGTGCTGTGTTGCATGCTTTTATAATTAAGGTATGTTCCTGAAGGAATTAAAGTAATAAAAAAGTAGTATTTTGAAGCTTCATTCTTATATGAAAATATAGTACATACCAAGATACAGCTCTCAAATAATATTAGGATGCTATCTGCATTTCCTTCTGTATGATATATAAACTATACGTCGTTTGAATTTTCCTCTGCTCACAGTGAACATGAGACACAATTAGACACATGATAGAAACTATTTCTAAACCGAGCCACTCCTCTCGGGGTTGATGTATAGTTGTGTACCATAAAATTTCACATTTAAAGCAGATATAAATGCATAGTAGATAGAGATGTGTTTAGCATTTGTCATTAGCTAATGTAATTTAAAGTTCTTGAAGGACTATTTCGACTCTAAATACATGTTTTAAGCTCACATGTAGATATTTTCAAACGATTTAACCCAAATCGAATTAGTATTATGCTTTTACTATCTGCATGATGTCATCCCATATTATTATTTTATAGGTTACAATGGATCAGTGACACTAATCCGAACACTTCAAAATATAAAAATGAGTGTATATGCATATAATTTTAGGAGAATGTGTGATATAACGCATATTAGCATAAATGAAGATATTAAAAGCACATTCTTAAATGAGAGACATTATAAGGCATTTGCATGTTGAATTAAGTAACTGTCATGTCCAAATTTGTGCTGAATTTTCATGAACATTCAGAAAAACAAATGAGAAAGGTAGGGTGCAATTAATAAAATACTTTTTATATATGCCTCAACTAGAAGGTGTGATGTCCTTGAGAGTTTCAGGATATAGTAACTGTGTAATAGGAATATGCTTGAAAGAGTTAAATGCATTTCCTCCGACCGATTAAGAAGCTTGAAAAACACTTATTTTGAATTATGTTCAGTTTTGCAGAAATTTGTGTTTTACAGGTTATGATAAACAAATTAATAATATACTAGTTAAATTGTTAAGGTATTACACTGGTGATTAATAATGGATCCATTTATCTGAGTTTAAAATGCATCACAGCACATTCCATTCATCTTCTATCTAAAACTCTTCCTGAGATATGCTTTGACATTTGGAATGCACATTATTTATTACATCTTGCTTGTCTTAGGTGAGTGTCACCCACAGCTTTAGCTCAGATGGCAGAGTGCCTGTTTCTCACCCAGTAAATTCTATTTGGAACAGTTTCACGGCCGAGATTTTTTAGATCTTCACCCATAAAAGATAAATGCAAGATAATTTTAGATAACACCACACATTAATTCGTAATTCATGCATCTAAAAGAACCTGTAGTCAATTGTCCAGTGTTGAGCATTAAAAGCTTGAAGAAATGGGAGATAGAGCTACTCATGGAGAAGAAATGGTTGATTTGTTTTGATATTCCGTAAATGCAATTTAAAATTATTCTTTTTGGGAAATCTAGGGGGTGCTAAAGCTTAAAGACAGCAATCAGTACTGAAGCTTAATAAATCTACTTGTGCTCCTTGTGACCAATTAAAATGGGAATTCCATCTTTGGTCCCCATCAATGGAAGACAAGTTTAATAATATATGAGGACATTTACTTAAGCTACAGATACATTTGTTCTTTTACTATCTGAAAGGCTTTGGAAAAAATAGTATACAATTGCTTACACATAAACAGTATTCTAACCCCAGTTCAATATGGTTTAGAAGAGTGTATCAGCTAACAATGTCTGATACAGATTTGCCATCTATATATTAGCACAGTAAATAAAAGAATTTGCATTGGGAGTGTTCTGTGACTTAGCCAATTAATCATAAACTTCTCCCCCCATAAATTATCCTTTTATGACCTAGAAACTTCCTTAATAGCTTGATTTAAAAAAAAACTGAAAAGACCAGGTATGTCAGAAATAAGTACATATCATTAAGCAGGACATTCCACAAGAATTAGTTCCTTCTTTTTCCCCATATATGTTGACAACTTGCCTGTTGGTCTAAGCACCAAGGCTAGAGTAATACTCTTTGCCAATAATGCTAATGCATACATTTCATAAAACACTCTGCAACTCTTGTCATTTAAGGTAGACAACACATTCAAAGTATTAAATTTGTGATATGAAGCTAACAGGTACTTAAACTATGATAAAGCGAACTTTATACAGGTCATAATTAAAAACAAGAATCTCCATGAACTTCGTATTCAATACCACATTACTGAAATTTTGCATACCAAATTTTTAGGATTAGAAATTAATTTTAAGATAAACTGGAATTGATTGTAGCTAATAACTCACACTTTCAATAGTATGGATGATTATTTTGGACTTAATTCATCTTAATTGAATCTGTGATTTGAAAAAAGAAATAAGTCCACATTTTTGAGAAATGAGTTGAGATATACTTTTTGTTTCTCAGTCCTTAACATGTATATTAATGTAAAAGAGAAAAGTGTCGCTCATTAATCCTGAATCCAGTAACAAGTTAAAAATTTTATTGATTTTATAGAGGAAATACATCCTTGACTAGTTTCACTTATGAAATAGATGACTTTGAATGCTCATTGTTTTATTATGTTGGTAATCATTATTACTTGATTATTATAGTATGTTGGTAATATTAATTATTATTATTATTATTATTATTATTATTAGTGTTATTAATGTTATTATTATTATTATTATTATTATTATTATTATTATTATTATTATTATTATTATTATTGTGGTAGCTGCATGTGTACATATTACAAACTTATTTGTTATTTTTGTGCTGTTTATAATGGATCGTTCTGAAAGTGAATATCCAAGAAAGAATAAGAGGAAAGAGGTTCGAAATACTGAGGATTATGCTCAAGAGAAGAGTTCCCTACATTGCCCATCGAGTCGTTCTCCGACTATTCCGGGGAATCGATGGGGTTTTCCATTAGAATGGTATGTAACATTTAATTTAGTCTTCTACAGCAATTCCAAGACCTCAAATCAACCACGTAAACCAGCCAAGAATGAACTACCATGGACAAACAACTTATCAGCTTCACCCACACGATTGACGATCTTCGCGCAAAATAGCACAGCCTACTCTTTTCGTTAACCGAAGTTAACCGGCCAGTGGCCAAGCATTTAGGTGAAGCTCACCACCCTCCCTGCGACATACAGCGCTTGATAACTTAACCTCTGCCAGCATGGTACACGTTTGAAACACATCCAAGTGGCACACTGCTGCCGCAGGTACCCAATTTATCGTGGATCGCAGCACCACATACCCCACAGAGTTCAACCCATCCGGACAACCCCAAAGGGAGAGGCTCGAGTAGTCCAGCACAGCGTGCTTCTAGAAAAGTCAGAAAGGGTGAACGATCCCTCATGTAACTGATTTCGCGGCATGCGGCAGGCCTGCGAGGCTGACTGCTGTGTCGATTGATTGATTTATTTATGGACGCTCTTTAACATCGCAGGTCATCAGCGTCCCATTCAACTCAGGGCGTGAAACGGCCGACAAATTTTGCTCAGAGGCCTCTCTTTCAGGCTTGAGGTTCTTTTTCGTGCCGTAAATGTGCGACACAGGACCCACGGCTTTACTTCCCTTCCGAAGGAAGCCATACTTAGGATTTTTACGCCCGAAAAAATCCATCGTTCCTGGCCAGGTTCGAACCCGCGTTCTTGGGTGTAGGAGGCAAGTATGGTAACCACTACACCACCAGGACCGACTACTGCTGTGTCGGCGGTGTGCTACTTGCGCGAGATTTCAATTCACACTGAGGCTTCGCGCTGCAGAGGGGAAATATATTCCGGATATAGCGCTGCCGGCCGGTCTCGCGGTTGCGTCAAGCATTGCTCACCCTTTACCACAGGCACTCAGGGTCCGCAGATCCCGCACCTGGAGCATCTGAAGAGCAAAGACCTTGGCCACGCTCATAAGAAGAGTAAAATACTGGGACGGAATGTGTTACTGGAAACGGTAGAGTTATAAACGCCAAGAAAGCAGATCCTAATGGCAGCTGCCAGCTCAAGTGCACAAATAAATTTTCTGATGTTCATAAAATAGCTATTCCATCAGAGGGACTTAGTGGATCCACTAAAATGAATAAGATGCCTGGGAATAATGGAAAATAAACCAGTACAGAGAAGACGTGCACAGACAAGAACATCATCTTTTATGTATGTTAGGTTGCAGAAGAGTTCATGTTTGTAACATTCATTTCTGAACTTGTATGCTGTCTCTGAGAAATTTGTATATTGCTTAACATCCCTACTATTTCAAGGAAAGTCTCCTGTTGATAAGCATGGGAAGCATGTTAATCATAGCAATGCAGTCCCTGAAGCAGCATTTTGTAAAATAGATCAATATGTCAGAGCATTTCCTAAACACCAAACACATTACTTATATACATATCTCACATACCTAGACCCCTACATAATAAAAATGTATCAAATCTGTTGTGAAGAGAATGAAGACTTAGCAAATAGTGTGAAATATGAGTAATATCCCAAGTACTACTATTAAAATTATGGATTTAGATTTGCCAGGTGAATGTGTGTTTGAAGTGTGAGAATTTATAAAGTCTGCATCACTGAATGAAAATGTTAAAAGGACTGCAGTTATGTAATGTAATGGTACATAAAAGAATAGCAGCTAAATGGCTGATGTATTTTGAGAAGACAACCAAAGCTATCTTGGTACCCCTCATTGTGATCCTGGGCTAATGCTTTCAAAGCATAAGCGTCTAATGTATGATAAAGAACAATTTGGAAATCTCGAGGCAGTTAAGTACTTTGATGACACTATCAACAAGCACTCTTACAAATCAACAAAAAGTTATGCAAATTCAGGTCTGCCTTCCCAAAAGGTATATGGTGCTGTTGGTATTCCAATCAACAATAAGATGATGTTGGAAAAATAGTATAGTATATCCCAGATGAACATCAGTACTTTCTACTTGAAAATTTTCTCATGGCCAACAACTGATGTCGGTTCTGATGACTAGCCCCAGACGATTATAATTTGTTGAGTGTTTTTTAATGTCTCCATAGCAGAATATGGTAATCAGCAATGTCAGACCATTATTTTGTTTAATTATAATGAAATTGAAACAATGAAAACAATTAAATATTGTACTTACGAAGCTGTTGACAATGGAGTGGTAATATATCCTAAACTTAGGTATTCATATTTTTACACTAAACTCCATTTACTTACATAAAAGTAAGACGCGTTTCGGGAGAATCTCTCCCATCTTCAGTTGCTCACCGCACTGCCGTTACTCGAAATGATGGCTGAACACCCGAATGTTTCTCTGGTGGCCACTGTTGGTTGAAGTAGAAAATTGCTGAGTTCATCCATAGGAGAAAACTTGAAATTCATTAGGTTTTTTCTATTTTTTAATATACAATTTTTTTCCCAAGTGGATAACTCCAATGGGTTGTGAAGATGTTTCAGCAGTTTAATTTCCAGTATTATTTCATGGTTATTGATCCAAAAGTGAGCTGCTACTGCTGATTTATCCATCTGCTTAAACCGAATATTCTTAAAACGCTCTTTCCTCCGAATTACCAAACTTCTCTTTGTTTTGCCTATGTAGGCTTTGCTCACAATCTGCACATTTTATTTCGTAAATTCCTGATTTGTGTTCTGTTGATGTGGAGTCTTTTACTGTTCAATCTAATAAATACTTAATGTTGTATCTGTTCTTTGGGGCTAACATATTCCATGTTCTTTGAAAATTTTCTTGAACTTGTTATGATAAATTGGATGGTATGTGAAACTTTTGAATTTGTATTCTTTTGTGTTTTTTCAGTGTGGAAACTTCCCTTATCCCTTTTTGTTTTATAGATTTATTGATAACTTATATCTGTGTCTTTGATAATAAAATTATCAATAAAAATCAATAAATCTAAAAGACAAAAAGGGATGAGGAAAGTTTCCACACTTAAAAACACAAAAGAAGAATACAAATTCAAAAGTTTCACCTACCATCCAATTTACCACAACAAGTTCAAGAAAATTTTTAAAGAACATGGGATAATGTTAGCCCCAAAGAACAGATACAACATCAAGAATTTATTAGATTGCACAATAAAACACCCCATATCAACAGAACACAAATCAGGAATTTACGAAATAAAATGTGCAAATTGTCAGCAGAGCTACATAGGCAAAACAAAGAGAAGTTTGGAAATTTGGAGGAAAGAACATTTTAGGAATATTCGGTTTAAGCAGATGGATAAATCAGCAGTAGCAGCTCACTTTTGGACCAAAAACCATGAAATAATACTAGAAATTAAACTGCTGAAACATCTTTACAACCCATTGGAGTTATCCGCTTGGAAAAAAAATTTTATAAAATAGAAAAAAACCTAATGAATTTCGAGTTTCCTTCTATGGATGAACTCAGCCATTTCCTACTTCATCCAACAGAGGCCACCACAGAAACATTCGGGTGTCCAGCCATCGTTTCGAGTAACGGCAGCTCGGTGAGCAACTGAAGATGGGAGAGATTCTCCCGAAACGCATTTTACTTTTATGTAAGTAAATGGAATTTAGTGTAAAAAAAATGAATACCTAAGTTTAGGATAAATGAAAATATTTTGTTACTTTCCACAAGAAACCGTACATTTATTTTATAAAGGAAACAAGTTCTAGACATAATAGTATTCTGTAAGTCAGACTAATATGCAAGATTCAGATCCATGAGTAACTCAATCAACAATGATAAGTTCTACAAGTTTGCTGTGGAGCTTTCTGTAAAGTCAACTTTGGAATTTATTAAGTTTTTTTGTTTTCTCAAAACTGTAGACCCTGGACTTGTTTCTATTTTCAAATAACTGATTCCGTTATTATTATTATTATTATTATTATTATTATTATTATTATTAATCACGACTTTCTTTACATTTCTCATACATAAATTTGTACATTAAATTTCATACAATACTAAAGCTTCCTCCCTTATTTTATTTTTGACTAAATTTCTATCTTTGAGAGTTGCTTATTTCTTAGGACCTTATGCACACTAACATCCTGGTTATTGGTGTATAAGAGTCCTGTTTAACTACTGCTAAATAACAAATCCCATTCCCCTCTCATACATAAATTTGTTCAATAAATTTCATACAATACTAAAACTTCCTCCCTTTTTAATTAATTTTCGACTAAATTTCTCTCCTTGAGAGTTGCTTGTTTCTTAGGACCTTATACACATTAACATTCTGGTTATTGGTGTATAAGAGTCCTGTTTAACTAACGCTAAATAACTAATCCCATTCCCTCTTTTCATCCTCCTTTCACTACCTAATGAATCTATACCATTTTTCACATACCTTTCCCGAGTATTTTGTACACCTAACCATTTTTGTCTCACTTTGCCTATGCATTTTCCCTGTCCATCTTCTCTAATATTAACTTTTGAATTTAAAATTCTTCTGCCTAATTGATATATTTTCCAATTTTCATAAGAAATTATTCTCTTCACAGAACTCAATTAATTTTATCCTTGTTATTAAAACCTTTATCATTACTACAACACTTTCCTAAATTTGCTTCTAATGGTCCCAAATCATCGGAATCTACCCATATCTATTCTTCTGTATTCTTGCAATTGGATCCTCCCTAACATTAATTCTACCTCTGTATATTTGTCCTATAATTCTTTAATATCCCCCCGCCCTCATTTGGTATACAAATTTAAATGAAAGAAACTTGAAGAGATAGGTGGATTCTAAACAATACCTAGACACACTTATGTACTTCTTCCACATAGATCATTGATATTACACCACAGCACTTTATCACTTCCTAAATCCTTTTCAACCTTAATTTTTAAAACTTTTTCTCTTCTTACAGATAGAATTATATCAGCAAACACCCTGCCTGTACCTTTAACCTTCACCCCATATTTTCGCCACGAATCCTTCCATATTCCATCATACTATAGAAAAGGTATACAATCTCATTATATATATTTAATAATAATTTTTTTATATCCTAGAGCTCAGGATCTACAGAATAAAATACATAAGATACCATAATTCCCAAGCACATCTCAGCCTGTTTTGCCTTAAGAATCCTGAGAAATCTGAACCAAAAGAGCTGTATACTGTTTACTTTTCTCACTTTCACTCCATTCTCAAATATGGCATAATTTTTGGAGTAATCCAGATAATATATAATAGACCATTTATTCAAAAAAAAAAAAAAAAAAAAAAAAAAACATTAAGCATAGTATGTGGCATTGGAGTTTGTGAATCTTGTAGACCCATAATCAAGAACCATATTCTCATTGGTGATGCATTCACTTTTGTGCGATCTAGTCAACAACTTTTAACAAATAAACATAATTTTGCAGTTCACCAGAGGTAGAAAATATCTGCATTGGCCAGTCAGCTCACTGGCACTCCTTCAGAAAGGCAGCTATTTAAGTACATACAAAAGACCTCCAAGTTGCTTAAAATCTTTTTTTTTTTTTTTTTGAGTAGTGTTCTATGCCCGTTTTTACTACTGAGGCACCACAGGCGGTGGGCACTGATGATACATGAAATGAAATGATATATTGGGAAAGGATTTTTTTTAAGTTAGGAAGCATTCCAGGCCTAAGTTTAGGTACCTCCCTGGCATTTGCCAATTATGAAGACTGGGGAAAATCGGAGGATGGTCCTGGTGGAATTTGAATCGCAGACCTCCAACTCACGAGTCCGTGCCTTAACGACCTCAGCCACCCGTGGCAGTAGTGTGTGTGTAATCATGCTAAATGCAAACATTTTAAGAAAATAATTCTTAATCACTAATACTGATTATATAAAGAAATACTATAGCAGTGAAACAGGGTGAGCTGCATATCATATTATACTTTGGCATGCATTTCTTTTGTATTCATATAGCTGTTGGACATTTTTATAGCATTTTTCATTTATCATGCTTCATTGAATTTAATTACTGCCAAGCCAAGTATTTTTCTAAAGCAGAGTTATATATTTTTCAGTAATATAGAATGTTGCATTTGACATTTTCCATATCCGACGATCTTATGCTCATTATGGGATATACAGAACAACTAATTAACTGACATCAATTTCACAACCACTATGAAATTTATCTTTGGTTGAATAAAAAAATCATACTTTTGTAAAGTTGTAAAACCATTCAAGAAGAAAAAAGAAAGACAAAATAACCAATCAATGAGCTGGAGCTAACCTTTAATTAGATAAAACACCTAATATTTGTACGTGAAGCATAATTATTATGTATGAAATTGCCATTAATTGTTGTATAGCTCATAATGATATTTTTAATGTGCTTAATACTTGAAGTTACAGGCATATGAATGCAATAAGTAAGTTATAAAAAATCTAATTAACCGTGTGAGGAACAAGTTGTCATTAATAGCATCAATTGAGATATGTAGATTATCTACCTTTGTTTTTATGATTTGAATATCAGAAATTTTGGTATGTTAAAAAAAACATTCAAGTAATGTCATAAACACAATATTTTAATGTTACACAATTTTAAACATTAACAGAAGTGCTAAACAAACAGTTTCTATTACAGAATCTATAATTATACCAAAAACATAATAAGCATAGCATAGTTCTATATGCAGAGGTAACAAATGTCAATTTTGGCCAAAAAAAAAACTTCAAATTACTCTTTTAAGGTTTTCTAGATTGTTTCCAAATACTGCTATAATACATCATACAAGGTTTTTAATTCCTGTATGCTTTTCACATTTTAGTGTGATGGATCTGGAATGAGAGGCATGGATTCTGGACAAATTGCTCATGGACCATTAAACATAAGTGATGTTAGTAAGTATGACTATTATTTTTGTTCCTTAAAATATAGCATCAATAATTATTCATTTTTATCACATGCTGCCCAGGAAATATGACTTTTTTCTTAGTCATTAACAACATGATATGAATATGAATAAGCAATATCAATTTCTGTTTTGCTTTTCAAAATGTATTAATATGGTACATTATTTATTGGTAATTGTTTTGGTATTGTAGCAGTGATGCCAGACATAGGTGACAGAGAATATAAGGGTTAACTAATTGTCTAAATATATATATATATATATATATATATATATTCCTTGTAATATTGTAAATTGTCATGTCAGTTATATTGGTTTGTAATTTAGATAGTGTTACCTTCATGTTTCATATATGTCGGCAGATAAACTTGAGAGAATTTTACTTGCTGAGTTTTACTTAGTTTTTCACTGCTTCAAGTTCCTAATAAGATATAGTACCACATTACACAAACATGGACTAAGCGTTAATGCTTTCCCTTCTTTTCAACATTCACCTGTAATTAGTAGTTTTAAATTGATATTTTTACTTGGAAAATACCATTTTCCTATGCCTAGTTAGTACAACATTCCTTCATGCCAAGTTAATACCATGCTAGATGGTTCAATTGAAACAGTTTCACCACTATTAGACCATACAGTATACTTTTTACCTGCCAGGATAGTAGTTTCGATAATGTTATAGGTAGATAAAAGTCCCATGAAGTTTGCTAATGGAATTCATTAACTTAAACTTACCTGGGGTTAAAGCATTAGTTTTAAGTTGTACAAAGACCTATATAATATTCAGGTAGGTTAGGTTAGTTGCTCACTTACGTTGAGTTTAAGAAATTTGCCTTAAACATATATGAAGAGGTTTTCGCTGCAAGCAGCCATTTTACATCAGTTAACATTTTAATTTAGCTTGTGTATTACAAAACTTGTTAAAATACCAATGTGTGCTTTATATTGCCTATCCTGCTATTCTTATTGGTGGGAGGAGCCTAGGGCTGTATAAAAAAATTCAGCTACTAGGCAGATGGGAAGGAACTGAGGAATGAATTTAATATCCAGTACTTCGGAAATGAAAGTAGTACTCTGAGAAAACCCTAATAATTTTGAAATTACCTTATTCTTGCAATGTTCCATATATTTTGCTCCTTATCAAAAAGGTAAATTTCACCTTGTTTTATTTCCGGTTCAGGCATGGATCTAAGTAAAAGTCTATTGTATCAACTAAATTGCATTGAGAAAAATTTTAATTTTGACTTTCTGTTTCTGGCAACCATAGAAACAATGCAAAAATTATTACCTACACAATTTACTACAAATGCATACTATTAACAGCACATTAAGTTATTACAAGATAAGCTTTTTTTTTAAGAAAGATATACTTAAAAAAATTATGATGCTGGTTAAGATGTGGGTAAAGCCGTAGAAAAGTAATATTATTCTAATCCCTTGATTGAAACAACTTGTTGATGGTGAAGCAACAGCCATAGACTCTCTTTGAGGGGAGGGGGCTTTTTGATGAAATTTTATTTCTTGTGAAAATCTGAAGTGCTGTTGTTAATCCATAATCCTCTCATAATGGCATACTGAGTAGAGTGTGTGTCGGTTCCAATTGTTTGGATTTTTGAAAATCACAATTTGAGATAAGTAAATTAGATACTGTATTTGTTTAAAGACTGTAGTAATGAAATAATTTACAAATTTTTCAAGTAATCAGGAATGTATGTTAAACTTGCTTACTTATCTTATTATTTTAATAGACTGTATTTGGTTAAGAAACCATTGTTCTCTCTGTAGCATATCACAAACTGATATCTTGGGCACAGGTGTTTATGACCTTAAAAATGAAGAAATATGCTAGCAAATATGACCAAATATGTGAATGTATTTCCTAGAAATAAATGCTTAATAGTACAAAATTATTGTTTCAATTGAATTCATTTTCACTGATTAAGACATTTTTCATTCAGTTTTATTTCTCTCCTTGTGACATTCATTGCACTAGTCAGGAATTATAGAATCTGTTTACATGTGTATTCCCCTTTTCCTGAATAAAAAGAAAAACATTAATCACAATTAGTTTTAGAAACCTGCTAACTGTGGATATAAAATTAAATTAATAATTGTCAAAAGCAGTGTTTTTATCAATCTTATTCAGTAATGTCAGCATTACAGGATATCACCATTTACATCTTCAAGTTTTCAAAGAGGAATCTTCTTAGTCACTTAACACTTTCTTGCAGTATGCTGAACATCATAAGAGCATATTTAAACAGGATGAAATCACTGCAACTTAGCGCTTGATTCATTTCCATTCAAAACATCTGTACTCCGTGTAAAACATCACTAATTTTGCACATTGTTGCATATCCATTATTTCCATTTAATATTTTATTCATAACAGAAATAGATACACTGCCTCCTTCTCACCTTATCTTGGCCTGTACACTTTTCACTAGCCCCAAGTTTCTAGCAAGCCAATTTCGAAACAAAGTGCTGTGAAACAATTTTGAACAATTTTTATTGCAGATGCATCACTGCTATCAAAAGTGAAGACAACTTGCTTCTCAGCATCATAGCTTGGCAATAATATTCAGCTAGTAAGTATGGGTTGAGGAGGAAGAGGAAGGGGATGCTATTAATTGCTTATATTTTGCAATCTTCATTGGTGCTTCGGCAAACATTTTCTTTACATTAAATATTAATGTATTAACATCTGGAATTTAGCCTTATTTTTTCAGCAATTCTGTTCATACCATGCATAAAGCAGGTTAAAGTGCACCATTGAAGAATACAAAATCTTCAGGCCTTTTCCACCTTTTATGAAGTATAATGCTGCGTTGACTATAAATAGAATTTGTTCTTGTTTAACTTCAACTTTTTCATGGCATAATTGAAAAGTGATATTTGTAGAATAGTTTACTGCTTTGAGAACTTCAGAGCCAAATAAAAATATGTCACCAGTTCTTTTGTGCAATAGCGTAATAATATTTGCAATTTCTACAATAAAAGGCAGTACTTTCATCAATTAATACCCAATACTATTACCAACAGTACTTTTACTCTTTTGCAGTGCACTTTCATAACATGACTAAATAATTTTTCCTTTGCATCAATTCTTTGAAATTAAATGCATCATATAAATAAAAAAAAATTGAAAGGTTTATTGTTAACATTGTTTAAAGAAATATTGACAGACATCGTGTTAAACAAATCTTTTAAAAATTCAGGTAATCTGGATGATGCCGAAGAAATTGCGTCAAACAGAAGTAATTGTCTGCTTTGTTAACTTGATTTCCGACTTTCATTGATCTCGTGTCTTGTATCAACTGTTGCTGCACATTAAATCACTTTGCTGTTTTAACTTCAACTTTGCACATTTTACAATCAGGAATCTTTTCATCTGAATTAAAATATTCCTTTCCAAATTCTTTTACACAATTTCTTAATTTTATACTTTCACTTCAGTTAGATTTTGGCATGTTGGTGTTAAATTTTATAATATTTTTTTTCTGAAACTGAAATCTGGAGTGGAAGCATAGGAAAATATCTCTTGAATTCTGCATGATTGAAAAAAAAGAAAATTATCTGTCCTTGTCCTTCACTCAAAGGTTGGTCATTGAAAGAGTAATGCATTGTACCCTATTGAAATCCACTCATTTGAGAGGAAAGAATATTACTTGTACTAATCCCTTTCTGGAAGGTAGGTAAATGACACTACTGCATTGCATGGCTACAATTTTTCAGTTAACTGTCACATCCCATTTAAATTGATTAAAAATATCAGTAAATATAACAGTTTCCTTTGAAACTCAGTTTCTGTTATAGTTACGTATCCAAAATTTTTTCATAATATAAGCAAAATATGACCAAAATAAGAAAAATTACCAATATATTCATTTTCATGCAACATAAAATAGGTCTTAATACAACTACAAATGTTTGATTACATTTAATTCAACTTTTTAGGATACTAGTAGTTAGGCAAAAGATATGACATGTCACAAACATCTGAACCCACTGATATCTCAGATGTATAAGTTATGACATGAGCTTAAAGATCCTATAGGTAAGCAATACTGTCTTCAAGTTCATTAAATTTCTAATGCAAATAAGAAAGTGTGAATTACTAATATGCTCAAAATGGCACTTACCAATTATGTGCAATTAAAAGAAATTTAAATAATCTAACATAGTTCCTTAATTAACTGACCTGAATGCAGTATTCCATTGCTTTTATAATACTCAGAAGGCAAATACACATTAGTATGATCTTCATTTATAGCTGCGGTAAAGTTAATGACTTGATAGAGTTTAGCAAGAGTTGGTAATTATTTTTTTTAAGTGAAATCAATGCTAATATAATAATGAAGCATTATGTTATAAACGTTTATAATTTGTGTCCGATAGTTGAACAATATCATGTTAATAAGAGTTATTTAGTATTGCAGAAAGATATGAGAACTGTACAGTTGCTAAGTGGTACAGAATAAGCAGGAAAGCATGGGCTATAATCTTTGATTTACTTTTGGCCCATTAATTTTTTTTAACTTTTTGTTTTAATTTGCATATTATTTTTTATTTTATTTGTTTTAATTTGCATATTATTTTTTATTTTACTTGTTTTAATTTGCATATTATTTTTGGTAATGCTCTCTACACATCTAATTAAAAAAAGAAATCTGTTCTGGCTCCAAATTACAGATAATAAATTGCTTAAATTTATTAAGTACATATTTCAAAATATCAAATTTTGAATATCTGATCTTGTCGACAGGAGTGTATAGCCTCTGCTGGAGTCGTGACATCCTACTTCTGGCATTAACTCAAAATATTTCATGTACCGTAGTTTGACTAGAGAGAAAACAGGTACTGTATGATCCTGTCTACACAAAGAAGAAATGAGTATGACATTAGTAGTACTGTAAATGTTTTATATAATTACAATGGACATTTTCTGTTATAATACCTTGTAGTTATGGAAGTAATAATAATAGAAAAATAGAAAATGTGGAGAATGCTGCAGGGCTAAAGACTGTTCACAATAGGAATAAGAACCATGTACAGTACAATGCTGATTCTGAAAACACTAGGGAACAAAAAAAAATTTTTTGTCATACCTCCAGAGTGAAAATAGATTATTATATGGAAAATATGACACTGGTTCTGAAAATGACTGATTTTTTTTATTCAGGCTTAGTTCAAAAGATATCTAAGAAAAATCAAATTCTGCTTTTCATAATTGGCAAATTAAATATCAATTGAAATATAAAATTGAATAGTTTGGGATTTTCACAGTGAAACGTAACAAATTATTTATGAGGAAGTCACTCAAATTTCACTAGTTTTATTCCACGTACTTGGACATGCTTCAAAGGCAAATTTCCATCATAGTCAGCACGGTTCCACTGTCAGCTTTCCAGTGTTGGTATTAAGATGTTGCTCTTTGGATGTTATAAACTTTTTGATGAGGTTGCTGTTGTTTGGAAGATCAAAATTAACTAAATTTTCTTTGTTTTCGTTCAAGATTATATTTTCCCACACCAAGGGGAAAGTTGAACTTTATCCTGGCGGAAGATGGGAACTAAATGTTCCATACATTCAGTATATATTCATACAATGTTCCATTCCAGTTCCATACATTTATGAAAAGTAAGTGAAGCTTTAAGAGTGTGTAGTTCAACTGAATCATACAATGATATCAATTAATATGATTAGCTTCACTGCGCAAGTTCCATTTTACATTTTAAGTTTTAAAAAGAAAATTTAGTTAATTTTGATCTTCCAAATGACAGCAACCTCATTAAAAAGTTTATAAAATCCAAAGAGCAACATCTTAATGCCATGCTGGAAAGCTGACAGTGGAACCGTGCTGATGATGAACGAAATTTGCCCTTGAAACATGTCCAAGTAAGTGGAATAAAACTAGTGAAACTTGAGTGACTTCCTCATAAATAATTTTTATATCAATTGAAATGTTCTATTTTTAGAACAATGAAAAGTACTTGTGATCAAAATAGCAATAAAATGAATATATATCAACTAATTAAATCATTAACAGTAGAAATAACAAAACACTTTCTTTATAGGTCTTAAAACACTTGTTACCGAGTGGGTTTTTCCATTTTGGCATATCCTGATGAAAACACACTCCCTGTTCATTACTTACAGCATCCAAATTTTCAGGAATAAAGTAGAAGTATGAATGAAGGAAATGCACTATTAGTGACATCTTACAGCCCATTTCTTTATAATATTATAGTAATGTGTCCATTAAAGATTTGTATTGTTTGTCCTTCCTATTGCCAAGATACCATTCTACCACTCCCTTCAAAGCACATCAGGCTTTGTGGAAATGTGAAAATTCAGTTTCCACATTTTAACTTACTTTCAAAAACCTTGTCTTTATCTGGGGTCAATGAAAATACTCTACTTTAATTTTGCTTATGTCAAAATGAGGAATAATTCTTGCCCTGTCTATTCATTTATTTGACAAACTCTTTCATTAAACCCACTTTTATGTGCAGAGGGAGCAAGAGAACATTTGTAGAATTGACAAATATGTTATGTTTCACATTGTATTGGCCAGGAATGAATTCCTATCTAATTTCCCAATGTTTAACATTATATTTTTTCTCTCTCAAGAGTATCTGACAAATACTTGAAGCAACAGTATTTGGTAAACCGTCCCTGCATTCCTAAAAGAAGTCCAATCATTTTAAGGTTGCCACATATTTTCCATGAATACAGCTTATAATTAAACAAAGGATCTTGAACATTAATTCATATATTTCTTTCAAATCCACTGTATGAAGTAAAGGGACTGAGGGAAATATATTCCCATATGCAACAAAACTGATTTTAAACTAAACTTCTAGAGTCTATAAATAATCATCATTCATTTGGATTAAGCTGGATTCCTAGTTCAGTCATTGAACCACTAACATCATTACAAAAAAAATTACCTTTAAATTAAAAAAAATTTTGTAAACCTTTCATGTCATTTCCTATAGACAGTAAATTTAGTAATTTCAGTAAGCATATTCCTCTTTTATAATCTCGAGTCCAACATCTCTACTTCGCTCCCCCACAATTTAAAACCTACAATAGATAATGTAAACCTGATTAATAGAACAACTATACTGCATTTCTAGGGCTTAAATAATCAATCAGTACTGTTACTATCAGTTTCTTCAAATGCCTTTGGAAAAACTGGTACCTGCTTGAGTGACTGATCTAATTGTTGATGGCACATTTGTATAAATAACATTGGACTTTATTTTCTTAGTCAAACCTGATACTTTTACCATATGGAAATAACAGTCATTCATGTGGTTTGTTGTTCCCTCCACATCATAAGTACAGCGAATGGTAAGGATTTTAACTGCCTATATAACCACTTTCTCAAATTAGTTGTAAGAATACTGCAACAATGTTTTGGGATCCACTTTTTATCTTGATCACCAATTTTACAGCCAAAGTAGTGAAAGTAAGCTGTTTTTGTAATTTTATAAAAAACATTATCCTTTGAGATTTTGGTATGAGCCTTCCAAAAACATACAAAAATTATCTGAATGATTACAACACTGATGTATTTCACTTTTATCCATGCTGAACACAGAAATAAAGTCACTACACCAATCAACAATAACACACCCCTACCCTCTTCAAAGAAAAACATCACTAGACTAAAACCAAAACTCCAAACGAAAGTTTCACTCGGTACAATTTTAAAAGAGTCAATAACACATTAATCAGTATATTTCTTTCTTAACATTTACACTTCTTTTCAATGCAAACTTCAGCTCCAGTGATCCTATCCTAATAAGGGACTGGGTAATAAAGTAGTATGTGACACACACAATAAGTTTAATGATTAGGGAATTAATCAAGCCCAAATACTATCAAATGTAATAATTATATTTTAATCTGCATGTAATGATTTATTTAGTATCTATTCTATAAAATGTAAGTAACAAAGCTTTAGCATATACTGTATTTGATATTACTTTTGCCAAGCCTGGAATCAAATATAAATAAAAACTCAGACTTAATAGGGTAATTTAAAGGTCATTAGATTTCTATATATCAAAATTGTCAAGAAATAGTAATTATTGTCCCGGAGGTAGAAATAGTGTTCCCTAGTGTAATTTTTATTTTAATTAATATAAACTATTTTGCAACAATTAGCACACAAGAATGTATGTTAAGAGTAATTTGTATGAAAATGGCCATTACTTAATTTTAGAAATGTTGCATATTATCAGATCTTCAATTTGTTTTTTTCTGCATGCAGGCTGGGTTCAAAACTTAACTCTGTACATGACAATATAGAGGAAGTATTGCCACTGATATGGCGAGTTTGATTTGGAACAGTGAGGCCTTATTGTGTTACACATTTCATTTCTCTGTTTGCTATAGTACAAAGATTTAATATAGAACAATGCATTTTAATTTGCTGTAACTCTTTAAGTAAATGAATCAGCTGCTGAATGTTATGCAGAGTTTCAGCAACATTTACCAAGTGCTTATCTACTAGGCAGATCTACAGTTTGTGATATGATGCTTAAATTAAAAACAAGATCAGTTATACACATAAAGTAGTGCTTGTATTAGCTGACACTATACTTCATGTTCTGATAAATTAATAAGTTAGTGATATATAGTGTTACCTAATACACACTTATTTTTGTGTATAATCGACTTCACTGTTTCTAACTTCTATTAAGTTCACAACAAGATTGGTGTTGGACAAGAAAATAACTCATTTAAGAACTTTCTTAAAAAAAAATTCTCTTGGAACTCCACAGTGAAGCATGTAAAATGCAAATTCTATGTAATCTGTTGTCTAACACACTCTTATGCTTCACTTACTTTTAAATATGGTGGGACCGGTTTCGAAGAGACATCCTCTTTATCTTCAACCAACTTGATGACTGGTAGGAGAATCTAACATCTATGAGGAACTGTGACTCCACCCTGGTGGTGTTTTTTTATAAACTGGAAATTTGTATTACATTCTCCCGTAATGTTGAAATTCATAAGATGATCTCTATGTTCATGAATTTCGACATTACAGGAGAATGTAATACAAATTTCCAGTTTATAAAAAAAACACCCGAGGGCGGAGCCACAGTTCCTCATAGGTGTTCGTTTCTCCTACCAGTGATCAAGTTGGTTGAAGATGGAGAGGATATCCCTTCAAAACCAATCCCTATGTATTTAAAAGTAAGTTAAGCTTAAGAGTGTGTTAGGCGACAGATTAGATAGAATTTACAAGAAAATAACTTAAGAGAGGAAAATTCTGCTATTTTTTTTTTTTAATTGATTGATTTATGGATGCTTTTTAACATCTCAGGTCATCAGCATCCCATTCAACTCAGGACGTGAAACAACAGACACAAATTTTGCTCAGAGGCTTCTCTTTCAGGCTTGAGGTTCTTTTTCATGCCGTAAATGTGCGACACTGGACCCACGGCTTTACTTCCCTTCTGAAGGAAGCCATATTTAGGATTTTTACGTCCGAAAAAATCCATCGGTCCTAACATTTCATCCTTATAAGATTACTAAAGTGCATGCCCTAGAGCCTATCTACTATGGAATGAAAATTTTCATCTTTGTAAAAAATCATATCAAATTTTTTCAGTATGATTTTGCAATTTTTATGAGGAAATCACTCAGATTTCATTTATTTTGTTCCACTCACTTGGACATGTTTCAAAGACTGTTGTCTTGATCATCAGTATGGTTCCACTGTTAACTTCCCAGCATGGTATAAAATGTCACTTTGTAGATTTTATGAATTTAGTGATGAGGTTACTGTTGTTTGGAAGACCAAAATTAACTAAATTTTCTTTTGTAAGTACAATTTAATAAATTTTCTTTGATTTTGTTTGTAAATGCATTTTCCTGCACTGTTAATTCTGTAGGTTTTAAAAGCAAGAGTTTTGGTTCATTTTAGATTTGTGTTTTTATTTTGCCAGAAATGGTATGCTGTAAGTCCGAAGCAGACACTGTTCGCATGCAGACCTGACTGATTGAAAGACATAGTTTTGTACATGTTTTAATGTTTTTTCCAATTGACTTTACACTAAATAATATTGTAAATGTTTTGTGATCACAGCAGGATTCTTGTGTGTGTGTGTGTGTGTGTGTGTGTAATTGTATTATTATTTTGCTTACTGTATAATGGTGAAACGGAATAGCCAGCGTAATACCAAAACAATTGATGCAACCAGCAGAAGTTTCTTGTTTGTAAAATACCTAAATCTAAACTGCACTAATCGGTTAAACTATGTCTTCCACCTGTACCTGAAAAGTGTCTGCTAATAGGTTTTTGCAGTCCTGATGCCACAAGGCTTCACAAATGTGCACATCCATTCTGTCCCATCTAATGGCGCCCCTAGACAGACAATGACATACAGTTCTCCATCTGAACTGGAATGTTATTTGTGTGACAGTTTGTCACTGGGTCCACAAAATGCATGGAATAGTTGATAGCCAGATGAGCTGCAAATCCACCTGCCATTAGCCCATAATAACCTCCCCAGGCATCTGTAGGAATCATGCTGGTAAACTCTACATGCTGCTCAGTTAAACTGAACAGTGTGTTGGCGCCTTTCTGTTTATTAGGACAAATCTCCATCCCTACTTCAGCTTGCCACCACATCGATCATCCTGAGAATCCAGTTGCTCTCTACGAGGCAGTTGTGATGAAATTTGCATCATCCTATTTTGCATTTGTTGACATGGCCGGGACCATCAATTTTTGCCTTTGCCATGTATTTTGTGTCCATGGATACAGACTTCAGTAACTGAACCAAACAGACATGGTCCTAGAGCTGATGCATTTGTTGCCTAGCAAGTTTTCAACAATGCTTGGCACATAAGACTGGGTGGAAAGCAGTGGGAAAGCAGCAAGATCTGGAAGGGTGGCAACTTGCTGCTGGAACCATGTACTTCTGCACATGGTCTGGGTCACTTTTTAATTTCTGATCCTGTAAAATAAATAAATATGAGGAATATGTATTATAAGTTAAATTCACAATTAATGTTTCCTCTATTCTATTATACGAATTACTTACCTGCAACATAATTTAGGATACATTCGGTTCCATCTCTTAATAGGATGGAAAATGGCATTGCACTTAGTGCACAGCATTGCTGTCATCAGCAGACCCTTATCAAATAAAAATTGTAAACGGGCGTTTTCATCTAGGCACATTAGTGTTAGATCCACTTTGCTAATAAAGCAATCCATATCGGTGATGTCAATACTATGCTTGACTTTCCTGCTTTGCTTTGCTCTGCTCAGAAGAATAAACCATAGGACACGGTAACATTTTACTCAGTCAGTAAATAAAGGTAACAAAGGAATATGGCCTGACATTTTCAAAACTGCCGATTCCTTAATTGCTTTCAGATGCTCCTGCATACATATTATGATGGGCAGATATCTGAGGTGTTCCTGCAACAGTTGGCTGCATTACAATACTCCATGTCTTTGATTCCATCTGTCGCTGACGTCTGCATGTGCATGCGCACTGTGTCTCCTTTGGACTTAGAAAAATTCCTGTGATTCTCATGTCATATATTTGAAAGTTTCTCCATAAAAACAGGATTTACGAAAATCATTACAAAGACTGTAGTTTGAAGTATGTAGGCAAAACTAAAAGAAATATTTTCCTTCAGTTTAAGAAACACATGAAAATTTTAAATATAAGCACATAGAAAAATCAGCAATAGCATACCATTTCTGCCAAAACAAAAGTACGAATTCTAATATGAATAAGTAAGTGGACAAAATTAGTTGAATTTTAGTGATTTGCTCATAAAAATAGCAAAATGATACTGTATTTCACCGTTCTCACTATTTAAAACTACACATTTCTAGTACTTTGACGATCGCATGGGGGATTGGATATGGGCAGTTGCACTGTGTGCTCTGACTGCCGGCCCAGTTCATTCATGTTCAGGGAAGAACAAAATGAAGACCCACTATAATGTGCAATGCCTAATTAGAACTTTTAAGTATCCCTCTCCCTTATTTCTAGAAATAGCTCTATATTAGCTAAATATGAAATATTAAATTTGATCTTTTACATAAATTAAAAAGTTTATCATAGGATGTAATATGGTCATATTCTTGTTTATCTTTCTGTTATTTACCTAACTGCTTAAAACATGCTTAATCCAGTGTGAAGTAGGCAAGTTCTGCATTGTAAAGCAGCTTTATGGTACATAAAGAGAAATTTAGCCTTTTGAATGGAGCAACAGAATTAATTTAGGTGCCTTAGTTATAATAAAGTTTACCTTTTAACTTGAAGACAACATAAGGAGTTAAAGAAATTCTTAATTGCTCTATTGGCTCATGTGTCAAGTTCTTTACATATCTTATGTATAAAAAGCAATATGTAGAGTATGTGATAGTTTTTGCCTGTATATACCTGATCTCAGTAAATTGTCATGTAAGAATCTCTCAATTAAATGTAATTAATGTAAAGAGATAATGGAAAAATTTTCAGCTAAACTTTGTTATGAATTCCAAATTAATGCTGAATGTTCTAGAACAGGGGTTCTCAATCTATGCTACACATATGATTGGTGGTACATGAGCTACTGCCTGGTATACGTAAACATTTTTGCAAATAGATAAATTAACATTTGTTTTACAAACAATAAATATTTCACACTTCTACTATAACTAATCAGAAACAATAGATTTTACATTATAAAAAACATTTGTGTAATAGTGTACAAGAATAATATGGCAATATAATTTGAATCCTATGACAATGATAGCGAGCAACTCAAATATATTATTTGATCAGACAACATTGGAATCAATGCTGTTGTTTGTTTAGTGTGAGACACATGTACAGTTAAGAAAGCGTTGCAATCTTTATTAAAAAACTAAGCATCTTTATAACATAAATCAATATTGGAAACATATCTTCCTTTATATTGTTGGATGCTTTCTTAAGTGAAAATGAAATCCCTCGTCATTGTGAACTGGCAGTGAATATTAAGAAGCACCATGGTAGTCTCATCTCAGATTTCAATGTATACTTAAAAACCTGGATTCTGAATTTTGGATTATATACCCATTTTCTGTTGCTGACACCTTATCAGAAACCTTAACTTCTTCCGAGAAAGATGAATTGATTGAGCTATCATGTGATGGAAGTCTCAGCCAAATTATCAAAAAGATGAATTTAACAAACTTCTGGCTGGCAAAAGATACTAATATCCAATGATCTTAGAAAAAGCTGTAAAATTATTTTTTTTTGTTTGTAACTACTTAGCTTTGTGAATATGGATTTTCTTCTCTAATTTATGACAAATACAGGTACAGAAATAAGTTGAATTTTGATCCCAATTTGACTAAAATTAAGTTAGTTGAAACCAAACATTAAAGAAACAAACATAAAAGTTAAACAAACACAACATTCACACTGAAACAAAAGTGTGAGTCGGAAATTAATTAAAATTGTAAAGTTAATAGCTTTTACTGATTGTAAGTCTGATGCTGGAGTACCAGTATCAGGAATATATGTTTGTCAAAGTGTTTATGTATTCAGTGACTAAATTTTAACCTAAACAAAATTAATTTTAAGACTTTTCACAGAACATTCTATTGATTAGGAGTAGATTGACAGTTTGTTCTTCAGTAAATATCTAATTCTAAATATTAATGCAAGAAACAGCTAAATATATCATTAGTGTTATAAATGTAGAGAAGTGCTTATTTTGAAACTTGTACCACAATATCAAGCATTTTCTGCATAAAATTTTCTTACTGGTACATATAATATTCTGAGTTGAATATGTAACTGGAAAAGGTTGAGAACCCCCTATTATAGAAGAATTCTATTCTGATCACTTAAACTCAGAACCATAATAAAAGTTTCTTTCAGTGCTAGGTGTGTACCAATTACCAATTGATGATACAACACATTGCAGTGCTGTTTTATTTGATAATAGATTATGTATTACAAAATGCTAAAATGTTACATAGTTTGTTTTCTTCATTTGTCAGCTAATTTGACCTGTATAGTCTGTTTCATTTGCTTGTTTTCTCTGTTACTCAGTTAAACGTTGAACATATCTAGCTACTGTAAATATTTTTTCCTTTTAAGAAGGGCTATATAGTTAAAGTTTGCACTGTTCTTGATTTTTCGATTTCTGGCTGCAGAAGATTCTAGAACTTTTCTCTTAATCTTGTCTTCCTATTGCTTACTGGATGCTTTAATGCAGTTTTTATGATTGGCTGATGCATTGAATATTTCTTAAAAGCATGTTTATTTGCTCCTCTTTGTACAATCTACAAGTAACTTTTCCCTTCTAAAGGTTACGAATGTTCATACACCCACTCTTTCTCCAAACAACAACTTCTTTACATTTAAATTATAGTTAATCTGTCGTTTAACACACTCTTATCTACTTCACTTACTTTTAAATATGGTGGGACTGGTTTTGAAGAGACACTCTTCGAAAGAGTGTGTTAGACGACAGATTAATTATAATTTACATTTAACAAGCTTCACTGTGTAAGTTCCAACAGAATTTTTAAAAACGTCTTATTTTTCGAAAGTTCTTAAATGAACTTCTTTACAGTTTTCTTCTTACCCAACATAACAAAAACAGGGCTTCAGGATTGTATACAATAGAAAACCTTGAATGTGACCCTTTTAAAAGCTTTCTCAGGAACCTAACAGTACATGTTAGTACATGTACCTTACATAATGTCGGCTAGATAAGAATATAAGTTACAAGAGAGCACACATTTTTAATTCCTTCTGATACATAACATACATAACATGTTTCATATATAAATATACTCTTGGTTAACAAGTATTTATGGAATATTACAAGAAATCTTTAATTTGACATGAAATGAGCAAATAATATAAATATTATTTATTATATACTATATCAAGTTGATAACTGTAACACTATAAATTATGGTGGGGGTGAAGCCAATAAATACAACTTCAGAAATTGCTATACTCATGTGGATTAGACTGCTTGCCTTCCATAGAAGATTCCCAGCAGATGTATATGGAATTTGTGGTCGCCAAGGTAGCAACAGAACAGTTTCTCTTGGTTTTCAAGTTTACTTGGCCATTGATTCTGCCATTGCTGCAACACACTTATGTACAGTGAAGATAGTGAGAATATGGATTCTGAACTATGTTCTGGCAAATGTTTCATAGGGTAATTCAGTCACTTGCCTGAAAGCTTCTTCCACGTTTTCATGTGACTCTTGCATTATGCTATATCCATTTGAGCTTTAAATCATGTTTCATGCGCTTAATGGTCGAACAAGGAATAACATGCTCTGCAGAGCTTTTTCGAATAAGTTTTAGTGGAGAACTATGCATTGATACCTCAGCAGTATGATGTGTTTCCCTCCTTTCATCTGCCATTTCAGGGATGGTCTTTTATACTGCCTTTGCATATGCATGATATTCCTATTCTAAAATTATTGCTTACTATTGTGGTTCAAAAAAGCAGACTTAAAATTTTACTTTTACATTATTCATGGTGTTGCCAGGTTGAGATCTTTCATGAAGCCAAAGAGCTGTTACTAATCTTTGCTCAATAGTATATGGACTCTGATCAGCCATCTTTGTTTATTATTCTCTTGTACAACTTAACTGTACACTGTAAGATTACAACACAGGTTTTTTGTAAAATAAAGAGAGGTATGCCCACTTTGTGTTCTCACTGTAGTCTCCTGACTCTCAAGTGTGCAAATTATAAGAAGACCTTCTGTCCTCTGCCATCCAAGTGCAGAACTCCAATGCTTAGCTGGCGAGTGAATTGACAGTATCACAGCATAGTTTATTCTCTTTATATAAAGCAAATCACTGGCCTACAATGATTTTGCTGTCTTGGTGAAAATAAAAGAAAATTATATGGAAAATATCCTGCTTATTTCGAAAATATTAAATGTTTTTTCATATGTACAGATTTTTGTAATCTGACATTGTATTAATTCAACTGCTATATTGCAGTGATAATGATACAATAGCAGAACAAGAATAATTTTAGCACACACAAGTTATTTATAAATGCTTATATAGAATATAATGCAGAATGCAAAGTTAAGAAAGTAAATAAGGGTTAAGAGCCATATATTTAAATTTTCCAACGTGACTGGAGCTTATCAATGTGTGGCCAGTAAATAAGGGGGATATGACTGCTTCGTAATCTGAAACCACAAAGATGTCAGTTAAAATTGATTAAGCCATGGTAATGTATTTGTTGTTTAGTGCTATATTTTGGTTTTTCTTTGTGTGGTGTATAAAGTGCCAGGCAACTAATAATAAGATGGCTTCAAGCTGTGGAAAACCAAAACAGCAATGTGAACAATCAAAATATTTCTGCTTCATATGTGGTTCGTACTTGTTAAAAAAAAAAAAAAGAATAATAGTACTCCATTGATTAAGAAAGTATATTTTGCATATTTTAAAGTTATGTTGGACACTAAGAAATCCATTTTAGGAAAAATTAAATATCCAGAACATCATTGACTACTGTGTGGAAATCTAAAAGTTTGTGGTATCTTACTTGGTCGGCAGGATGAGTATACAAAATTTCCTTTCTTTTTGTGCAAATGGGACAATATATGTATGGAAAAACACTTGTGAACAAAAAGTTTAATGCCAGGAGAAAAAGTGTGTCAGTTTAGTTGACCCTAAAAAGATGCTATTGCCTCCACTTCATATTAAACTTGGTATTATGAAGTAATATGTCAAAGTACTAGACAAGAATGGCTTGTGCTTCAAGTTTTTATACTGTAAATTTTCACCTTTATCTGAGCTAAAATAATAGAGGGTGCATTTGATGGACCCCAGATCAGACAACTAACAAAAGATACTGACATTTTGAACACTTATGAACGATTATTTTGAATGATTTAGCAGACATGGTGCACTTTCATGGATGTTATCAATAAGTTCCTTGGAAATACAAAAGATGTGCAATACAAAGAAATTATAAGAAATACATATGTTATGAAGACTGCAAGTTCTCAGTTACAATACGAGTTTAAAACTTCATTTCTTGAACTCTCACCTGGACTACTTTCCACCTAATTTGGGACTCATTAGTGATAAGCAAGGTGAAAGATTTCATAAAAAATTAAGGAGATGGAAAGACTATACCAGGGACGGTAGAACGAAGTAATGCTGGTGGACTATTGCTGGTTCTTGAAGAGAGAAGATACCCAAGCAGCACATAAACTTAAATCAACCCATCCTTCCAAGCAAAGAAAAGATACTAATCTTCACACACCAAACTTAGGTATGTAGGTATGCTTTCATGTATTAGATGGAAATATGACATTTTAGTTTTGATTTTATGATACTCTTTATTTCACAGAAATATGCTGCTTTTAAAATTCTGCCAGTCCTGGTGGTGTGCCTCCTAAACCCAAGATTGCGGGTTCGAACCTGGCCAGGACCGATGGATTTTTTTCAGGGCGTAAAAATCCTAAGTATGGCTTCCTTCGGAAGGGTAGAAAAGCCGTGTGTCCCGTGTCATACATTTACGGCACGAAAAAGAGAACCTCAAGCCTGAAAGAGAGGCCTCTGAGCAAAGTTTGTCGGCGGTTTCACACCTTGAGTTGAATGGGATGCTGATGACCTGAGCTGTTAAAGAGCGTCCGTAAATAAATCAATGAAAAAAAAAATTAATTCTTTTTGCAATTTCTTTAAAAAACCTTACGTGATAGGGGGAAAACTGATTTCAGCATTGAATTTAGTGTCCGAATATTAGTTAAAATAACCATTCACTTTTTTTTCTTTTCTTTTCGCATAATTTGTCTAGCTATGTTTCCTTTGGGCTTAAGACTGTAACCAAGGCTTGCAGCTCATGAACAGTTTAAATTAAGGGTTAATTGCTTATGTACATTAGAGCACATACAGTTGGATTTCCACCTTCTACCTAAATACATCATGCTTATGCCATTTCAACCAAATTAAGATTCTGGTTTAGATAGAATTAATTGTAAATGGCTTTAATATTCAATGGCTGGTTACCTATAATTTATAATACTAAGTTAAGTTCTAATGCTCTAGAACGGCTCATCTATGTGGATCAAATGGACCAGAGAAATAGTTATAAGCTGATGTAGGTAACATAAAGATAAGATGCCTCTAAAGTGAAGAACAAATTGTGAAAATTGTTAAGACAGAAAATATGGACAGGTCTGTTTTCTTTTTAAAAATAAAAGGGGAGTTTGTTCAAACTAAGAAGAAAATGGCCATTACTTTTTTCTTATTGCTAATAGTTGCTCCCCTTTGCCTTACCTGGCAAAACTTCTCTATCTGTAATATTCTACCTCTTTAGCTTACTGGGACATACTAGAACTTGGTACTATATTGAAAATTCCTATCAGAGAAGAGTTATACATTCCCTGAATATCTGCAGCCTGTAAAAATTACATGAAAGGCTGTAAACATTAGAATCTGAGTCTGATGGGAAACACAGGATCATAGCTGGAACTGGAACAATGAATCTTTTGATTACCGTGCCAATGCTCTTCCATATATGATGTTCTATCCAGACATGCCACGAATCCCCCCAATCTGAGTCTGTATACCTTGGAGACCTCAAGGTTATTTCATTGCAGAGATTTTATCCTTAAGAAGTGACCCGAAGGTTGCATATAAATTAACTAATTCTGTGCTTAACTATTAAGCTTAGGCCACAAGTACTTAAAGGTTTCAGATAGAAAAGAATTAGCATGGGAAGATTAGCACTGGAAGATTCATGTGTTGAGTCCCAGCTGTGACCTCAAATTTTTCCTATCTGACTGATTCCATACCTTAGCCTTACATATGGCTTGTGGAAAAAAAAATCTTTTCCTATAAATTTGTACTTATGGAACTGTTGACAATGGAGTGGTAATGTATCCTAAACTTAGGTATTCATTTTTTACACTGAACTCCATTTGCTTACACAAAATAAGTAAATGGAGTTCAGTGTAAAAAAGGAATGCCTAAGTTTAGGTATCTTTTCCTATAATTATTATTTACTGTCATGAACTCAAGTAAGGTAATGCCAAAATCTCCGCAGTAAGTTTGTAGCCTGTTATTAATATTTTTAATTTGCTAAGCTCTTTGAAGATATCTGTTTTTAAATGCATATATTTTTATGATTTCAGTTGAAGTCATTGCAACTACAGACCCAGATTTCGTTGCCCATAATATGTTAGACAGCATGGAAGACTCCAGGAGAAGATCAATGTATGTTAAAATCCTTGAACAACCAGCTTCAAAAGCCCTACGTTTTCGATATGAATGTGAAGGTCGCTCGGCTGGCAGTATACCTGGTGTAAATAGCACCCCAGAAAACAAAACATTTCCAACCATTCAGGTAATCTTTATGCAGCTGATATAAACTAATTAATATTGTTGTGCAGAGAATGTGTTGTCATGATCTAAAAAAGAAAAGAAAAATGAACACCTATGTCTAGAGAGTAATGAGAAAAGTGTCAATTATTTGTTAGAAAATATTATAATTGAGATCACATTAAATAATAAAGACAAAATTATTCTATATTTAAGAGTGATTTTTCATACAAGTGTGAGGCTAAGATTTGGAATAAGTCACTGCAAACTTGAACCATGGTCTTCATCTTACTATACTGATGTTTTAATTCCATTTCCTATCTGGCCGCAATTCCACATTTTATCCTGACACTCATCTTGTGTGAAAAATCACGTTTAAATAGTAATTAATGTATGCTTAACTCTAAAGCTTGACCTATTGTACTCATGCTTTGAGTTGCATTTTAGAGATAAAATGTCTATAATTAGGTACTACTTGAATTCGGATAGGGAAGATTTGTGGTATGATAGCTCAGATGGCTAGAGCATTGCTAAGGCAAACCAAAGATCCTGGTTCAAGCCCTAGTCGTGATCTCACATTTTTCCTCTCTGACTGTGATTCCATAGGTTGTTCTATATGCACTACTTTTGTGTAAGTACTATCATAAAGATTGGCAGGAAAATTTAATGACTAAAGATAAAATGTTGTGTATTGTATTATTTGCAGACAGAGGAGCAATGTTTGATAGTTCAGAAAATAATTTACTATCAGCTATTTATAAGATGACTGATATTAATAAGCAAATATGAACATATTAACAAAATTAAGTTTTGAAAAGTGTGCACCTATAAAATGAATTATCATTATCATTGCTGTTGATGTGTCAAACTGCATGTCATTCAGACAAGGGAATAGATTTTCAGCATCTTAATCATAAACATCTTTTCAGAACTTATAATCAAAAAAATAAATTATGATTAACATTAGTAAAAATTGTTAAATTTTAACATTAAGTGTTTCCATGAAGCACAGCGAGTTTTTTTTTTTTTTTGTATAAAATATAACTTTTGTAACAGTGATGTCAAATATTAACATTTTAAAAAAAATTGAGTCGAGATTGTAACATACACACCACTAAAATTCAATAAAATGGAAGACTTTTTTGTGTTAAGGCCATCTGAGTATGACATGGGTAAAAATTAATGATAACTCAACATTTCAAGGAACTTGCTGTGCTCTTCCTGCAAGGTCCTGGAAATATTGATGTATTATCATTAAGTTTCACATGGCAAAACCAAAAAAACTTTTACCATGAAAATTAATTTGTGCACTAAGAGGTGTTGAAAATTATCCTCCCAGCAGCCATTCATCGCCAGCATCTGCATTGTTATATTTTTACTGAAAACATAGAATGAAATGGTATTTAAAACTGATAATAATAAGCACTGTCCTGTGTTATAAGAGTTAAAAAAGTTGCCCCTTGGTGGAAATATCTTGCTGGAATTTTCATTGGAAATTCCTGTATTTCATCCTAACTTTACTTCTATAAGAACATGGCAGTGGAAAACAGGTTTCTTGTCATTGAGAGATCTTCTCTCTCTTTAACATATTGCAAGAAGTTTTCAGCTGGAACACAACTGCCAGGATATTTAATTACAAAACAAATCACCTTACCACATTTCTATTAGAAGTTTTACATATGTATCATACATGTATCCATTCTCCATAAAAATCCATTCTTCAAGGTTATATATAGTGGCATAACTAATGAGCTGTTAGTACACAATGAAAGCACTAAGTAGCACATGAACACACTAGCCTCCTGTAATCAAACTACAAGCTGCTGCCAACACATGCATTATATGGTCTTATGACTGGCAAGTAAGTTTCTCTATTTTGGAAGCAATATGAGTGCATTTTATGGTTGTGAAAAAATCTAATTATACTTTAGAGCTCTTACCTCTACACATAGTCACTTTTTTTTCAGATATTTTTGTTATCATAGCAACAGTATTTCAAAAACTTGTCTATATCATGCTAGCTCCAGTTTATGCAGCCACTTGTTCACTGCAGTTTTCGTTTCATCATCATTTTCAAATAGGTGGTCACTGAGGTGATACAGAAAATTTGCAAATTACAAGAATGGCTTTCCAGTAACATTCATCTTGCATGCAATGCCTTCCAAGAACCATGCAAGCCAACATCAAATCATCGGGATGCTCATACAGCCTTCATAACAGAGGTTCACTTTCTATAGATATTAACAGCAGTTTGCTTTTTGCTGCGGCTCCCAAAAATAAAATGTATGAATTATGTGATTCAAAATCAAACGTGCATTACAATGCACCTCCAAGATGTCTTAACTATTGCCAAGTTAGTGTGGATCACTTCATAAAACTGCTTGAGAGCTGATAAACTTCAGGGTTTTTTATGTATTGATATTTTAGCAGCCAATGTGGCACTGAAGTGATTTTGTGCCCTTGGGTAAGTGATGTAATTGAAATTAAATATTGGTAATGCATTAGAGCATTTTGTATTAATGCTCAACTTACGAAAGTAGGTCCATAAGTTTCCAGTTTGGTTGATTAGGATTATTGCCTTCACAAAATTCTTATTTGTTGTTTAAATAATTGCAGCTGTAACTTCTGCTTGCCTGTGTTCAGCTGCTCAGATGTAGTTGCTTAAAGAAGCCTATGTGTAGAAGATTGTGATATGTTCAAAATGAAGTATCGAGCTGTTACTGCATTCTTCACAAAAGAAGGACTTACTCGAAATGAAATTAAACAACGATTGGACAGTGTATATGGGGAAGGATCCCCCTCATATTCTCCATAAAAGAATGGGCCAAACTTTTTCGAATAGGTTGAGAAAGCATTGAAGATGAAGAGCATACAGGTCTGCCCTTGGAGGTGCTCACTCCTGAAAACATCACTCTTGTGGAAGGAGAAATTATGGATGGCTGGCAGCTCAAAGTTACAGAAGTAGCAGCAAGGTTGGGCCTTTCTAAAGCAACAGTCCTTCGAATTATTCATGAACATTTAAACATGAATAAGGTTAGTGCAAAATGGTGCCTAGACTTCTGTCCTCAGTCATAAAGCAGCAGAGAGTCATCTGTTGTCTGGCATTTTTGGAGCTCTGCCATGGCAACGAGGGAGAAGTTCTACAAACCATTGTTACAGGAAATGAAACTATGGTCCTCTACTATGATCCCTCGCCCAAAAGAGAATCAATGATATGGTGTAAACCTGATGAAACACCACCTCAAAAGGCCAAGATCACTCAGTTAACCAAGAAGATTATGGCCACAATCTTTTGAGACTGTGAAGGAATACTCTTCATTGACTTCAAGGATTGGAACACTACAATAAATGGGGAGTACGATGCAGGCCTACTGCACAGACTACGTGTTTCCATCAAAGAGAAAAGGCAAGGAAAGCAAGTTGTGGTGTACATATTCTTCATAATAACACGCCTATGCACACAGCTCTTGTTGCAAAGAAAACTGTGAAGAAATGCAACTTCAAGGAGATTGACCTTCCACCCTACAGCTCTGATCTAGCTCCCAGTGACAATTTCCTCTTCTCAAAACTCAAGAAGGACCTTTGGGGAAGGAAATTTAAGTGTGATGAAGAAGTGATGGATGCTGTTTATTCCCATTTTGCAGACAAGATTTCTGACTATTTTTGGAGGTGATGAAATGTTAATTCAAAGATGTGAGAAGTGTATTGCAATTAAGGGTAACTATATTGAAAAGTAAAATATAGTTTTTGTCTTTATTATAACTAGAAAATGGTTAGGCTGAAAACTTATGAACTTACCCTTGAATGCCATGTAAACTCCTGTTAGAGCAAATGGCTACAACAAAGTTTTTCCACCAAAATCTGTTTAGCCAGCATATGAGGATCTACCCATGGCTTTCCCACCTGCTGTATCTCCTATTATACACTCCTCCAACCTATCATTGGCCTTCCTAATTACCTGCTAGTCAGGAAAATGCATCTAAAAGCGTTTTTCCATCATGTTCTCTTTTCTCAGATTGTGACTTATCCAACTGCATTTATTACACTATATCTGCAACTTCTCTTGAATTCATTGCAAGAATTCCTTATTGCCGATGGTATCAGGCCAAAAAATGTATAATATTCTTCTAAGACAGCAGTTAGTGCAGACTTGAAGACTCTTGGAGATCTCTGTGGTCACTTTTTAGGTTTTGCATCCATGCAGGAAAACTGCTTTAACATTAATTCAGAAGATCTGAAGTTCAGTTTTTATTGAAATGTTGCTGGCCTTCCATATTCTATACAGCTGAATAGAGACAGTAACATCTATACTGGCTCCAGCATCCCTTGTAATAATACTACCCAGATAATATAAGTCATATAAGAGTAGCAACAGAGGAATCTGCAAAGAGCAATTATGCTTTTTCATAAATTTCAAATTCTGCACACATCAGGATGCAAGGAGCATTTCTTCTTCAGATTAATGTAATACAGAAAAAATTAATTGTATGTACAAGATTACTTTTTCCATAATTAGCACGCTAAAATGTAAGTGTATGCCAAAAAACCAATAATCATTGTGAAACTTTTCTTGAATTTTTCTCAGTTTAAGATTTCTATAATGGTATATTCAAGATTTTTAAATTCCTACTTAAGAACATCCTTGAATCTATGCATGGAATATCATTGATGATGTAGATTGAGTTATAATTGATTGAATTTGTTGGCAGGAATACATTTGGTACTTTTTAGTTGGTAATATTCAAGCGAAATGACATTTAATTATTTAATATATCACATGATTAATTTCAGAAAATAAAGAGACAAACAATTATGTACGGGAAGTAAAGCCCAACTAGTTCACTGCATTAGAAATAATTGCAATATTTGCTAGTGCATATCTTCTTTTTAATCTAAGTTATGTTCAATGACTTAATTATTGTGATTTGCAAGCATTGTGAAAAAATGAAATTCCATTCTCAGACTTAGAAAAAGTAATGAAGTAATTATTCACATATAATATAATTGGATTTAACACAGTGAAGTGAATAAAATATATTTGTAGTTTTGTTTAGTTGAACAAAGCACTCACGCAGCTTCACTTACATTTCAATAGAACATGTTGCAAAACCTTTGTCTATATAATCAACTACTTGTTGACTGCCACAGGGATTTAAGGAATCGTTGTACAAACCTAGACAAGGTACCGATAAAGCTACAGTTTATAATATAAATTGCATGGACTGCAAAATCATCTTCATTGGAAAAATAAAAAGAAACGTATCATCTGAAGAAAAGACCACAGCAGGAACATATGAGATAAATAGATAGAGAAAGCAGTAGTGGCAACTCACTTTTGGACAAAAACCATGAAATGATGGAAGAAGTGTTACTGTTTAAGACGGTAAGGGTACATACAATTTCAGGCTTGCCAGATGTCTACCAGAGTCAAATAGTGTGCACTCCAAGAATTACTACACATCTGGCAGTAGACAAATAGCTGATATTGTGGACAAAAGTACACAGAACATGTCTACTGAAATGCAAATAAAGCTGCATGAGTACTTAATTGTTATAGTATTGAAACAAGTTTAGGAATATGTTTCGGCTAACTGCAAGACATATATTGCCAGTATCTGTTTTGAACTCTATTATGAAGAAACAAGTGAACATTGTAAAAGTTATGCATGCTTTGACTCTTAATCTCAAAGGATCACAAAGTTAATACCTGTTATTTACATCTGAACCTTGAACTGAAGTCCATCCTGTGACAAACTGTAAATGCAAACATTGATGAACCCCATTTGAAGGAAAAGTTCTATGTTTAGGTTGTTGCAGTGCTGTAACTGAGTGGTTAGACTGCTTGCCTACCACAAATGCAGCCTGGGTTCAATCCCAGCAGCTATAAATGGGATTTGTGGGATACAAAGCAATGCCTGGGCAAGTTTTCTTTGGCTCTTCTGGTTTCCCCCCATTCATTGCCATTTCTCAATTATCATCTAATCTCCATCTTCTCCTCCTTTCAACATAATAAGTCTGCTGATTCCCAGTGCATGTGTTCAAAATGAACTATGTGATTGCCCCCCTGTCTCCAATGCCTGGTTGGCAAGTGAGTTGTCATTAGAACTGACTAACTTATGTAAAGGTAACTGCATAATTTAGAATCAGCAGCTTTAGGGCTCTAAATAGCTTAATAAACATGTTTAATAAGAGAAGCAGTCTAATTTACAAGTCTGTTTTGAAGAAAAAAATGAGAGTAAATGAATATCCTATTTGTAAGTGTTTTAAAAAATGAGCACAATTCAATTAACAACCTGATAAAAAAGTAGGTGTTAATACTAGCATGTGTAAAAAGTTAAGTGGTGAAGTGGATGAATGTATTGTAGTATATGCAAGTACTTTTCACTGGACCGGTCTCCTTTTGTGCCACATATTGTTCATTAAAAATCTTGGTAGTTGCAAGTTTATAAGCCAACTGTTCTGAAGAAAACACATGACAAACTATATGTAAAACAGTTTTGAATGGCGGGAATTTTCACAGTGAAATATTGTATTACATAACAAATTATTATTGAGGAAATCACTCAAATTTCACTAATTTAGTTCCACTTACTTGGACATGTTTCAAAAGCGGTTGCCTTTGTAATTATATGTAAAACATTCTTTAATTAATGTTTACACTTCCCATAATCTTATATTTAAAAAAAATCAGCCATAAAGTCAAATTAGTTTCCCTTTACCTAATTTAAAAGCAAACAAAGTGAGGAACATTATATATTTTACCCCTAATTTACCTAATTCCTACCTAACATTACTAATTGCATCCAGTTACTCAAGTATTTCAAAACACACAAGAATTTATTGTAAAAAGCATTCTTTGTCAAGCTGTTTTTTATTTTCTTTGTTAATTTTAAAGAAACAAGTCCTATGCCGTTGGGCTGGAACACAGTACTAACCACATATGGCCTCAACTTAAAATGTAATTAAATTGTTTGTTATTTTTTTAGGTTGTTGGATATAAAGGTCCTGCTGTTGTAGTTGTATCATGTGTCACCAAAGATCCTCCTTATCGACCACATCCACATAATCTTGTGGGTAAAGAAGGATGCAAGAAGGGAATTTGCACAATGCACATATCCAGTGAAACAATGACAGCAACTTTTTCCAATCTTGGCATCCAGTGTGTTAAGAAGAAGGATATAGAAGAAGCCTTAAAAATACGGGAAGAAATCAGAGTGGATCCTTTCAGGAGTATGTGTGAATGGTTTAAATTCAATTTTTCAGTTTCGAAATGAAGAGGAGTGACTATTATAATGCAAAAAGAAGCATTTGCTCACTTTCCTAAATGAATAAATAGTGCATGTTCAGAGCTTATTGAGTTAACTTTTAGCCTGAATATTAGCTTTAAATGATCCTTTGTAGTATTAAAAGTAATTTTACCCTGGTAGTACTAAAACCAGCGATAGTTGTAAATATCTGAAAAAATGTTAAACCAAAGGGGGAATAAAGAACTGGCACTGTAAGTTTCATCATCTCAGTGTCAAGAGTCTATTGCCATGGCTCAATCATTAAACATCTGCTTATCTAAGGTGGCACTGTGGCCAAGTGATTGGACTGTCATTCTACCATAAGGGATACCCAGTGGTATAAGTGGGATTTGTGGTGGACAAAGCAGCATCTGGGCAGATTTTCTCTTGGATCTCTGGTTTTCCCTGCCACTGATTCTGCCATTGCTCAATCTTTTACTCATCCCTATACCCACTTCGCCCTCATCTAATATAATGTAGTCTGTCAATTTCTTGATGTACACATTCAAATATCTAAGCTACTGCCATCTAATGGCAAATGGAAGAACTCCAAAAAACCAGGCATTGGACACACCACTACATGTGCTTGTCTGCTGGTGGAGTCAGGTTTGATTTTCAGTTGAGAAGAATTGTATGGGGTGTTTATTTCCCCCCTCCATTGTTTTTGCTTCAGTAAAGACAAATGCCATTAACACTCAAGGAAATAATACCTAATGGAAGAAGAAAACTAAATGCTAAAACTCTAAATGGTCACGATAAATTAAAGAGCTTATTTCCAAAGCCTATTAAATGGAAAATTATTGATTTTTAAATGTTTTACGTTAAAGCATCACGTAACATAATATTATATCTAAACTCCTTATATCTCATGGTTGGAATGTTTTGAAAATAGGTTTTGAGTCCAAAGCATCATTTATTAAGAATGTTTTTGTTTCCAATATGTAATACACCCATTTAGTCAATTTGCCTACATATAGAAGTTGTGTGACATAATGTGAGAGCAAGTGATGCTTCATGATGCTTATTGTTACAGGTCAGAAATAACTGGTTGATGAAAATTGATGTGGTCCCCCCATTCATTAGTGTAAATTAAAAAATAGTTTTGATTAACCAGTAGTGCATTTAATTAGAAGATGGTGAAGGCCAATAGAGTGGTCTAAAAACAAAAGAAAGCAGTAGATAGGTTTATTTTAAGGACATTCTTTAACACCTTTAATCATCAGTGTTTCTTTTTAGGGCGTGAAATGGCTGAATTATTTTGCTCAGAGGCCTCTTTTTTCAAGCCTAAGGTTCTTTCACAAACCAAAAATCTATGGCATGAGATCAGGGGTTTTACTTCCCTTCTGAAGAAAGTTATAAAAAGCCATCGATCCTCTGGCTACCCATGACCTTGGGTCTATAAGGAAAGGAGAGCAATGTAAATATAAATATATTAGTGATGGTTCCATGCCAAAACCAGCTTGTAATCACCATGGCAATTATTGCAAGGTTTATATATTAATGTAACTGTTTAAGCTTTCACGTGATAATGTCTGTTGCCGCACTGCGATTGGTGGACTGGTAGGAAGAGGGCGGTGCTTCGTCCCCATATATACTAGACAGGGCTGCTACAAGCATCACTTAAGCTACAGAAATCAAGTGGTGATTAGTTATCCTCTGAAGATGCCCGATGGAATGGTGGGCGAAATGTCAGGTGTTTTTACATCTTTTGGAACATGGCCAATAAGCCTGGAAATCTCATTTTATTGCATTTATATATAACTTCTGCAGAACATAAATGGCTCTGTATAGTATTTCATTCAAGAGTTCAAGAAATCAAAGTACAATAAGATTCAATTATAACAAATTCTGTATATCTACGGAAGAGGAAACTTACAATTATGTCTATAAGGAGTGTTTTGAAAGTTTTTGGCCTGACTCTGAGATATAGTAAAGATGACCAAATTACTATGATATTTGTTGGTGCACTGTTAAGTTTCAGACATGTAAGTGTAGTCACTTGTTAGAAATGATCATGTAAACAAGCTAGTGTTTACATTTTCTACAAAATAAATATAACTGAAATATGATTTGTTATAAAGTAATTCGTTTTGAAGGGTTTAACCCCAACAGAAATGTAAAAGGATCTAGATTCCACATTAAAGGATTCTTTTCCTTTGTTTTTGATGGCTTTAAAGTGGGTTGCTGAATTTAAGTGTTAACGTACATTCTTTAAGATCATGAGCACTCAGGGCATTTCAAAACTGCTATGACCGATACGATTGTAACAAAAATTCACAAAACTATACTCGAATTGCATGTTGAAGGTGTGTAAATTTGCTGCCATTGCAAAGACTGTCCACTACATTTTACATGAAGTTTTGGATATGAGAAAGCTTTCAGCTTGATGGGTGCTGTTTGTTAACAATGGAAACCAATAACCCATTTGAATAAACATTTTGTAAGAATGTTTCAGCTTATTTAATCACAATTCCAGTTTCTTCTACTTTTCATAACAGTAGATGAAACATGGATTCATTACTACTTACCAGAGATGAAGGAACAGTTCAAATAGTGGGTGGCAATAGGTGAAAGTGCACCAAAGAAAGCAAAGGTGTAATCTGCAAAAGAAGTCATGGCCAAGGTTTTCTGGGATTCTCATGGTGTGGTGCTTGCAGGCTACCTCCAAAGGACACAACCACCTGGGAGTATTACGCTTCACCACTGGACCAACTTCGCAAAAAAGGAAGTTCTCTTTCATCATGAAAATGCACCTTCACATACACCTGGGGTTATTGCTTAAACTACGTGACCTTTACCTCCAAGTGCTTCCACATCTGCTATATTTGCCAGATTTGGCTCCCAGTAATTACATTTTGTTCCCAAATCAGAAGAAATAGCTGGGTGAATGGAGATTCATATCAAATGAGTTTGAAGCTGAGAGAGACACTTCTTTTTCTCAGTTGGACAAGTCGTATTTTACTGAGGGTATTAAAAATTTGGAAAGTCAGACTAAATACATTGATTTACAAGTTCACTATATTTGGTCGGGGAATATATATATATTTCTCTTAAATCTTGTGTTTTCTTGGTCAGATTTGAGAACTTATAGAACACCCCTCTTATATCCAGTTCATTCAAAAAGCACAATAAAAATGTTGATTTGAAGTTCTGCAGCACGTTGGTGGCAACTTTCAATGCATTCAGCTTCTTGTTGCACATTAGGTAATTTTAAAATTTTTACAGGTGAATACACACATGGAAGTTTCACATTATTTTCAAAATTAACGTTCTAAAAGGAAAAGAAGAGAAAGAAAGATATTGACATCCAAACTGATAACAAAATAATATATGATTTATCAATACACCTTTAGTCTCAAATGTTACTCTGGACAATACTGGTGAGAGAATATCAGGTCAACTTTAGGTAATACATTTTTTAAATATAATACGAACATTACAAATAGCTCAAGTGAGTTGGTAAGTGAAGTTAGGTAAGGCCTGCATATGTTTAGCATACATTACTATAAGTCATTTTTAATAGCAAATAGAGAAGGTTTATCTCTCAGTAAGATTAATTCTTTGAAGCAACCAAAGGAGATGTAAAATGATAATGCTGCAAGATTCCAAGATTTTGAATGAATAGTTGAATTTGGTACAACCTGTACTGATATACATAGCTATGATGAGGAACATAATCTGCACTTGAAGTGTGCGAAGGATGAAGAGAAATACAAGACTAGTGTGTGAATTCTTATACTAAAAAATAGAATTGAAAGCTTTTGTAAATTCATGAATGAACTTGTATCTTGTAATGATACAACTTGTTTTGTATTTGATACGGTATAAAAATCAGCCTTTGTCTTGCATTGCCTTAATGTGAAGCAGCAACAATGGCAGTGCCCTCTTGGTATTGCCCCCAACAAGAGCAAAATGATACTGGTGGGTTCCTTTATGTATGAGTAGAAAATTATGCAGAGCAGTTCACCAATTTGCAGTGCCTTATATCACTTTTTGACAATGTTTCTGTTTTTTTCAAATCTCCAAATTGAAATAATCACTATGTTTTGTAATTGATATATTTAGTTCTTTTGGCTGTTGAACAGTTATTAATAACTTGATGCCTTTTTCTATTTCATGGTTTTCATTCCAGAAAACCATGAAATAGAAAAACGCATCTTCAGCTGTGGCAGCACATTTCTGGAATGAAAACCAAAAGAACTAAATATATGGGAAAGGATTTATATAAAAAAACATGAGTGTAAACTTATGAATTTTGATATCCCAGAAGCAGACAACACTTTATTTAAGTTCATCACAAGACCACAAAAGTCCACCCGAATTCCTACCTACCCAACTTCTACGAATGATCCATCAATTGTGAACAGCTAATGATGTGGAAAAAATGTCCACGAAACATATGTCCTAAGTAAAATCTCATTTAAGTGAAACCAGAAACAGTGTTCTAATATTCCGACTCACAGAGATTATTAGTGCGTGTTTCACTGAGTTCGATTCCAAATTGAATTAATATGGAAATAACTGAGTGTTGGAGCTTACTGTAAACATAATGTTTTCTGTGCAGGAATATAACTGCTTACCAGTCTATAATTTTTAGCATGAGCAAGCTCTCTTGCAAACAGATATATGAAATTTGATTTAATTTTTTGTCATCAAAACACTCTTAATGCTTCACTTACTTGTCATAAAATGTGGTACATGTTTCGAAGACGTTCGTCTTCATCCTCGGCCACGGGATGACTGATTGGAGACTCGATTGCACTTTTTGATGTAAGGTTTAGCCCTGGTGGTACTTTGATGAACTTAAAGTTTGTGTTTACTTCTTCCGGAACGTCAAAGTTCATTATACGATCTCTGTGTTTGTAAATATGAATTTTTTCCCATGTAGCCAATTCTGTAGATCCCTGTGTTGCTTTTAACAATTCTACTTTTTTAATTATGTCATGATTTTCTGTCCAAAAATGATATGCTACAGCTGACCTTTCCATCTGTTTGTATTTTATGTTCCTAAAATGTTCTTTTAAATGTGTGCCTATATTCCTTTTTGTTTTTCCAATATAAATCTTATCGCATTCTCCGCAAGTTATCTTATAAATACCTGCTTTTCCTTCATTTGGGGTACTTTCATCAACATTGTCCTTTAGAATATTTTTCAAACTATATCTATTGACAGGTGCCAATCTTATATTATAATCTTTAAAAATATTTTGAAACTTCTTCAATGCCCTTGGATGAAATGTAAATTTTTTAAAAACCAACTTATTTTTATCTGCTGAAAGGGTGGTGGTGTCTTTTATCAATTTCTTCCTTTGGAACTTTTGTACTTTTTTGTGTACCAATTTCTTACTAAAACCATTTTGAATCGCAATTTCTTCTATCTTTTTATATTCTTTAAGAAATTCTTCTTTGCTAATTGGTAAGTTCACCAACCGATGTGTCAAACTGTTAAAAACTGCATGTTTATGTGTTATGGGGTTAAAACCATCTGCTTTGATGTGATTTTCTGTATGTGTATCTTTTCTGTATATACCAAAGTTCAGATTTTCTTCATTCTTCATTATTTTGATGTCTAAAAAAGGCAACATGCCATCTATTTCTGTTTCATATGTAAAAGAGATATTTCTATCTTGTATGTTCAAGAGTTTTAAGGCATCATCAATCAATTTTTTGTTGACTATGGAAAAAATATCGTCTACATATCTATACCAAATTTTAAAAATACATGGAAAGGCAGAAGTGATATGTGTCTCAAATCTACTCATAAATAGATTAGCTAAAAAGGGAGATAAAGGACTACCCATAGTAAGTCCTGTTTGCTGTTTGTAAAATTTCCCTTTGAAAGTAAAATAGGATTGGTTTATGCAAATTTTGGTGAGATTAATATATTCTTCTTTATGTACTTCATTAATTCCAATTTCAGTGAGCCAATCACGTAAATAAGACAGAAGTTTCCCTTTTGGTATGCTCGGAAACAGTGAAACTACATCGAAAGATATTAAAGTATCAGAAGGTAATATCTTAATGTCCTTTATTTTATCTATTAATTGAAAAGAATTCTTTATACTTCTACTTTGAAATTTTGGTAATGTGTTAAATCTGTCAGTTAACCATTTTGCCAAAAAATATGACGGAGTGTTAATATTGTTGATAATGGGTCTCATACCCTTTCCAGGCTTATGAATTTTTGGTAATCCATATATCTTAGCTAAAGTGGGATTGTTCTGTTTTAATTTGTATTTAGTTGAATTAGGAATGACCGTACATGTTTTTATGGCATCATTCACTAAATTATTACACTGTTTCAAAGAATCTGATTGAATTTGAACATATTCCTTTTTATTTAACAAATCTTTCATTCTAGAAACATACTCATCTTTATCTAATATTACTATTTTGTCTCCCTTATCTGCCTTTTTATAAATCACATCTTTTTCATTTAACGATCTGATAATTAAAACGATAATTAAAAAAGTAGAATTGTTAAAAGCAACACAGGGATCTACAGAATTGGCTACATGGGAAAAAATTCATATTTACAAACACAGAGATCGTATAATGAACTTTGACGTTCCGGAAGAAGTAAACACAAACTTTAAGTTCATCAAAGTACCACCAGGGCTAAACCTTACATCAAAAAGTGCAATCGAGTCTCCAATCAGTCATCCCGTGGCCGAGGATGAAGACGAACGTCTTCGAAACATGTACCACATTTTATGACAAGTAAGTGAAGCATTAAGAGTGTTTTGATGACAAAAAATTAAATCAAATTGATTAGCTTCACTGTGTTTAGTTCCATATATAATTTTTAAATAAGATATATGAAAGTTGCAAGTGTGTGCAAGCACTATGCAACTAAAATTTCTGTGAGGAATCTCGGTATTAACAATGGAATGCACTGAAGCAAAATTGCTTGGTGAATCACATTCTCAAAGAGAGGCCAAAAATAGTCAACCTTACTGCACAATTCAAGAAACACTGACTGTTTAACTATTTCATTACTTTTAAATAATTACATATTATTAAGCACCATCATTCAGCAAGCTATATTAACAGAAAATATTGGCAGCATGTGCAGTTGATGTAAACAATCTTTTTTGTTGAAGACTATTATAATATAAAATATGATGCTAATGAAAAATTATGATTGCATATTTAAATGGGTATTATATTTGATTTTATACTGGTTCATTTAGCCTTATAATTACGTATTTTCAAAACATCTCATCTCCACATTGTATAACACTAACTACCATCATTTTATTAAATGAGGTTTTGTTAAGGCAGCGCCAAAAGGCAGCAGTTACAAATCGTAATACATTAAACTAATATCTCTAGATAAAATTTCTTATGTGAAAGTAGAAACAAGTAAAACCATATTTTTCCTTTTTATTCATTTAAGAAACTTTGGAAATAAACTTTTCATTTGTAGTGCAGAAAAGTTCAAATGGGAATATAGCAGATGAGTTTGAAAGTGATTTCTATTTGCATTCTTTCCCTTTACATTTTAACTAATAAAGCAGACTAATATGCCTGCACATATGAAGTGTTTAAATATTTTGTATTTCTATTATTGTGTATGCTTCAGTAATACTCCATATTTCTAGTGTTTGATAATATCTGAAACTTCATTTTCAAGGCAATAGGACAAGCCACATTTAGTCACAGCAAATAAACAGAAACATAAAGTAAAGCTAATTTTCACCAAATCTTTTACCACAAAGAAAAATTATATGAGATTCCCTTTTTTTAATTCAAACCCAGGGAATAATAATTGCAGGCTGGGACTGCATGGGACTGAGAGGGCCACAAATCCCTACTAATAACTCTATCATGTGGAAACACATTATGAATTACTCTCATGGAATTATTTGCAATGTGAACATTGGCAGAGTCCTGTTGAAAAAATACATGATCATGTTTCCTGTTGGTTAATTCTCTGAAAAAAGGGGCTAGTATGGTGTTCACGTAAGTAACAGAATAAACTGTATGCTCAAAAAATTGGTTCTATGATTTTTTCACCGCTGATTAACATAATGGAATTATATATAAAGACTGGCTGTGTTGTAAACACTTGAGGCATAATATACTTTATGTAATCTGTCAAAATAAGATACTAACATGACACACATCTGGGAACTGCTGCACTACTCTGGGACAGTCAGGGTCAACAAGTAAACAGGCTTGCTACCCCCTTCATGACATGGCAAACTAATGGGGACTTGCTCATAGGAAAAACTCTGTGCAGCAGGGGAAAGCATCACTAATCACACAGTATTAATACATTTCTGTGTAAACTCCTTTGTGGCATAGAGAAATTTTAACCTATATTTAATTTCTGTCCAGGACGATTAAAATAGGTCAAGAGTAATGGTACCAAAGCTTCCCTAATGTAGATATGGATATCTTGAAGATTCCACTCTTCAGTGGCATAAATACTCTCCTTCATGTAGGTCTATTGAAAAAATCCACCACATTGTCAGGGGAGCATGTTGGTAATTCAGAATTTGTGTTGTCTTTCCCTTTCTTTCATGAAGAAAAATTACCTGATGATATTGTTTAATATCAGGTCACACTAAACATTTGCATTTGCACTGTCTTTCTGTTAGTGTGGATTTTGTGAACCCCGAGTTTTGTCTAATTATGCTCCTGATATATGAATTGCAGTCATACTTAACAGGAAGGTTGGGTTTCCTTCAGTTCAGCTAAGCATATTACAGGAAAATTTGTATCATTTTGGCCTGTCCTTTGGCTGTACTTATTAAGGAATTATCATCATCCTGAATTGGGTTCCAGATCCACTAACATTAACAACAACCTGACCACTGCAGTACTGTCACAATTACTGTATCTCTCTCCCTTTCATCACATCTGTTTTTAACTTGATAACTTTTATTCTGTAAAATCCCATAACAAACTATAAACCAAGTGAAAGTGGAATAATTTCATATGCTTCTTCTCCCTCCCCCCTTTTTCTTAATTTTATAATTTTAATTTATTAATGCTAAGAAAAGTACAAACTACAAAGGAGGCTCCACTTATCTGGCCCAGGCTGTTTTAGGTACAACCCCTCAATATTACAGAAAATCTAATACAATAATTGATTTTATAGAATCACCTTTATCTAAATTCTAATATAATTGAATAAGGCACAGAATTTTCACCTTGATTGCATCAGTCCCAAATTAATCAGCAGCATACTGGAATTCCAGGGAACCAGACTGAACTAACCTAAGGTTGTAAAATAAGTACTCTTCAATTACTCTACCTATGCCATTATTTAATTAGCTAGCTACAGTCTCTACAAAATACTAATTCCTTTATTTCTCAAATGCCTGCCATAATGCTACATTTATTTACTTTCTAAAGCAATTTCAAATCACAAACTCAATAATTTAAGTCAAATTTAATATATTTCCACTCCCAGCCATTCCCAGGTCCATGATCTTTTTCGAATACAAGGTACATTGGCTAAGGATTGCTACATCACACTCCAAATTTCCTTATTTCTAAACATATACTGTTGACTACCCTTTAGGTTATTTGATTTACTTCACCCTTCATACCCAATTCCATTTATTTTTAACTTTACTCAAGAACTTCCCGTATTAAAATTTCATTAAGGCTAACTTTCTATCTAATTTAAACCATTTCCCATTTATAAACTCTTTCCTACAGAGTCTCACCCCTATGCATTCAAATACAATATGTTGCAAATCTTCCTTTTCCCTGCATATTGGACACTAATTCTGAGGAAACCCTTTCCTTATCCGTTTTAATCTCCACACATCTGTTTTTACCCATGCAATGCTCTCTGTTTGTTCTTTATTTGATTTATCAATATAATTTTGTCTTTCTCATTTTTTTTATTGGTGTATAAAATACCAAGCATCTTTTACCTGCTATCTTGCTAAACAGTTTTTTGTATTTCTGTATCTTCCAATCTTCTTAAAACTTTCCAAAATCCATTTACATTGTTCTCCTGGACATTCTTCCCACTTCAATGTGTGCAAATTCCTTTGCTATTGTGCTTGGTAACCATTAAATTTTCCTGCAAAATGTCCTATGCACAACATCCCATCTTCCTTCCAGTCTCCAGTCCACATATTTCAATACCATACAACATTTTTCCCTCAATCACCATATTATATATTTTTTCTAGCCACTTATCATTTACTCTATATTTACAACCTGAACTGCTCCATTCCTGCTTTTCCTTTTGCCAAGGCTAATTTTTTCTACTTCTCCCATTTGCCACTCCCTCAATTTTAACTCCTAAATAAATGCAATCCCTAATTACCTTATATTCTTTATCTCCTTTCCAATACTTACTCAATTTTGCCCCCATTTCTTGAATACGAATTTGAGTCTTCTCTTGAATTACCTTCAAGCTCCAATCATTACAATATGTGTCTATTTTGCTGCAAGGATTGTTTTAAGCAATTGTTAAGATGGATCCTACAACTAAGTCATCAGCAAATAACCCTGGGATTGTAACATTATTAATAACTGGCAACAAATAGTTACTATTTCCTATCTCTGTTATTGTGTCATCAGTGAGAAATTAAATAACTCTGTGCTTAACTAACACCCTTACCTTAACCCCTTCTCTTGATTTATTTCTCTTGTTACCATTCTTTCTCCTCTTTTTACAGAAAAGGTTTTTTTTTCCTTGTATAATTCTTTAAGAATGTTCACTATATGATAACTTATTCCCTTACTCAGTAATTTAATTTTAACACGCTGCAATCATACACTTTCTATAAGTCAACAAATGCCATGTACAGCTTTCCTCTCTTGCTTTTAAGTAATTAACCACTAATTTTTTATAATGAATATTATCCACCTTTTATCTCCCCCAACAAAATTCTATTTGAAATTCCGAGAGAATTTTATATTCCTGAATCCAATTTTGTGGTAGATTTGTCAAAATGCCTGTAAAATCTTTTCCAACATGCAATACCTCTATAATTTATTGGCATATCTACATTTAACTTACCTTTATACACAGTGCTAATGAACTACATCAAAAAATTTCAGAGATTGTAGAAATGCCATATATAAACAATTTGAGATAAGCGATGTGTGGTCCACAACTAACATAATGCAGTTTTATAGTGTTAAGCATTTGGCTTCAGATGCTGTCAGTGTTAAATCCAAGCTGGGTGAAAAATTGGTTTTGAATGTCTTTAAAACTGCCTTGAAGGCATAGAAATGTTGATTTTCTGCAGCTCATTATCAGTGTTTCCAAGATTTAGTGCCTTAAAAATCACTCAAATCTGGAACTAATAATTTGATAGTGTGACACTGAATATCATTAACCAACCATCTTCTTGTATTATATAGCCAAGACCCATTAAATAAATGTAAATGTAGCCTACTCTAGAATATGCTCTTTAACTGCTTGTGTGGGGTAATGTATAATGCAAATAGTGAAATGATGATGTTCAGCATACTGCATGTTCAATTCTTTTCATGCCATTAAATTTTTTTTTAATATAAAGTGCTGCAATATGCATGCTAAAGAATTGTGAATAAAATTTACTTAATACTTTCAAGATTTATTCTCTTTCTGAACAATAAATGTATTACAAACATACATTGAATAATAAGCTTACTACTAACATGATGCCTAAAACATAATTTATATGACACATACTCAGGACATGATTCTAATTGTTAAGTAAAATAACACCTACAAGGATTGTAACTCTATGCATTGATATGTTATAATTTAAGTGTATAATTTGAAACATCAGTTTACAATGTAGGCTAAAAGCCGTATTATTGGGCAGAAGAAGAAGAAGAAGAAGAAGAAGAAGAAACCAGTGTGTCAGAGCAATATGTTTTGATATCTCCCTTCATTATCATTTAATGTGCTTTTCAGGAGCATCTTCATTAACCAGTGGCATAGTGCTTTAGAATTTATAGCCATAGCTTCAAAATTGGTATGGACAGGCCATATGTTTCCCATCTCATATTACCTAAGATACCTGTACACTCTCTGAAATTACTTCAGTATAGTTTATTAACACCCTGTATATTGGCTAATTGATTGCTTCAATTTTCTGGTACATTTTCCTTTGCCATAATTAAGTTAAACAGTTCTTTGAGTAACTTAATTCTATTTACATCACATTATTCTTTTTAAATTCTACCATTTATTCCAGTTGTTTTATTCTTTTTCATTAATTTTACTTGTTTAACTATTTCTTCATCCCTCACTTCACTATCCAACATTTCTATATAACACATTCTTACTTCTAGCCTTGGTGTTGTTCTAAAACCACTATGCCCACCAAAAACAGTTCTAAAATAACCTATCCACCCTTATCTTTACTTTTATCAATTTCCATAGCTTACTAACATTTCCTTCACTTAATACTCTGATTAAATTTTCCTTATTTTTCCTTCTCTATTCATGTTTCTTGCTCTCTATCAGCAAATTATAAAATATTTTACCATCTAAACATTTTTTTCTTTGACTCATCCCCTGCACCATTTTATCAGCATGTTTCAACACTTTTTTTGCTACTTTATATTCTTCAATGTACCACTTTTGTCCCTTGCCACAACTCCCATCCCCTTTTTCATCCCATCTCCAGCTCATTCCAATAATGTATTTATATCATTAGTTGCTTTCTCTATTTCATTATTCTTTAGCGTATAACTTATTCCGTGTTGGCATATTTTTGCCATACTTTGATTCCAAAGTCTCTTTAGGTTTATTTCTCTGTTCCTTCTTCCATTTAATGTAATATATTGCCTTATACCATTTTTCTCTTCTCCCTAAATTATCCGCTATCTTCCCTGATTGGATTTTTATATATACTACCAGTGGGAAATTTCCACCACTTGAGTAAAAATTAAGTACAGTACAACCCAGCTAGTCCAAAAATTTCTGAAAGGAAAATTATCAAAGAAATTTCAGACTAAAATGGCCTTGTATTACAAATTACAACATCAATTGTACTGTAAAAATAATATAATAAGTTAGGTGATTATATACTAACAATACAGATCAGCAAATTTAACACTCCACAAATTTAACAGTGAAGACAATAACACAATACATTATCTTACTTCGCTCTGTTACACAAAAATTCAGTCTTTTTCTGCTGATGCAAAGACTAAAATCTTAAGACCACAATCCTTCACCATTTCTTCATGAACATTGTGTCTGCTGCTGCAGCATTTGGATGTTGATATATGTACTGCAGGGGTTTCTTCAATGCTTTTGCTGCATCCAAATGAGCAATTCAGGTAGTGGGTCTGCATCTGCTTCATCTTCATCTAATTGACTTACTAAGGAAGTTTCCTAATCAGTCATAACTTAATCTTCTGTATCAGCTGATAACCACTCCTTTAAATCTGTTTCATCTGCTTCTTCCTTACCTAGAATTTGCTTCTTGAGATATAAAAACTTCAGTTTTATTCTCCTCTGCTTGGTCTGGGCTTTGGCTGAGATAAGAGTTGGCCATAACATTTTCCATGACTTTCTAAGCAATTGCTTTTTGACATTTTCCCAATCCTTGGCTACTAAAAATCATGAGTTTGATAGTGACTTTTTTGAGGATATTGACAATGGTTTCAGAAGTGTCTTCATTTTCAGTTAAGTATCTTAGGAGCATCATTTTATAAGCAGCTTTCATATTTTGCAGCCCTTGTTGGTTCATGACTTGTAACAATGGTGTAATGTTTAGAGGCAGAAAAATTGCTACAATGGTGTAATATTTAGAGGCAGAAAAATTGTCATATCTCCATTGACCAGTTTGCCTGTTGAGGGGTATGCTGTACATTATCCATAGTAATGCTCTGGGTAGTAGTTCATTTTTTTCATTAAACAATTTTACTGAAGGCACCAGGTGATTATGAAATCATTCTGTGAATAATGCATTAGTCATCCTTGCTTTATTTTGATTCCTGTAGAAGACGGGAAGAGAGCTCTTACTGATATTTTTGAATGCTGTTGGATTTTTTGATTTGCCTATAACCCTAATTCATAACTTGCGATTCCCTGCCGCATTACTGCACTCCAAGATTGTGACACATTTCTTGCTCATCTTGAAACCAAAAGCACTAGCTTCATTTCTAGCAGTGAGACTCTTATTTGGCAACAATTTGCAATTTAATCCAGTTTCATTGCATTTGTAAATTCTTGGGGTGAATAATTTTATGATAAAACCATATCTGGAAATTCAGCAACATATTCTCGTGCTGCCAGGTGAACCACTGGTAATGGTTCTCGGCGATAGATAATTGCTATATCCTGTGCCTCCTCTTTCATCAGTTCAGTCAGCCATTACTTGCAGTAAATTTGGAATCACTATTCATCAGCTTACTAAGCTGGAGTGCTTTTTCTTGGATTATAGGACCACTTAATGGGATCTTTCTTTCTTGAGAAAACTGTATATAAATAGCTTCATCAACTTTGTCAAAATCTGAAATTTTTTATGTATGGCACTCTTCTCTTGCCTTCTTGATCACAGTTCCACAAAATTTCTCTACCTTTACTCAATTTTTCTTCCATTTTTGCTTTTCCGACATAGAGTTCAGCTGCTAATTTTCACTTTCACCTTTATCAAAGCATTTTAAAACTTCAAGTTTATCTCGTAATGAGCAAGAACTTTTTTTAATCGAACGGCAAAAAATTAAAACCCCTTTGCTCGATTACAAAACACAACTAAGCACAATACAGTAAGTAAATCCAAAAATGACGTTTTGCAATTGATACTGTATCTGCAACTCAACTAAACTTAGAACAAACATAACAGATTGAATTCTCAAACCACAGTTCTCAGAAGGTGAACAAAATACCCATACATGAGTCATGCAACCAAGTGTGAATGACCAACACAAACTTGCTTTCAACATTGGTATTTTGCATCACAAAAAATTACAGCGCACTTTATAACAACAGAGTACATTTAACCTGTAGACTTCATATACATATTGTACAGGCCTAATTACATTGATTATAATGTAACTACTTTAATCCAAATTTTTGCCAATCCAAACAGGCTTCAGTTCCAATTTGTTCGGACTGGCAGGGTTATATTACTATATCTTAAAATTACTCAAAGTATACCCCATTTTAACTGGCCATAATATATAGTCCTAACACTCTGGCCATTATTATTAACAAAGGTAAATTCTCCCAATACATTTTCACTATATTTACCATTCAAAATGTCAAATGCATTCATTTCACAAAATTGAATAAACTTTTTGCTACCTCTATCATTGTATTTATCTTTGCTATGGCTTACTATATCTTTTTTTTACCATTATCTGCTATATCATCTTCCACCCTCTTGTCTGACGTAATCTACTGGCTGCCTTCTTCCTCTTGTGTACTTCTCCTAAACTCAGATGACCCATCCTCTCCAGCTGGTTGAATTGATTTCTGACTGGCCTTTGTACTTCTGTCAGTGTTGTTTCTGGCTCCATGGCGATCAATGCATCAAACTGATTCATTTCCTTTTGATGCTGTCTTACGTTGCTTATTTCACTTTCCTGCACAAACACTATCTGCCCATCAATCCACAAATGTTGATTGCAATTGAAAGCTTGTTTACCCATTAATCTTGCTATCTTCTTTTGTTGGATTAAACTTCTTCTTAAGGGCTCTTTTCACCAATAAATCCCTATTGATAGAAACGTCGCTTCCTTTTAGTTGCTGAGCTTTCCTTAGGACTTCGTACATGAACTGCACATATGTAAATCTCATAGCTATCATTCTTTTTCCTCTTGATCTTTTCACTGTGTAAGCTTCACCAATCTACCATCCCTGTAACACCATCCCCAGTCTTCCTTCCAGAATCTCTCAGTAAGGCTTTGAACTTAGCAGAACATTCAAGAAATCTCCAGGCACTATGCATAAGCCATTAAAAATAAGTACCATAATATGGGGTGATTTCTGACAATAGCAACATATATACCATTGTCGGTTGATAGCAGCCAGATGCATAGAATTTATGTCCTGAACTTAACATATAGTCAACTGTAAAAAATAAGATAAAAAGAAAAATCCTAAAAAATGTACCCACATATGAAGGGGAAAACTTATGCGTGACATCTGAGAACTGCACATGGAGCTTTCCTTTTACAGTGGTACCTTATTAAAGGATACCTTGGCAAATGTAGGAGAAATGAGTGAAGATTAGAAGAATGTGCCAGGTTTAGATGGGTCACAATCTTTTCTTTAAAGGCATTCTGGAACCCTTTATCAGTCAGATTTAGTGAAAGCATATATAAAAGTGTCAGGACCAAGTGAGTGGAACAATACTTTATCTATTATGGAAAATCTTCTATCATCCAACATCAAATTATGAGATCATGTGTGATGATCCAGGAAAGGAACATGTTATTGAAAACAGGAATAGAAACATAGATGTTGAGTGATATGGGGTTTAAACAACCTCCAGCATATTAATCTATAAGTTTATAGAGAGAGTAAGTCTCTTTCTTGCCAGGATTGGACACTCAAACAGGATGTGCAAGGCAGATTCCTCATCCTGTTTACACATTCTGCAAGTGCATTCATAGAGTTCCACTTTTCTTAGATGTTTCCTCAAGTGACCATATTCAGTAATTAATGCAATTACTTTCCTTATTGCTCTTCTGTTCAATTTTAGAAGAGATGTGGAAAGAGAATTGCTAGGACCTTGGACAAATTTCCTAGTTTGCATTTGTCCAGGATAGGTTTGTCACTTTAGTTAACATTTATCCAGAATCCATATTTTAACCGTGGTCTAGGCTGTACATATACTGATTGCATCTGTGGGCTCAGGGTCAAAAAAGAGTGTATCAGCACCTATCTTTACCAACTGATCTGCTTCTTCATTCCCATAAATGCCCTTATGCCCCAGCACCCACTGCAGTGTTAGCCTGTTACGGATGCCAAGGCAAACAGGGCAGTTGACTCCCATACCAGTTTTGATTTTACCTGATCAGAGGAAAGTGCTTCTCAAGTCCTCTATAAGCACAGTTCAGAATAGGAAATACTTTGCCTGAAAAACAGTGCAATATTTACCAAGGCTTATACTAAAGTTGGTCTTTGGAGATCCGCCATATATACCTGCAGCCGATTGTATCCCCTTTACTAGATCCATCGATGTACCATATAAGTTGGTTACATTCTTCAGTGTATATGGTTCCTCCTTTCCAGTCTTTTCGAGATCCAAGAGTAACCCTAAATGGAGAGTCTTGAGTATTCATTAGGACAGACCTCATCCTCAGTTCTGGAATATCCAGGAAATTTAGAATGGAGGTATCCAGTAGCTGCAAAGCTGCTTCTCCAGTTCCCTGTGTGCGCCAAGTGATATGTCGTAAGCGTAGCCTTCACTTGTAAATAGATATCCATGGGAGGGAGGCCCAACAGAGTCTCCAATGCAATGGTTGGAGCACTTCTGAAGGCCCCCTGTAACACAAAGACATGCTAATCCCCATAACTTGGTGAGTTTACCTGCTATAGTAATTTTTAAGGTTGTCAGCCACCAAACATTAACGCCATAAGATATCTGGCACCTGACTATTGCAGCATGTAGCCAATGGCTAATGTATGGTTTGAGGTCCCAGGTGGATCCAATAGTGTGTCTGGTGGTTACAAGAGACCTCCTGGCTCTATGGAGAATATTATTTATGTGGTTATTCCAAGTCATTTTCTTATACAATTCTAGACTAGATGTTTAACTGACTCAGAATATTCCAGGATTGAACTACCTAGTTTAAGATTCCTAGGTCTTTTAGATTTCTTCTATTAGTAAAGGGAACAACAACTGTTTTGCTAGAATTAATGAATAGACCTTCCTGCATGCACCAGCTGTGTATTTTCCTCAGCCCTTAGTTCATCATATCTGAGACTGTGTTGGGAAATTTCCCAAAAATTACCAGTGCTATGTCATCTGCATAGCCTTGTGTATGATATCCTTCCCGGGTCATGTTTTGGAGTGAGCTGTCCACCACAAGACTGTAAAGAAGGGGGGAAAGAATAAGCCCCTTGTGGACAGTCTCCAATGGCGATGATTCCTTTTGTTTCCCCGAGAAATCTTGCAGTAATATTTCTGCTTCTGAGCATGGAGTTTATCCACCTACAAAAGGTATCATTGACTCCATATTTCTGAGCAGCCAAAATCATAGATTCATAAGAGGTATTGTCAAAAGTGCGTTCTTTGTCTAGAAAGGTCCCTAGGACTGTTTCTTTCCTAGCCATAGAGTCCTCCAGTGTGCTAACAAGGCAATGAAACGCTTTTATGCAAGACAAGACAAATGCCTACCAGTCATCCAAACTGGTAGGCATTTGATTTCTATGGAAGGGAGTGTCTAACAACGCCCTCCTTCTGATATATCTTTCAATCTGTCTTTCCAAAGTCTTTAGGAGGAACGATGCAAGTTTAATTGGTCGATAAGCATTAGCTTTGGTGTAATTATTATAACCATGCTTAGGAATAAACACTGCTGTGGTAGCTCTCCAGGCCTGAGGAATATAGCTAATGGCTATATAGTGGCCCAAAAGAGGTTATAGAGAAGGGTATAAAGCAAGTCAGATCCTTTCTGCAACAAAGCAGGAAAGATACCAACTCCACCTGGCAACTTAAATGGGTCAACTTTATTAACTGCCCATTTAACACTTTGAATTGTGACAACCTGACTTGCAAATCCCCAGTCCTTCTGTGGTGCTCTTGGTCTAGAATTTTTGCAGCGATTTGTGAATTCACAGATATTGTCATCAAATATGCACCTGGGAAGTGTACCTCAAAGAGAACTTCTGATTGTTTCTTCAGCCAAGCACCTAAAGTCTCCCATAGGCTTGCATATTGTTCCTGCCAGATTTATAGGACCAAGGCCAAGGCTCTATGTAATTTGGGTGCCTCTGACAGGTTGAATATTTCCAGGCACTAGGCTTGCCATGAGGATCTTTTGGCCTTTGGTATACATTTATTATAGTCTGTGAGGGCTGTATAAATGCCCCCCAGTAACCAGTTCTTTTTGCCTTGTTAAGGAGATGTCTTACCTGGCCTCTCTTGTGTTCAAAGTCTTTAGTCCAATGACACTTTCTTGGGTTTCATCTATGATTGCATAGGGCAATTATCTTGATAACTATCAAATATAGCCTCTTGGGTATGGTAGGCAACATTGTCAATATCACCGAAAGATCTAATCTTGTCAATTTGCCTAATCCTACCCGAGAGATTCTGCATATAGGGCTCCCACCAGGTTCTCCTGGGATTGGCATTTTTTATTACATTAACTTTAAATGATATATAGTTATGGTCAAATAGTGATGGTTCATTTAAGACCCTCTATTTGGTAACCTAAGTGTAGATGTACTGCATGCTAAAAGTAATGTCAATAACTTCCTACCTTATGTGATTGGCAAATGTAGGCCTGTTACCAATATTAAGTATATGTAGATTACTAAAGAGGAGATAGTCTATTAGGTACTCACCCCTTTGTTGATACCCTTATTGCCTCAGATTTCATGATGAGAGTTGCCGTTACACCCAAAGATGGTCTTGTTCCCTCTCAGAGTGTAGTGTGTTACCAACTGTTCTAGTTCACTGGTAGGTGGATTACCACCTTTGAAGGGGAGATAAATAGAGCTCAACAATGAGCCCTTCTTCTCTCCCCCTATATTGCAGCCAATTTTCACCATGGAGACATTGCTAGAACAAAAATCTAGAAGAGGTAGGTATTGAATTCCATTGCTAATAAGAATATAACTTCTGAGTGTATTTTCCTTGCTGCAATATATCAACTTACCTTGACATTTCTAGTCCTATGATTCGGCCTCTGTTTAGCCAGGGTTCTTGAATCAGGGCTAATTCTATTCCTTCTTCATTAAAAGTTCTACAGAAGGCAGCAGAGGCTGCCTTTTTGTATTGGAGGTTGAACTGGAGGACATTTTGGGGCCATCCTTGGCTAAAGTCTAAATGTAACTCTGCCGGGCTCAAAGGTACTTTTGTCCAGATCCCCTCAGATCCAGAGTTAATACCCTCCTTATTGGAGGTTGCTCCAAGAGAGCTTCCTCATTGAGGAATGGAATTACAACAGCTGAAGGCTCACAGATGTGGTGGTCCTCAGGTATGAATTGTTAATTTTATGTGGGTTTCCATAAAGGTCTCACGAGAGCTAGGGAAAGTGGTCCACTCAGGCAAAGTCCTGCATGCCTGTATAAGACTTAATACTCCAGAAGGTCTCCTGGTATTCCAGAGGTTTAGTTCAATGCACATTTTCTATGTACCATGCACCTCCTTGGATTACATCACATCTTGAGGTTGAATGAATGATGAAATGATGAAGTTTATTTACTTTAGTCTGGCCTCTCCTCAACAGCTGCCTGGCATGGGTGATCCTATCAGAAGCAAGCTACTACCGGTATAGCCTGTTGATTTATAGAGACTGACGAACCCTGCCACCAGCAACTCCTAGGCTGGGTTGAAAACAGGGATAAACACTCAAAAGTGATTTATTGATTAATCAAAAACAAGTGTTTTAATAATTTTGGCAACTGATGGAGACTTGAAAACTTCTACCACTTTATATGCTCTACAGAGTAGAACATTTGTGGGACACGTGGTAGGAAGGTAATAAGAGTGGTTGGTTCGATCTGACTGTTTTTGAGGATTGTTTCATTACTCTAGCTTGAAATTGTGGGTGAACCTAAAGTAACAATTGATGACAATCTCCAGTAATGTTTCACTATGGGTAATTGAATATGAAAAATATATTTAATCTGCTTTAACCTCTTCATATCAGCTTCTTTAGGCCACTAACAGCTGCATGGTGGAAGGAGCTTCTTGATTGGAAGAGGTATAGGTATGGCACCATTTAAAAGAATGAATTTCCTGCATTGTTGAAACAAGTAATGCAGAAGAACTTAGCACAGCAAGCAGATGTTCAAAAGTGATCTCCAGATTAATTACCTTTGATCCTTACTGCATTTTGAAGAAATTACAAGACAGTGAAGATGTTCAGAAGGACCATGCAAAAGTTTGGTCCTCAAATTCTGAGGAATTGTTGAAACATGCACACTACCTAACAACTAGCTCTCAGATCAACTATCGTAAATTTAATGTTGCGCCTAGAAAGTTCATTACAGGGCAAGATATGGAATATGAAGACTGTGACAGTGAGACAGAATCTTCAGAAAAATGTAGTGTAAGTACTGACAGCGATACAGAATATCATAACCAACATGCTGAGGAAGTTTATGAAATGCTATATTACAAGAGGAGGCCCATTGTGCAGAATAGTAATCAGCTCCCACAACTGTTTGTTGGAATAGCTGTGGATATTGGAGCCAAAAACATGGTAGTGAATTTCTTGCCCCAGTTTAAGAACAGTAGGAAAATATTTGTGTTCTCAGAAGTACCGGTTGTGGACACAATAACAAAAGACCAGATTGTGAAAGTGCTTCCTAATCCAAGACAGGAGAAAAGAAAGCATATGTTCATGGATGATGCCATCTAAGTAGTTTATTAGCAATTGCTCACATTCAGACTATGTCTTATACTTGATTACAGAGCTTATTGCTATACATTGTTTCTCAATGTGATTGTTGGTCCTGGAGGTGTAGTGGTTACCATACTTGTCTCCTAAACCCAAGATCACGGGTTTGATCCCAGCCAGGATCGATGGATTTTTTGGGTGTAAAAATCCTAAGTATGGCTTCCTTTGGAAGGGAAGTAAAGCCATGGGTCCCATGTCAAATATTTATGGTACGATAAAGAACCTCAAACCTGAAAAAAGAGACCTCTGAGAAAAATTTGTGGGCCATTTCACACCCTGAGTTGAATGGAACGCTGATGACCTGAGATGTTAAAGAGCGTCTGTAAATAAATCTAATAAAAAAAATGTGATTGTAAGTTAAATGCATTAATATGTTTTTTCTAATAATGGAATGTAGAAGGAGGTAATTAATTTCTTTTGTTTTCATTATTTCTGATGCTCATATCACTCTTTTTTATGGTTGTATTTTTAGAAATATTTTCATGTGTTGGAACTCACCTAGCAAAAGGAAAAAATATATTGGAAAACTTGTGTCTGAAGTCACCCCAACGTATGAATACTCTATAATATTAAGTAATTTAAATATATACCCCTGTACAACCAAAAGGAAAAAAAATCTCATTTATTGTTGTGCAGCTGCACTAGAAAATACATAAAAACTGCCCGACTTCATTCTAAGTGATGATACATCAAGGTCTTAAACAAAATCTATAGCCATAGTTAAAATAGAGATGAAAGGATAACCACTTAAACTCAAAGAACGGATACATGAGTGGAGTCCAATTTCCTCCAAACTTTTTAGAGGACACATTCTGAAATTATTATTGTAATTTATTTATTGCCAATAGACTCGTCACAAGTGTCCAACATTGTCAAAAATGATTCACAAGATACAAAATATTTACCACTTAAAAAGTCCTACCATTTAACCCTGCTTAACCTCTATATATATATTGGTTAGGGAGGGTACTTTTTAACTCACTTAAATTTATTTCCTGTATACACCTTTAAAATTACCCTATATACATATGATCCACAACCACTGTAAGGATACTCTTTTCCCAAAAATATTTTTGCATGGCTTCATGCTATGTAACCTATATATATATAAATTAACACTAATAATAAAAGTAGATAAAGATAAAACACAGCGAAAGAGTCACACTTGAAATTGCTATATTTCGAACTAGTGCGAGTTCTTCAATGGCAAGAAGCTAGACCATATATATATATATAGACATTTCTTTTGTAAAACTAGGGCTGACCACACCAGAACGCATTAAGCTATGCAACAGACATTATCAATAGCAACATGATATAAAAAAATGGAGCTCAATGGAAAGCAAAGCAAATACGGTATCAGCTGCACACTGGTTTACATCATGATGTAATATCAATATGCTGGAGACACGTTTCACGAGATTCTGCATGCTGCATTCTGCCTGTCATTATCTCGCAGCAATTTGTCCAATTCCTGCAAGCATTACATCATTAGTGTAGTCAATTTAGTTATTTTCCAACTAAATCTGGTCTTTTTGAAAGACTGTCTAGTTGTGAAATTGAAGTTTTAATTGCTAGTGGGAAATAAGCCTTTTTAAAGTATTGTCTAGTTGAAATCTGTTTTCTTTTTAATATTTGGTCTAAAATGATTACTTTTATGATTCATTTAGAGGATTCTGGCAGTTGTGGCTTGATACTGTTACTATTCATTTCATCACATATATGCATAAGGTAAATAGTACTATTTGGATTGTGGTCATCATAATATGTACTTGCTGACTAGTTGCAATTATTCACTTCGGTTATTCCCTATGTAATAATGGAAACCCCTGTGCAGAAGTTCATTGAATGTTAATGGGTACATCCGATAATAGAATTGGAGTTTTGCACGACATTTTTAATAAATCACATGCTAAAACATAGGCACTTAGCTGAGCACAAGACAAATTAAAATTATGAACCCATTTTATTTTTCTTCTTGCGCATTTAATCCACCTGTACATTAAAACATTGTCTTCACTCGAAGAGACCATTGCCCACTGGATTAGAAGATTGATGCAGATGTGTACTGCTCCAGTGTGCAGCTGCATGTCTTGAATCAATAAGAATCAAGAAGGGATCAAATTTGTCTGATTTGACATAACTGCTTGCCAGTGTGTGGTCTCCCAAAGATTCTATCCATATTGATAATACTAGTATTTCCCCATATTCCTATACCATATGATAAAAATGAATAAACCATGCCATAATATACAGTTAATAATATATTATCATCTAGATACAAAGATAGATGTCTCAATACATGTAAGCTTGAGCTAATTTTTATACACACATAGTTGGATAATACGTTGGTTATCCAAGCGTAATCCTAAGAAATTGTAGCTAGTGATTTTTTCTATATTCATGCTGCAATATTTGTCTTCTTATGTAAATGCGAATGTTCAAACAAATGATTTTACTTTTTTGAGGAATAACCTTTAAGTTGATATCATTTAAGTAAACTGAACATTTTTTCAAGCAATTTTTATAGAGATTAACTGGAACAAATCATTGAGGTGTCATCAGCATATCATCACTCTTCAAAACAGATATGTGGATCTTAACAAATTTTTCAGAGGACACAAAAACACTATAATTTTTAATTTCCTTCATTTGTAAAGTCGCTTTTACTACCATTCCTTCGCAATTCTTGAATTACTTTATTGTTGATATGTTGTTTTAGCTGCACTGATTCTGATACTTAGCTCATTTTACTGTGCATAGTATTAGTACAAAATGCATCTTATGAGTTTGATAAAAATATGTTCAACAGGTATAGAAATTTAATTTATACGAAAGATACTGTCTATAACATCATACATAGCTATGAATCGTGGTGCTATAGTATGCAGTTATATTATTATTGATTTTTATCATTAATATTGTCATTGTATTAACAAATAATAGAAATTTGTTCACCAACCTGAATTAGAATATGTGGTAATAGTGAAAGAACAGCTGATTTAAGTAATATTTTATTTATAACTCACAATATATATTAATATGTATTGAATATTATCATATTTTCTCTCAAAATATAATATTTACAATAAATAAGATTCAGTTACAATAAATAAGATTCATGGAAGGGAAATGCAAGCCACAGCAAGTATTTGCTTTCAGATACAAATTGCTGCTATTCACTAGTATGTTTCCGATAAAAATAATGTTTATAATTGTTTAATAGTTGACAATGTGAGCAAAGGTCTCACGAAACTTGTCCTTAATTTTTAAATTTTGAGAGTGAAACGTTAAGAGTGTTTTATCCTTTTTTTAATACTTTAAATGTTTTTAACTTGGACTGTTCCCTTGTTCATTGGGAGTGAGGCCACAGAGGTGTGTTTAAAATATTTTATCTGCTGGAGATTGTAAACTCATTTTCACTGTGTTTATTCCTGAGTATATTAGAATTGCAATGTTTATAATGTTACACTATTAACTTTACATAAACATATCAATGTAATTCCTCTTAATGTTATTTATTTTAATCAAACAAAATACCTTGGAGTCCAGGAAACTGTCAAAGAATCTTCTTAGTTGCTAGGCCAATTTTTGCTTCGACAGGAGCAGGTTTTCCTCCACTCCATATTTGCTTCCTTCAACTAAAGAGTGTAATGATGTAGAATATCTATGTTTCATTGCAGTTTACGACTCATTGCAGAAACCTTTCCCTTCCTTATATTGAGACACAAGTCTCTGACACTCTCATACATGCAGCCTTTTGATTCTCAGTGAAAATTCAAGGAACCCACCTTGCCAAAACTTTGGTACTTCATCTGAAATGATGGATGGAACACTTCCATAACTTACTCCATCTCAGAAGCAATTTAAGAAATCATCAAAAATGTCAGTTGCACTTGATAGGTCCTCAGCAACCCAAATATTTGTAAAATTTCTGCTGGTTTTATGCTCTGCTGTGCCAAAACTTAATAAATAATGTGTTACAGAGTCAACAAGCATATTTCTTAAATAATCTCTTCAGAGCAGGATATTTAGAACACTCTTAATGGTTTCACTTATATGAGATTTACTCAGGACATATGTTTCATGGAACTTTTTCCACATCAACAGCTGTTAGACAAGTCATTTAAGGTGTTATTAAGAAGCTTACACTTCCAGTTTATTAACACCTATGGCAAGATGTCAAAAGGAAAGGTTTCAAAAAGTTGGTTGATTAACAGTGGATCAGCAATGCTCCCAATTTTACCACAGATTGAAAAATTGTTCAGTTTGTCAAAAGCAAGAGAGCTGTGATCAAAAATTGCATTTTCTGCAGCATGAAGAATCTGCAGGGTATGTCAGCAGCATTGAGAGGAAAAACAGAGGATCCAGTTCCAACCACTAAATTCAGATTTTTCTGGCTCTTCAGAACACAATTTAATCCATGTTTATGTGGGGCACTAGCATCAGCATTTATGCCATGACATGTGATACAGAACCCCAGTATTCATTAAATTTTATCAAGACAACAGTGGCCAAATGATACCAGATAAATCAATCTTAAAGAAAAAATATTTGCACTAAGTATATGAGAAAATGATTGAATTCATCAGAACAGAGCTACAAGATTGTAATATTTGGTTTTGAGTAGATGAGACCACCAATAGTTGTGGTCGCTTCACTGCTAATGTTGTGGTGGGAAAGTTAGACCCCACAGAACCTGGTAAACCCTGCCTCATAATATGCAAGATACTGGACAAAATGGACCACTGCACCATCAGAGACGCTTTATGCACACTATGGCCATCAGAAAACCCTGGTGAAAAATTTCTACTGCTTGTGACCTACAGTGCAGCCTACATAATCAAGGTGAGAGAGACATTGAAAATGTTCTACCCTACCATGCTGGTTATCCTTGCTCATGGCTTACACCAATTGTCTAGGAGCAATTTTCCAGGAGTGAACAACATTATTTCATCTGTTAAAACTCCAAGTCGTATTCAGATTTTCAAGGAAATGCTACCACAAAATCTCTGCCACCAGAACCCATCATCACCCACTGGGATACTTGTCTGCAGGCAACCATCAACTATGCCAAATATTTTGATCACTTGGCTTGCCTTTGTTAAGGCCAATTTCAGTGATCTTCCGGCAGCTATGCATCGCATGGAATCCTCATCTTTACCACCAAAAGATGCAATAGAAATCATTGACACAGTTCAAAGGACCAGTGGGCACAGCCTGTGAAGCTCATCAGGATTCTGCAGCAGAACCCAGAGTTTGCAACGATGAAAAATGTATCTGCTGTTCTTCAAGGGGCACAAATTTCAGACAATTTACCTTGGGAACTGGCAGCATTGGCTTCATTGACATTTGCATCAATTACTTCAGGCTTGTCGAGAGAACATTTTCTTACTATAAGAATGTTTTAAAAGCCAATAGAAAATTTTTCACAGTAGAAAACCTATGTATTTAATAGTGCAGCACAACAGTAACCTAAATAATTGAAAAATATTCTATTTGAGTTTGATTATTGAAAAATGTTCTAATTGAGTTTCATTAATTTAAAAATGTTCTAGTTAAGTTTAGCGCTTTACAACTTAAAAAAATTGTTAAAAACTTTTTAAAACTTTTAAAAAATGCAGGGCCCTGACATTTGGACTTGCAAATTTTAAGTAAGTTTAGTGCTTTACAGCTTAACAAAAATGTCCTGACTTGACATTATAAAGACGAAATTTTAAACGTACATGTAGTTTTGTGTTTCAGAACAGTGGAAAATACAAGTAAAATTAAATTAAAATAAATTCATATTATCATATATTTGTTTTGATGTGTTTATTCTACTTTAGCTAAAAGAAATTTAAAAAAACTAAAGTGTTAAAAAAAAACTTTAAAAAAAAATCTATATTAATATGTTAAAAAAAAACTAATTCAGGGTTTAGAAAAACCTAAAAATGCAGGACCTGCTTATAACCATATAGCTATCTTGTGCGGTTATATAAACCTTTGTTTGTTTTGTAGAGCAATTATACTTGTAGAGTTTGTACATTTCTTTCCTATTCCACAAAGCACACTATCATTACTTTGTTTGTAAATTGATTTTAACTGGTTTTGAGCATTATAAACAAATCTTTCAAATAAATCATGAGGTAGTGAGGAACTGAATATGGCTGCCTTGTGAAATATTTGACTGATTTAGTTTTTACTCTCTCAACAGAAGTAAGCTGAGAAGGTGTAACTTGTAAATCATGCACACTTTCTTAAAAGATGGTATAGTGTAATACAAAAGTGGGGTAGGATTTATCTATAGGTGATGGGAAGTGCACAATAATAAGGGAAATTTGTTTTTTTTTTTTAATGGTGTTTAATGCCTGTTTTTACTACTGAGGCACCACAGGTAGTGAACACCAATGATATGTGAGATAAAATGATATATTGGAAAAGCATTTTTTTAGGAAGAAAGCATTCCAGGCCTAAGTTTAGGGTATCTCCCCAGCTGAGGAAAATCTGGAAAAAACCTCAGTCAGGGAGGATGGTCCTGGAGGGATCGAACCCCAGACCTGCTCATGAATCCGTGCCTTAACCTTGGCCACCTGTGGCAGTAATAAGGGATAAGTTGATATATAAGATATATAAGATATATAAGAGTACCCAATTAGTGATAACTAATAGCATAAAACTTATATTGCTAAGGAACATGTTTATTTGTGCTTATTTGTCTGTCTATAGCTGGATTTTCTCATCGAAGTCAACCTACAAGTATAGACTTGAATGCTGTGCGGCTGTGCTTTCAGGTGTTCATCAAAGACAATGATAGTAACCAGTTCAACATACCTTTGACACCGGTGGTGTCAGAACCTATTTATGACAAAAGTATGTAAGCATTTTTCTTTTAAAATATACTGATGTGATAACAGCTACCTACTTTTATTTGAAGTTCATAATTCATAAAGTTATGCATAAGGCATGCTTGCAAATATTTTTTATTTTAAAGTTAAAAGATTAAAATCAGAATCATATGATTGTGAATTTCATTACATATTTCTGTTAATTTATAAGATGTGTATATACAATGTTTTTTAAATGGAAAGCAAATAAGGTGTGAGTATTGCCAGCATTGAGGCAAATATTCACCCCTCATTATGCTTATCATCACCTCTCAACTCACTCAGTGCAATGTATGTATACTTCTAAATGACACTGATGCCTTACCCTTGTACTGAGAGTAATAAAAATGAATACAAATGTAATTATAAATGTGCTACAACAAAACTATAATATGTATTTTTACTATACTCAAAATAGAAATACATAATTACATTTAAATGCTAATTAAATTAATTACCTGTTATATTAATCCAACAACTGCTAGATGCCCATGATCAATTTTGTTGCCATAAGAATCATTTATGTCAGTATGCTTTTCATCTTTGTTCTCTTCATTAGAATCTTGTAAATTCACAGTGATTGATTATAAAATTTTGTCAAATCTTATCTTTCATCAAGTAATCTTGTGGCTTTTATCCATGTTTTGTGCAAGATTCCCAGTCGATCAGTGTGATCTACTTCTTCATTAATGAGCATTTCCACATCTTCTATTTAAAAGTGTTATTTCTACTTGCAACTCCATGCTTTGTCTAAGCTCAATCAAGTTATTTTTGGACTGTATAGACAACAATTAGGACTCATTTCATTGGCAAGAGGATTGAGCTCTTACATATTGCATTTGTTTTTAAATGGCATAGATGTTATAATAGCTCATTTTCAGTTTTGGTAGTCAAAAGTTCTAAACTTTTTTGTTGTAGCAATTCAGTAATTTCATCTGTTGTGCTAGACATGATTGGAATGTTATTTAAAATGATCCAGTGATATGGAGCATTATCCATTAGCATAATAATAACAAATATATTTTAAATATTTACACCGAACAGAAATAATTTTAATAATTTGTTGCTTCAATTATGTTATTCATAAGAGAATTTAGCACTGGAAAAAGGAGAATTAAAATTCTGTTTATGGGTAGTGAACCTTAATCTTCTACATATTGATTGCCGCTCAATTATCTTGTGAGATCTCTTAGTTATCCAACCAGCAGCAGCTGAATATATGTTTTGCTGATATTATTTCAGTAATTAATCTGTGATGGTCAGTTTCACTTTTGAGCAAAAATACCTGTTACAGAAACAGTTTTAAATTGCACATTAACAAAACCTGAAATAAAAGTATACTATTCACAGGGATTAACAGTAAGCTTGATAAACTAGAAATATTAATCAGAACTTGTAGAGTGAAGCTAATCACATAGTTAAGATCATTGTATGATTGAGTCAAACTATACACTCTTATTGCTGCACTTCTTGTGTAAGTAAATGAAGCAATAAGAGTGTGTATTTAGACTCAGTCATACAATGTCGGTCCTGGTGGTGTAGTGGTAACCATACTTGCCTTCTAAACCCAAGGTTGCGGGTTCAAACTCGGCCATAATCGATGGATTTTTTCGGGCGTAAAAATCCTAAGTATGGCTTCATTTGGAAAGGAAGTAAAGCCGTGGGTCTGTGTCGTACATTTATGGCATGAAAAAGAACCTCAAGCCTGAAAGAAGAGGCCTCTGAGCAAAATTTGTCGGTCGTTTCATGCCTGAAATTGAATGGGACGCTGATGACCTTAGATGTTAAGAGCATCCTTAAATAAAACGAATCAGTCATACAATGATGTTAATAATAAGCTTGATCCTACACTAACATATTCAACATGTTCACACTAACTCCATTTACTTACACAAAACTAGGGCTGTTTCTGAAGCAATTGCTGTCATCATCAGCTGTTGACCAACTACTGTTACTCAGAATGGCTGGATACCAGGATGCTCCTGTGGCAATGTCTGATGATTGTAGTAGCAACTTGCCGAGTTCATCCATAGGAGGAAAATCAAAATTCTTTAGTTTTTCTTATTTTTTAAGGTGAAATTTTTTCCCAATGTGGATAGCTCCATTTTGTTGCAAAGTTGTTTCAGCAGCTTTTATTTTATTTATGGACGCTCTTTAACAGCTCAGGTCATCAGCGTTTTCAGAAGCTCAGCCTCTGGTTTAATTTCATGATTTTTGGTCCAAAAGTGAGCTGCTACTGCTAAATTATCAATCTGCTTAAACAGAATATTCCTAAAGTGTTCTTTTCTCTGAATTTTCAAATTACTCTTCATTTTTCCAATATATCTCTGATCACAATATGCACATTTGATTTCAAATTCCTGATTTCTTTTCTGTTGGTATGGTATCTTTTACTGTGCAACGTAATAAATTCTTGATATATTTATTTGTTCTTTGGAGCAAACCATTATTCCAAGTTCTTTAAACATCTTCTTAAATTTGTTGTGGTAAGTTGGATGGTATGTGAAACTTTGGAATTTGTATTTTTCCTTGGTGTACTTAATTGTGGAAACCTCTCTTATCAATTTTTGTCTTTTAAATTTATTAATAATTTTTAATAATTTTAATGTGTTTGTTGAAACCATTGGTTATTGCTATCTTAATTATCTGTTGGTATTCATCTTAATGCTTGCATATGATGGACTCTTAAAAGGAATATTATGAGAGACAGCCTGCAAATAGTGGGAATGATGTAATGTGGCGCATCCATTTGTATGATAGAGCTAATGTATTTAACATAAAAACAAAGTGGAAAACATGGAGGACCAGAACTCTAGATTCGTAACAAAGTTGTACGATTTTAGCATCATGTTTGTAAGCTTGGCTATCATGTTCTGTTCTGTAGTTAAGATATACATTTACTGCATGGGAATTACAGGTATATAGTGTTTCCTCGTTTCATTTGATATTAAATATAGATACATAGTCATTAGGTGAATTGCATGTGCATTTTCACCAGTTTCATGTCATTTAGCATACATTTTGACAAAACAATTAAATAAGGACTTGAAAATCTTCTAAAACTGCATTGGCTTTGTAAATTCAACTAATTTAATTTTCATACCCTCCATACATGCATTCCTGAACGATGCTGTCTCACAAAAGATGTGCATTTATTTTCTTAAAAGATAGGCAGTACTTGGTTTACTTAGGGAGATTTTGTAGGTCTAGTGAAACACTCACATTAGAATCCTTACATTCATTGGCTATGACAGCTACCTGTATTCTGAAGAGCAGTGAAACTCAGCAATCTTCTTATTTTCAGTAAGCATCTGATTTGTATCAACAGACAGTAGTATATGGCATAGATTAGGCAAGTATGAACACAGAACATTTAAATAAGGTTTTAGTCATTCTATTATGTGATTATTTCACAAGCCAGTTGCTGTAATGTTAATGCAAGGAAGTAGTTAACGGATTATAGAATGAAAACTACTGAAGCTAAAACATTGCAGTTTTATTATTTATATTTAAAAATGTATTTGAAGAGAAATTACAGATTACAACTGGACTGCAGGAATAGAGCTTGGCAACATTGCATGAGTCTGATTGGGTGATATACTGCATACATCAATGTTATATTGCTTTCCCCCTGATAAACACTGTAGTTTAATAAAAGAGTGTGTGTTTTTGTCTCCAATTCCTTCTATGTACACCATTAGGATTGTCAGTGTGTACATTAAATAGTCATCTGCAAAAATCAGCTAACTCAAATATAAATTACAGTAAAATCTCTCATATCCTGCAACATAGGGACAAAGCAGTGTTAAGTAACTGGAAAACACTGTTATAGGTTGTGTAAAGACATCTGCACAAACATTTGTGCCCATGCAGAAATTTAGCATTTTTATTGAAATTTTTAAATACAAACTTTATTTTCTACTTAACACCATACTTTCATTTCTTAGTTCATAATAAAAAAATTGCTGTATATGTGACTGTTAATTCGTGGCCATGTGAAAACAGGGAGCCAACGTCACAAGCAGTAGCAATTATGAAGACAAAAAAGTTGTAGTGCACAAAGATTCTTCCATTAACTTGTATCTCCTAACACCATTGTCCATTTTATCCAAAGCTTCAATTTCTGTTTAAGTGTAAGAGCATTTTGCTTGTGCTTCATGGAATTCATCATGCAGCAGCAGTTAATTGATTTTGCAGATGCAGTAGTGAATGACTGCTATGTTATGCTTGCTACTGTAATACTGTAAAGTGTAAAGCCTCGTCATCCTACCATTATCGTCCTCACTACCATAAAGCCATGACTTTTTTCCTCCTTTTTTATTGAAAAATGCCAATGTTTTGCTATTGCTGATATTTCGGTGTCAAATACAAGGAATTTTACTGTATTGTACATTCACCATTCATTGCCCATTGAGAAGTGATTTCTCTCTTTCTTTTATATATGTAAGCTGTATATACACATCAGAAGTAGTATACTTAGTTAACCAAAATATCATATGCATTGCAGGCCTAATTATATCATTTCTATTCCACATATACATAATGCCTTTTTATGAGCTTTACGGTGCAATGCTCTTAAGAAACACTGAAACACTTGCACAAATAGCACAATAATTTGAATAATTTGTGTTCTTCAAAGGTAAAGGAATTGCAAATTGCACTATTGTGTGACTATTTCAATGTTTTACATATTTTCTCTTCTCTAGTTGTTGTATTTAGCTATAGTGTTCTTTACAAGTTGTGTATGTGCTTGCATGTGAAAGAGAGAGAGAATCATATTTAATGTTCTTGCTCTGCACAGCTGTGCATTTTTATTTTTGTTGTGGTTCATCCTATAAGGATATTGCCTGTGTTATAGACAATTTTCATTTTTTAAAATGAAAATTTATATAATAGTCTTCTTAGTGCTAATATCATTATATTATATGTGAGCAGGTACCAGTGATATGTAATGAACATTGCAGTTCACTCAGTTATGCACTGATGGTTAAATCATCTTAAGGTAGCATTACACGAAAATGCTATGTTTTGCTTTTGTTAAACATGCAAATAAGAATCACTTGCTGATATTGTAAATGTGGATTCTTCTTAAGATATAATATTCTTCTATCTCTTAATAAATTAATATAGAGAATAATGATGCATAATGTTACAGAGGCTATGTCTGACTTGGTGATCTGCAAACTCAGTGATTGTACATGCACTGTTGCTGGAGGAAAAGAAATTATCCTGTTATGTGAGAAAGTTGCCAAAGGTAAGTACAAAATTTTAAATGAAGAGCATAATAATCTTGATAATTCCATTAAGATTTCAGTTTGACCATCTGAACATTTTCATTAAACAGTTATATTTACTTTCTTTTTTTGAACCCTTTCACCATTATGGGCCAAACTGTTCTGCTGACTTTCATGGCTCACACATGTTATGTTTGATCACTATATTGTTTATTATATATATATATATATTATAAGGAATAGATTACCGTTGTAACCGTCTCAGGTGTAATATAATAAGTGTATATATAGCACTATATATAATATATATAGTGTATATATATATATAGTGTGTATATATATGTGTGTGTGTGCTGGCGTGTGCGCAGTAAGTACAGTGAGTCATGGGCCATCTGGGCATTGCTGCTTACTGGGAAAATGCAGCTGCCACAACTGAAAAAAGGTAAATAAGAATTGCCATGTGCATAGTTATTATTTTTATTTTACTGAAAGCATAAAATGATACTGCATTTAAAACTGACTTTTATTATAAGAAATATTGAAAGTGATGCCTCTCAGTGGCAATATATTGTTGGTATCTGCATAGGAAATTCCTGTATTTCATCTAACTTTCCTTATATAAGAACAAACAATTTGGAACATTTTACTTAAATGTAAATTGGAACTTGCACAGTGAAGCCAATCATATTAATGGATATCATTGTATGATTCAGTTGAACTACACACTCTTAAAGCTTCACTTACTTTTCATAAATGTATGGAACCGGTTTCGAGAACATTTTGTTCCCATCTTCAGCCATGCTAAAGTTCAACTGTCGGATCATTCGTTGAGCTGTGGGAATGTATATTCTGCTCTGGTGGCGGTGTGATAAACTTGTAGTTTATGTTTTCATCCCCGACAATGTCGAAGTTCATTATGCTGTCTTTGTATTTATAAATGTAGATTTTCTCCGAGGTTGCTAATTCCGTAGGTCCTTGTACTGATTTTAATAATTTTGTTTTATTTATTATGTCGTGATTTTGTGTCCAAAAATGATATGCTACTGCTGATTTCTCTATTTGCTTGTACTTTATGTTCCTGAAATGTTCCTTTAACCGTGTGCCAATGTTTCTCTTTGTTTTCCCTATGTAGATTTTTTCACATTCTGCACAGTTTATTTTGTAAATACCTGACTTTTCTTCTTGTGGAATACTGTCATTAACATTATCTATCAGCAAATTTTGAACATTAAATCTATTAATCGGTGCCAACCTGATATTAAAATCTTTAAGAATATTCTGAAATTTTTTTGTGGCCCATGGATGATATGTGAATTTTTTAAAAATAAGTTTATCTTTTTTTAATCTTATTTTGATTTAAAGTAAAACACTAAAAATCATGTCGTCACATTAAAACTCTCTTTAAGCAAAAAAACTTATCTTTTTTTGCTGAAAGTGTTGTGGTTTCTTTGATATGTTTTTGTCTCTTGAATTTCTGCACCTTTTTATGTACTAGTTCTTTTTTAAAACCATTTTTAACTGCTGTTTCTTCTATTTGTTTGTATTCTTTAAAATATTCTTCTTTGCTAATTTGTAGGTTAACTAGCCGGTGTGTTAAACTGTTAATTACTGCATGTTTGTGTGCTGTAGGGTTAAAACTGTCAGCTTTGATGTGATTATCTGCATGTGTATTCTTTCTGTATATTCCAAATTTAAGTTTTTCTTGGCATTTCATTATTTTAATATCCAGGAATGGCAGCATGTTATCTGTTTCTATTTCGTATGTAAATGAAATGTTTTTATCTTGAATATTTAGAAGTTTTAAGGCATCGTCAATGAGTTTTTTGTCAACTATGGCAAATATATCATCCACATATCTGTACCATACCTTAAATATGAATGGAAACGCTGTGTTGATGTGTGTTTCAAATCTACTCCTGAAGAGGTTAGCTAGAAATGGAGATAAGGGGCTGCCCATTGTAAGTCCTGCTTGTTGTTTATAAAATTTTCCTTTAAAAGTGAAAAAGGTTTGGTTTATGCAAATTTCTGTCAGTTTGATGTATTCTTTTATGTGTACATCATTAATTCCACTTGTTTTTAGCCAATCATGTAGATAAATCAGGAGTTTTTCTTTTGGTATGCTTGAAAACAGAGATTCTACATCGAAAGATATAAGATTGTCAGAGGGGTGCAATTTTATGTCTTTAATTTTTTCTATTAACTGATATGAATTATTTATGCTCCTGGTTTGAAATTTTGGTAATGCCTTGAATCTATTAGCTAACCATTTTGCTAAATAGTAAGAGGGAGTATTGATGTTGTTAATGATGGGGCGCATACCATTTCCAGTCTTGTTAATTTTTGGTAAACCATATAACCTAGCTATTTTAGGGTTGCTCTGTTTTATTTTGAATATTGTTTCTTTTGGAATGACTGTACATGTTTTCAGAACCTCATTGATGGAATTAACACACCTTTTCAATGGGTTTGATGGGATCGGAACATATTCTTTTTTATTTAATAAATTCTGCATTCTATTATTATAATCTTCTTTATCCAAAATTACTACTCTGTTTCCTTTGTCTGCTTTAGTATAAACAACATCTTTTTCATTTAAGAATTTTATTGTATTCTTATAAGTGTTGTGTACTGCTGTATTCTTTTTAACAATGCCTTTAAAAACTTTTTCTGATTTAATTCTAACTATTTCTTTTTCTTTGTTCTTCAAACCTTCAATGGCCACTTCCAAATCTACCAAATAATCCTCTATTTTAGTGGAGTATTGTACACAAGTTTTTAAGCCTTTATTTAGAAATGCTAATTCTTCTGTTTTGAAATTTTCATTAGATAGATTTTCTACATAATTCTGCTTAGGGTTTGGAGTTTTCTTTGGTTTTTGATAAAGCTTACTAAATTTTCTTTTTTGATTGCTGACTTTTTTGTTTACTAGAAATTGTATATCTTCTAAGGCTGTACTAATTAAATTATCCCATATTATGCAACCTAACCTGTTTGAAATCTGTAAGTGTTTTCCGTATAGTTTAAGATCAATATTTGCCATTTTAGTATAATGTTTTGACTTTTCTATTTGAATAACTTTTTTCTCGGCAGCTAACTGCTCGCGACTGTTGTGGTTACGTTTAACGGTTTTTCGGACGAACTTTGGACACACTTTATGTTTTAGGCAGCGGTTTAAAAAATGAATATCTGCAGAAATGAGTCGGCTTTTTTCTTTTAATTTTATATATTCTTTAATGTCCTTTTAAAAAAGAACTAGTACATAAAAAGGTGCAGAAATTCAAGAGACAAAAACATATCAAAGAAACCACAACACTTTCAGCAAAAAAAGATAAACTTATTTTTAAAAAATTCACATATCATCCATGGGCCACAAAAAAATTTCAGAATATTCTTAAAGATTTTAATATCAGGTTGGCACCGATTAATAGATTTAATGTTCAAAATTTGCTGATAGATAATGTTAATGACAGTATTCCACAAGAAGAAAAGTCAGGTATTTACAAAATAAACTGTGCAGAATGTGAAAAAATCTACATAGGGAAAACAAAGAGAAACATTGGCACACGGTTAAAGGAACATTTCAGGAACATAAAGTACAAGCAAATAGAGAAATCAGCAGTAGCATATCATTTTTGGACACAAAATCACGACATAATAAATAAAATAAAATTATTAAAATCAGTACAAGGACCTACGGAATTAGCAACCTGGGAGAAAATCTACATCTATAAATACAAAGACAGCATAATGAACTTCGACATTGTCGGGGATGAAAACATAAACTACAAGTTTATCACACCGCCACCAGAACAGAATATACATTCCCACAGCTCAACGAATGATCCGACAGTTGAACTTTAGCATGGCTGAAGATGGGAACAAAATGTTCTCGAAACCGGTTCCATACATTTATGAAAAGTAAGTGAAGCTTTAAGAGTGTGTAGTTCAACTGAATCATACAATGATATGCATTAATTTGGAACATGTTTCTTTTTGGTGAGAGATATGTCTCTTGTAACTTTATAACAAGTTGCCATACAATTTCTCTACTGATTGCCAGAATATTTTCATGCGAATCCCCTTACCACTTATCTGCAAGAATTAATTTTCATATATGACCTGTTCTTCAAGAGTATATAACCAAGTGGCATAACCAACAAAGAATAATTAGCACACATTTTACACATAATGAAAGCACAAATAACACACAAATACACACCTACTTGCTGACAAAGCCTTCCTCCAACTAACTATAAGCTGCTACCTGTACTTGCATTATACTGCCTTGATAACTAACTCTGTTGATCTATAACTCAAATAACCTCACTATAGAAACTACTTTCCTTGCATGCTTTGAAGTGAAGTGCTGCATAATCAAACAGCTTACTACAATTTAATGCTAGGAAAGAAGTGCTAATAATGTGCTCCTCAGTGACATGGTTAATTGAGGTTGACATGGATTCATGTAAGATGTGTGGTTCGGTTACCACCAGTGCTCTGTTTCATTAAGCTCATGATCTAGTAAAACTAGGCTCCATTCTAGTATTACTTGTTTATTTTAAAGTGTATGTTTCTAGAACTTATGACCTTAAACTATTAGTTACTAGTGTGGCAAACTGATATTATCAGCATGCAATATTATTTTATCAGTATTATGTTTCACAAAGCATTTGTTCTTGTATTAATGCATACTGTTAACTAGCAGAATCTTGAATGGTGAATTTATATACAAGTGTGCATATTTTATGCTAGGTATTGATTCTATCAATGAATCAACAAATTTTAATTATAAAGCTCATTAAGGATTATTTATGCAATATGTGGTCTCAAAAGCATCACTCATTCCTGTACTTCTTGAATTATCTATTTTCACCTGAAAAAATACCATAGAAACTGAGCTACTTACATCATTATTGTAGATAATAATATAGAATTTGATTATGAATGTAAGTAAAATAAAAGCACTTACCATTTTAGTTTTCTTGATGTTTAGCCAAAATGTTTCCCTCATATATGTCTAATCTTTCTCCGATATAATTAACCCCAATGCTTTCACAGTTTGCATTATTTTCCACATTTCGGCTTTGTCTTTCTTCGTAAATTTGTCAGAGAATTGCCCAAATAGTAATTTTTTATGCTCATTAATTAGTTTTAAATACTAGAGATTTTTTTGACGTGGTAGACATAATGCTATTTCTTGACTTGAATATATCATTTAAAATAAATGCCACATAAACAAAATTGCATAAACAAATAGTCCATGGATAATAATTATCCCAGAAACAGGTTTGTTGATGATTGGATACAGTTGTTACACAGTAATTTTGACAAGTGACTAATGACAAAATTTTACAATTTTACCATTGTGGAATAAATTTTCATGAAACTGGAATTATGGTTACTAATAGATTAGTTGTTTCATGAAACGGAACCTAGGATTGTTTTTCCCTGACTGAAGATTTCCTCTATCCTAATCAATGGCAAATGCCAGGGAATATATTCTAAACTTAGGCGTGAAATGCTTCCTTCCAGAAATATTTTCTCAATTTATCATTTCAACTCATGTTCATCAATGTCCACTGCCTGTGATGCCACAGGAGTGAAAATATGCTTTAACAGTATTTTATACTATTAAATAATATTGTGCGTTAAATCTTACTTTGAAACTTACCGCAAGAAAAAATATTAGAAATAAATTTAAAATGTATGGCATTTTTCGTCTCAAGATTAGAAATGTATTCCATTTCAGTAGACACCATATAATATAGGAACTCTATCATTGTTGCTCATACTGCCACAGGTGGCCAAGGTTATTAAAAAGTGGCCACATGAGCATGAAGTCTGGGGTTCGATTCCCACAGGACTGTCCTCCCTGACTGAGGTTTTTTCAAGATTTTTCTCAGTCCTCATTAATGGCAAATGCCGGGGAGGCACTGTAAACTTAGACCTGGAATGCTTTCCTTCCTTCAAAACATGACTCCTTTTCTAATTTATCATTGCATTTCAAATGTCATCAGCGTTCACTACCTGTGGTTCCTCTGTAGTAAAAATGGGCATTAATCACTACTCAAAAAAATATTTGCCCATACCCCTATGCCAGTGTGCATTGTACTAAAGTTATTAAAGCAGTAGTTTATTACCGGGGCCTAGACTTTCATGAAATGCCATCTTTAAAATACTGCAGCATAGACATGGGTAGCTTGCACATAAATCCTAAACATGTCTCCCTAGGTTATAGAAATGCTAATTTATTAGATCATAATATGACAAATTATTGTTATAAAATCACTCATTTTGAGTGATTTCGTAATACTAATTTGTCATATTATAATATATTTCACTGTGAAAATCCCAGATACAAAAAATTACTTATTAGATTATGTTTGGTATTTTTTTTTACCATTTTATAAATTATGGTTTATTAATTAGTAATTTTTTGGGAATGTGTCTCTCTTATTATCTTTAGGTTGGTTTCTTACATTTTCATCATATGTGATGGTTTTAATATTTTGCACTTATTGAATGTTATCAAAACTTTAGATTAGCGTGCATACTAAAACATCAGAAATACCACAACTAATTGTGGGATTATAGGGTAACTTTGTTCAGCCCTAATTAATTTTAGAAAGATCCAATTTCAGGCAGACATTGTACTATAGAGCAGCTGCTAATCATAAGAGCTGCTATTAGCACCAAAGCAGATAGGATACAGTATTACAACTTATTCTTGTGTCAATCTGGTTTTAAAAGTGACTCGTGCAAACATTTGTGTTAACCTCTTAAATTCATGATTCTGCCAACTAGTGGCATGCAAATTTAAAGGTATTTAGAATCCTGAAGTTGAATCCATATAAAGTTGCTTGTTTAAAATGAATTATCTCTGAATATATTTTTCTACAAATGGCCACATAAGTTTTTGCAAAATATGTGAAGTAAAAGAATCAGCAGATAAAAGATTTACCATTTAGCAACATAGCGGATATGACAAATATATGTTATGGTATCCAAAAATAATACTGAAAGTTCTGGTTTTCTTGAATATGCCTCTCTGGAAATTGAACAACCTTAAATTAAGAGATTTCTTGAAAAGGTATATAGGCCAGTTTATTCTGGAAGAGTCTGCACCAATAAAAAATACATATCTTACTACTGTAACAACACAAGAAGAAGAATAGGAGAACAAGTTGAAAAGATAATCTCTTCTGAATAGGATATATAGAACACTCTTTGTGTCATTTAACAGCTGATGATGTGGAAAAAGTTTCAGGAAACGTATGTCCTGAATAAATCTCATGTAAGTGAAACCATAAAGAGTCTTCTAAATATCCTACTCAGAAGAGATAATTAATAGGTGTTTCACTGTGTTTCATTCCAAATTGAATAAATAGTTAAGTTGGAAAGATCTTAATTTCCAACTAACAATGTAGAAGGCCATTAGATTGCAGTGTAATTGTGGATACCTTGGAGGTAGAGAAACTTTAAGAAACATTCTTCCTCACAATTTATTGCCTCTTCAACAGATATGACACTGCTGTGATCTGAAGGTGTAAAACACAATGTTCTGCTCTTTGTGACTGATGGAGTGCTTGACATAATGAATGCTGCAAATGCAATGAAAGCATTTTATTTAAGAATATATGACTGGCCTAGCTCATGTGTTTTACAAAATGACTTGAAAAAGACAGAGTAATTTATCCCAAAGCTGACAAGCTTGTCTCACATGTCAAGAAATTATTTTTTAAGTGGGAAGGTAAGTTGGGACTCCTGTCATGAAGGGGACTTTGCAAATCACAAGTTCTTGCAACTACCTTAGCTTACCCTGGTGGATACATGGATCAACACTTGAACATACTATTGTGACAACTTTCAAACAGTAAAGAATATAATAAATTCTGTTGAAACATAAGATGCTAAGGCTATTCAAACTGTTCAAAAATTTAAATTATATCTAATCTGTCATCTAACACACCTCTTAAGCGTCACTTACTTTTAAATACGGTGGGACAGGTTTTGAAGAGAGATCCTCTCCATCTTGAACCAACTTGATGACTAAGTTGGTTGAAGATGGAGAGGATGTCTCTTCGAAACCGGCCCCACCGTATTTAAAAGTAACTTACAGTCATCAAGTTGGTTCAAGATGGAGAGAGGATGTCTCTTCGAAACCTGTCCCACCATATTTAAAAGTAACTTACAGTCATCAAGTTGGTTCAAGATGGAGAGAGGATATCTCTTCGAAACCTGTCCCACCGTATTTAAAAGTAAGTGAAGCATAAGAGTGTGTTAGATGTCAGATTAGATATAATTTACAGTTAACAAGCTTCACTGTGCAAGTTCCAACAGAATTTTTTAAAAATGTCTAATTTTTCAAAAGTTCTTAAATGTTCAAAAATTGCTTTCAGATAGCAAAATAAAAGGAAAACTACCATAAATCAAGGCAATTTTTTGTCAATTATTACATGTTTCAAGAGAGAGGCATCACTTTCAAAATGATGATGGATGTGGTTAGAACAATTGAAGATGCTAAATGTATCTGGTGATAGTGGCCTCTTGGTATCAGGAAAAATTAAATATATACTTAACAAAATTCCAAGCTATAAAGTTTTGTGTTCCAACACTTGAGCATTGAAGAGAAAAGGTTGGCATTAAAAAGGAAATGAGGAATGGCTTCTGAGCCTTTGGCCTATGGTCCACTTAGAATTGTTCTTCCAGACATTTAGGCTACAACTGTAACAGCCATCATTGGTGGCGGTCAGAGTCTGCTTCTCGGGATCTCAGGTTGAAGAGGAAGTTACATCCAGTGATTTAGTGAATTTCAGGCATTCTCCTTGCATCTGTAGATGTTGTTTTTTAATAAACAAGAATGTATTGGCCGACAATGACATTCTTTTTGTATAAGAAAATGCAATGGTCACCATGTACTATATGAGATAAGAATTGAGGCTGTAATATTTTTTTTTCCTTACCAAATGTTTTTGACTTCAGGAGCACATTGTCATAATATAAAAGCATATAAATGTGCAGTTACTTAATTAAGTCATTTTGCCTGTAAGAAGAATGGGGGGGAAAAAAGTATTGAAATGTTAATAACTCATTATAATCTCTTTGCCAACAGTTAATTGTATGTCATAAATTATGTGAACAACATAACATAATGTATAGGACCAATTGCAGAAATGATGACCCATCTTAAGATTTGGATACTGTATATCTAAACAGTGTTTAAGTTAAATATGAATTTCCATTGCCTAAACAGTGTTCAGCCAGTATTTAGGAAGGTGTTGTTTAAGTTAGAAAATCAGGTGGGAAGATTAAGTATTTTTTAAGCTCTTTGCTGATTGCCACCAATGTAAACTCTTCATTAACTGCGAGCACATGTGACATGTTTGTTTATGAGGTTAATTGCACAGGTATAATGGCTATATGTGTAGGGAATTCAATTGAAGAAAGGATTATCTTAACAAATATTGTGAAATATTATGAAGTTATGGAGAGTAATATGTTAGAACAGAAGAAGGCAGCTTAAGAAAAAACATTATTTTCTAATGCATTGAGCCTATGGGCAACAATGCTTTTATTTTCATATTTGTTTCGCCTCATCTGCAATGAAAAGAAATGAATCTTTTTCATATTGACCAGTGAGTGTCTACATACTATTGGTAGCAGCTTAGTCATGAGGCTTAGTGTTAACAGCAGTGACAAGGTAAATTTACTTTTTAGTGACACTTGTCTTTATTTGGCAGTTAATAAAATAGGCTGTCTTTCAGTTTATATAAACAACAAACCTCTTTCAATGTAGACAATTCTAATATGAGTGCAGTTAATGAAACTATTGCTCCGAATAAAGGAATAAAATAATTAGGTTAATAATTAGAAATGGTAATTGGAACTTGTACAGAGAAGCTAATCATATAATTAAAATCATTGTATGAGTTAGTTGATCTACACACTCTTATTGCTCTACTTGTTTATAATATGTAGAACCAGTTTCAGGAACTTTTTGTTCTCATCATCAGCTGTCGACTGCTGGATAGTTTGTTATGCTCTGGTGGAGGTGTGATGAATTTAAAGTTTATGTTTTCCCTGGAAGTGTCAAAGTTCATTAAACTGTCTCTGTATATGTAAATGTAATTTGTAAATTTTGCTTCATTCACTATGTTGTGGTTTTCTGTCCAGAACTGAGATGATACAGCTGATTTCTCCATTTGCTTGTATTTTATGTTAATGTTTTTTAACCATGTACCTATGTTTCTCTTAGTTTTTCCAATGTAGATTTTTTCACATTCTGCATAACTTGTGAACGAATATCTGCTTTTTTCTGCTGTGGAATACTATCATTAACATTGTCTATGAGGAGATTTTTAACATTAAACCTGTTTACAGGTTCCAACCTGATATTAAAATCTTTTAGAATGTTTTGAGTGTTTTTGTAGTCCATGGATGATATGTGAATTTTTTAAAAATTAGCTTATCTTTTTCCTGCTGAAAAAGTTGTTAGTTTTAATAAGTTTTTTGCCTCTTGAATTTTTGTACTTTTTTGTGTACTAGTTCTTTTCTAAAACCATTTTTAACCGCTGTTCTTTCTATTTGTTTGTATTCTTTAAGTATTCTTCTTTGGTAATTTGTAGGTTAACTAGCCGGTGTGTTAAGCTATTGATAACTGCATGATTGTGCATTGTGAGCTTAAAATAGTCAGCTTTGATGTGATTGTCTTCATGTATATTCTTTCTGTATGTTCCAAATTCCAAGTTTCCTTAATGTTTCTTTATTTTAATGTCCAAGTATAGTAACATATCTGTTTCTAATTAAAATGTAAATTGGAACTTACACAGTGAAGCTAATCATATTAATTGATATCATTATATGATTCAGTTAAACTACACACTTTTAAAGCTTCACTTATTTTTCATAAATGTATGGAACTGGTTTCGAGAACATTTATGAAAAATAAGTGAAGCTTTAAGAGTGTGTAGTTCAACTGAATCATATGATATCAATTAATATCTGTTTCTGTTTCGTATGTAAAAGATATTTTTTTTATCTTGTATGTTCAAAAATTTCATGGCATCATGAATGAATTTTTTGTTAACTGTGGCAACTATATTGTCAGCATATCTGTATTATATTTTAAATATGTATGGGAATGCTGAGTTGATGTGTGTTTCAAATCTGCTCATGAAGAGGTTAGTTAGAAATGGAGATAAGGGGGCTGTCCATAGTAAGTCCAGATTGTTGTATATAAAATTTGCCTTGAAAGAAAAGTAGAATTATTCGTGCAAATTTAGGGGAGTTTAATGTTTTCTTTTATGTGTGCATCATTTATTTTACTTGATCTTAGCCAATCATGCAGATAAATTAGATATGGTAGGAAACAGTGGTTCTATGTCAAAAGATATTAATGTGTCAGAAGGTTGTAATTTTATATCCGTAATTTTTTTTATTAGTTGAAATGAATTGTTTATATTTCTGCTTTGAAATTTTGGTAATCTCTTGAATCTATCAGCTAGCCATTTTGCTAAATAAAATGAAGGTGTATGAATATTATTAATGATGAGTCTCATACTATTTCCAGTCTCTTATGAATTTTTGATAAACCATATTTTTACTCTTGTAGGGTTGTTCTGTTTTTATTTTGTTTTCTTAGGAATAATTGTGCACATTTGTAGAACCTTACTGACTGAATTAATACATCTCTCTACATACTGACTGCCTTCAAATACTGAAAATAGTTAATAGTAAATAACATTCCTGATATTACCATTTACAGTATAAAATGCACCGGTTGCCAAGAATTGTAATGCCAGAACCTCTCATGTTGTGCTCAAGTTAATGTTTGATGTTGCATAATAAGTTCCTTGCAGTTTCATTTGAGAAATGAAAGTTTACTATAAAATTAGCTCTTGGTATAACTCAAAAGATTAACTGCAATCAAGCAGAAAATTGCAATAATGTAGTAATAAAATTAGTAATAAAAAACCAAGTTTTTAGATCATTTTGTAGGTAATTTTCAAAACACTTTTAGATCATCAAAATTCTGCACTTGTATATTACTTTTGTTGTCACATAACAAATGTATATGTTTCCAGTAGGTCTAATTGCTAGCTTATATTTGGATCTCGGTCTGGAATTAAAGATGAAATCCCAACATGTATGCATTTATTCTCAAGCTCATATGTGCATCATGAGGCTGCTGTAAAGCTGTGTATGCCTGTGCAGATTCATGTGACATTTATGCAGCATAATAATGGAGCACCAACTAAATAGTTTCTTTTTCGTATAGCAACAAGAATGGGATGAAACAAAAAAAGGTAGAAGAGTGCATGAAATCTTCCCATCCATAAAGGAAAGTGTACAATTTAATCATATTCATCTCAATAAGGATTTAGTACATTATGTAACAGGACATGGGGTTCATATTGCTCATATTTGCAAAGAATTAAATTACAAGCAAACCGGATTGTACCGTGATTGATACACCAGAACATGTCTGATTTGAATGCCCTAAATACCAGTCAATTGTAGCTGAGGAAAGACCACTACTTGCAGGGAAACACATGTGGAACATCATGAGAGATGAAGATGATTTTAGGGTATTGAATGAAATAACAAATAAAATATCATGCAAAATGGCAGAAGAGTATATAAACAGCAAAAATCAAACAAGAGAAAAAATTCAAAGGTCAGAAATCGTACATTCCCCTAGAAGATCCCAGAGAATTAGGGAAAGGCAAGAAAGATATTTACAAGCAGAATTAGTTGAAGAAAAAGATGATAAAGAAGATAACGCCCAATTTGAATCAGAAGAAGAGAACAGAATGGACAGAAGAAAGGAATAATGGCAGTTTTTGGAAGGAAAGGAAGCAGATAGAGAGGAAGAAGTAGACTTAGATCAAAAGAAAGAGAGAAGAGAAGAAAACTGCAATGTCAACACACCATGGTTCAGTATACCTGCTGCTTGAGACCGGCAGCAACTTCATTATGTCCAGTTCCTGATGCCAGGAATTCCATTGGGGAGCAGTCCGGATAGCGAGCATTAACAGAAATGAAGATGTAGATATTAAATTGGATAAAAATTATAAATTAATTAATTCTAAATGAAATTATTGCTACTGAGTACCAGTAGCAATTGTAGATATAATTATAAATCATAGTAAAATAGCCATAGTGCTGAATTCCAGTACTGGTTTAGTTTATTGAAGTTTTAGTTTTGTTTAGTTATAGTATTAGTATTGTAGACTTCAAAACCTGTAGAATTTAAAGTGTAATTTAAATTGCATTGAAAAATGTAAGAGGAATAAATAAAATAAATCTGAAGTATTATGTCCTGATGTAAAAACAAGATATCAGGATGCAGAATAAAAATAATAAATATTCATGTTCCATACATAGTTGGATATAAATGTAATAATAACATTAATAAAATTTTATTTAACCTAAAAATTACAAAAAGTAGTTATGATTACGTAGAATGTGTATTATACTGCTGGCCATTAAAATTTGCAACATCCTAAGAGATGCATTTGACCCACATGTTCTTAAGGAATGAGTATGACTCATTGAAAATATGACAGAAGGAATCTGAATTTGACAAGGGAGAATTTTTTTTTTTGATTGATTTATTTATGGATGCTCTTTAATATCTCAGGTCATCAGCGTCCCATTCAACTCAGGGCGTGAAACAGCCAACAAATTTTGCTCAGAGACCTCTCTTTCAGGCTTGAGGTTCTTTTTCATGCCGTAAATGTATGACACGGGACCCACTGCTTTACTTCCCTTCCGAAGGAAGCCATATTTAGGATTTTTACGCCCGAAAAAATCCATCGGTCCTGGCCAGGTTCGAACCTGCGTACTTGGGTGTAGGATGCAAGTATGGTAACCACTACACCACCAGGACCGACAGGGAGAATTGTAGGATACCTAGAGTGCGAGATATCATTCCAAGAAATTGATGCTCGTGTTGGATGAAATGAGATAACAAAATAAATATGAGATTAATAGATCGACATAGGACAAACCCACACATATGAAGGATCCCAGTGGCTTTTCAAACAACCTAATGATCATTTATGCTTGCCGTTATAAACACATGCAGTGTTTTGCAGTTTTAATGGCCAGCAGTGTATTTACAGTTTTAAATTTAAATGAATACCTGGTTTTTGCTTCATTCAGATAACATGGAAAATAATTGTGTTATTACATTTTAAGGATCATTTCTGTGAATATAAATCATAAACTGGATTCTGAGTAAATTTTGGATGGCATGTGGTGGTAAGGAAGAAGTTTAAGTACAAGGGCTGTTTAATAAAGAATGACCATACTACTTTTTTTTGACAGCATACTTTTACTCATCCTCATAATTTTGATGAACTTTCTCAAAGTAGGCCCCCATTGGATGCAATGCATTTCTCCTAGCATTTCTGCCATCCTTCAAAGACATGCTGGAAATCATATATGACAGGTTCATCAAAATTGCCTCCACAGTGTTCACCACTGCTTCTGCTGATGAAAAATGCTTCCCATGAAAATATTCTTCAATTTGAGGAAAATAAAAAAAAAAATCTCACATGCCTAAATGTGGACTATATGGAGGGTGAGGGATACACTTCACACTGGTTTTTGTGAAATATTCAGGGAATGTTAGGGAATCAGCTGTCTTGTAACCACATGCACAAACACGTCTCATATGCATCTTTACAGTTTCTAACATTTATGAGTGAAGTTCCAAAAGTTTCCGACCTCGCTGATAAGGATTATCGCCTTCACAAAACCCTTATCTGGTGTCATACCTTATCTGTTAAGTAAATAATTGCAGCTTAACTTCTGCTTCACTGTGTTCAGTTGTTTAGATGTAATTGCATAAAGAAGGCTATGTGTAGAAGATTGTGACATGTTCTTCAAAATGGAGTTTCAGGCTGTTAATAAGTTCTTCATAAAAGAAGAACTTACTCCAAATGAAATTAAACAGCAATTTGATGGTGTATGTGGGGAAACATCCCTCTCATATTCTACCATAAAAGAATATGCCAAACTTTTTTGAATGGGTCTAGAAAGCATTGAAGACAAAAGAGTGTGGATGTCGGCCCTTGGAGGTACTCACTCCTAAAAACATCGCTCTTGTGCAAGCAGAAAGTATGGAAGACCGGCAGCTCAAAGTTACAGAAATAGCAGCAAGATTGGGCCTTTCTAAAACAACGGTCCTTTGAATTTTTCATGACCATGTAAACATGAATAAGGTTAGTGCAAAGTGGGTGCCTAGACTTGTTTCCTCAATCCAAAAGCAGCAACAAGACATCTGTTGTCAGGCATTTTTGGAGCTCTGCCATGGCAACAAGAGATAAATTCTGCAAACCATTGTTACAGGAATTGAATCTATGCCCCTCTACTATGATCCTTTGTCCAAAAGAGAATCAATGGAGTGGTGTAAACCTGGCAAAGCACCACCTCTAAAGGCCAAGGTCACTAATTCAACCAAGAAGATTATGGCCACAATCTTGTGGAACTGAAGCATACTCTTCGTTGACTTCAAGGAAAGGAACACCACAGTTAATGTAGTAGTAGTACCATGTGGGCCTACTGCACAGACTACTTCCTTCCATCAAAGAGAAAAGGCGAGGAAAGCTGAGTGGTGGTATGCATCTTCTTCAGGACAACGAAGTCGGTCCTAGTGGTGTAGTGGTTACCATACTGGCCTACTAAACCCAAGATCGCGGGTTCGAACCCGGCCAGGACCGATGGATTTTTTCGGGTGTAAAAATCCTAAGTATGGCTTCCTTCGGAAGGGAAGTAAAGCCGTGGGTCCCGTGTCGTACATTTACGGCACGAAAAAGAACCTCAAGCCTGAAAGAGAGGCCTCTGAGCAAAATTTGTCGGTCGTTTCACGCCCTGAGTTGAATGGGACGCTGATGACCTGAGCTGTTAAAGAGCGTCCATAAATAAACCAATCAAAAAAAAAAAAGGACAACGAACCTCTGCATACAGCTCTTATTGCAAAGGAGGCTATGAAGAAATGTGACTTCAAGGAGATTGACCATCCACCCTACAGTTTAGATCTAGCTCACATTGACTATTTCCTCCTCTCAAAACTAAAGAAGGATCTTCGAGGAAGAAAATTTAAATCTAACTAAGAAGTGATGGATACTGTTTATGCCCATTTTGCAGACAAGACTTCTGAATTGGGGGGGGGGGGATTGAAATGTTAATTCAAAGATGTGAGAAGTATATTGCAATAAAGGGTAACTATATTGAAAAGTGAATTATAGTTTTTGTTTTTATCATACCTTGAAAATGGTTAAGCTGAAAACTTAGGGATTTATTTATTTATTTATTTATTTATCTGCTAAGAAACATTACAAAATTGCAATCAATTATTTCTGGCCCTGGCCAGTTACTTGTTGCTGCCAATTCCAAATTCTTATATAAGCAATATGTTGTAAATACATCAAACCTTCATTTTAAACAAATATACTACTCAAAAATTTTTTTAAAAATTGTAAATCTTTAAAAAATTTTTCATATGGAACTAACACAGTGAAGCTCGTGTGAATTGAATCTGTCGTCTTAACACTCTTCATGCTTCACTAACCTTAAAAATATACGGAACCGGTTTCAAAGATATGTTATCTCCATCTTCGGCGGTGGACGACTGGTGTGAAAGGTTGTTGTTGCGTAGTATCAGAAGCAATGTTCCGCTCTGGTGAAACTTTTATGAACTTAAAATTTATATTTTCTTCTTTCGGAATGTCAAAATTCATCAAATGATCCTTATGTTTGTAGATGTAAATCTTTTCCCAAATATCCAATTCTACTGGTCCCTGTACAGCTCTCAATAATTCAACCTTTTTCTTTATATCATGATTTTCGGTCCAAAAGTGATATGCCACCGCTGATTTTTCTATTTGTTTGTATTTTAAATTCCTCATATGTTTTTTAAGACATATCCCCACATTCCCCTTGGTTTTTCCTATGTAGATCTTATCATATTCAGCACATGAAATCTTGTAAATTCCTGATTTTTTCTCCTTTGGAGTATTATCTGTAGTATTGTCTTTCAAAGCATTGTTTAGGCTAAATTTATTAGTGGGAGCCAATTTTATATTAACATCTTTAAATATTTTTTGAATTTTATACATCACTGATGGGTTATATGTGAATTTTTTAAAGGACATTTTTTCTTTAACTAAGGTTAAAGGTTAAGGTTAGTGAAGCATGAAGAGTGATAAGATGACAGATTCAAATATACTACTCCCCGCTACCTATACCTGTCTCTTTTTTTTTTTTTTTTTTTTTTGATTGATTTATTTATTTATGGACGCTCTTTAACAGCTCAGGGTCATCAGCGTCCCATTCAACTCAGGGCGTGAAACGGCCGACAAATTTTGCTCAGAGGCCTCTCTTTCAGGCTTGAAGTTCTTTTTCATGCCATACATGTACGACACGGGACCCACGATTTTACTTCCCTTCCGAAGGAAGCCATACTTAGGATTTTTACGCCCGAAAAAATCCATCGGTCCTGGCCGGGTTCGAACCCGCGATCTTAGGAGGCAAGTATGGTAACCACTACACCACCAGGACTGACATACCTGTCTCTGTCTCATCAGTAGTATATTACTGGAATATCCAGGAGACATTTATTTCACCCTCATCTTATTTATTAGTACTAAGCAAAATTACAATATTATAGTTCGGTTTCAGCCATAGCTCTATCTCAGGCCGTAAACACACTAACATAGCAGTAGTGAGTAACACCCAGTGAAAAATAAATCTAAAATTTTGCACTAGTATTATTGGTACTAAGTTAAAGCAGCCTATACTGACAAAACCAATGCTAATTTACTAATTTACCTCCCAAGACCATTTGTTTTTCACTAGATGCAAATCTCTCCTAAGTTAGTTATCAAAATGTGGGTAGCACCTAGTGAAATTTTCAAAATTTCTGAAAGTGTTCTTAATGTTTTCTTCTGTTAGAGCACAAACTGGAAATCCAGGTCCACCTACCTTATAATTGATTGCCTTTCCTCTTTAAACATTTTAACCATCTTCGAACTGTACTCTAAGGAAGAACAACTCTCCATAGGCCTCCTCTAATATTGCACAAGCCTCAGTTGAAAATTTGTAGAGAGTAAAGCAGAATTTCAGAGCAGCATATTGTTTGTCAAGTGCCACTCTTATTTTTCTGTAGACTGAACATATCTGAACTTGCACACCTCTCATAGGCAGGAGCCAGAACTGACAACAATGAAAGTAGAACTAAGTGTACATTTAAAACATTTTTTGAAAAAAGAAACTTGTTTTTTTAAAAAATATATGGAACTAACACAGTAAAGCCAATTCATATGAATAACATCATGTGATATATGTCGTACTAAATACTTGTATTGCTTCACTTACTTGTGTAATATTTGGAACCAGTTTTGAACACCTTTGTCTTCATTTTCGGCCAAGGGTACGACTGGTTGGAGAATCCAACGGCTCTGTAGATTGAAGCGCCATCCTGGTGGTGTTTTTATGCACTTAAAATTGGTATTTTCTACCTTTGGAATATCAAAGTTCATCAGTCTATCTCTATATTTATGAATGTAAATTTTTTCCAAGTATCCAGTTCTATATGTCCCTGAGTCTCTTTTAATAAATCCACCTTCTTCACAATCTCCTGGTTTTTAGTCCAGAAATAATATGCCACAGCTAATCTATCTCTCTGTTTATATTTTATGTTCCTGAAATGCTCTTTTAAACGTGTGCCTATACTTCTCTTTGTTTTTCCGATATAGATCTTTTCACAATCTGCACATGTTATTTTGTAAATCCCTGCTTTTTTCTCTTGTGGATGTTTACAGCTGTTTTATCTTTCAAGATATTTCATAAATTAAATCTGTTGATGGGTGCTAATTTTATATTGAAACCTTTAAAACTATTTTGAAATTTTTTCATTGCTTTTGGGTGATATGTAAATTTTTTAAAAATTGGTTTTTCTACATCTGCTGATAATGTGATTATATCTCTGATAAGTTTTTTCCTTATAAATCTTTCCTCCTTTTTATGTACCAGATCTTTATTAAAGTAATTTAAAATTGCCATTTCTTCTATTTTCTTGTATTCTTTTCTAAACTCTCCTTTACTTATTGGTAAATTAACCAAATGATATGTTAAGTTGTTAAAAATGCATGTTTGTGTGTTAAAGGGTTAAACATATCAAGGCAATGTGTACATTACACATTGAACTAACAAAACATTGTAAAATTACATTTTAGTGCGAGAAATTATTATTCTTTATTGAACAACCCTCATTGCTGGTGGGTGGCAAAAGAGTAAAATATTGTAAGTGTTGGTCAAACATGGGCAAACTGAAATTCTTGACTTCCGGGTGCCACCACATCCTGCACAGCAAGTAGGCCTGCATCAGGCACCAGAGCTTTGGCAAAGTGCAGCTCAGCCTGTATGAAACATCAGTTTACTTCTAAGACATGGCAGCACCCAAAAGCCAAGAATTTTAACTATGGACATGAGCCATGGAAGCTTAAGTCTTCACATGGGCAAATTGAGTATTTGCTCCTGTGAATATAAAGCTAAACTGAGAAGTGACTACATGAAGGAATGAGGAAACACATCACCATCATCACCCTCTAACACCCCCAACCTCCTGCAACCCCATTTTTAGCAACAACAACAGGAACATATGCCAATTGAATTTAACAGCTGCTTTTGCTTTTGGAAGATTCTTCTTGAAATGCACCCAACATGTGGTCACTTCCACCATCCCACCATTTCATGTGTTTCATATGAATGAGTTATATCTGCTGTAAATTTGATCTTTTTGCCTTAATTTATACCCAATATCATAGAGTTCTTTAAACCTTGTATTGGTACTGCTTTTGAATATTATTTTAACCAAATAATTGGTTTGTAATTATATACATTTCAAAAGCTTTACTGTGTTTAGTTCCAATTAGAATTGTCGAATTTGTGTAATTTTGATAGTTCTTAAAATTTTATTTACATGATGTTTCCTTGTTTTTGGAAACTGACATTACAGTTGTCAATATAAGCATTGCAGAAATAACTTTTTCTAGTAAGTGAATTGGTTAAACTTTATAAATGCAATGTTTAAGTAAGCAGATTGTATATCAGTTTTTGAAAAAAATCATGTTAATTAATATTTCTTTTGTATCAAGTTTGAAGTACCAAGAAGCATTAACATTATATTTCTTACTATCAAGAGTAGATTTATAGATGACTACAGAAAAAATATGGTATTTCAACAGAATATTTAAAAACTAAAAGTAGCTGTTATATTCATTTGGCACATGTCAGAGAAAACATAAAACAAACTGGTCGGTGTTGCTAAGGCACACGTTCATGAGCAGGAGTTCTGTAGTTTGAATCTGGTCCATCCTCCTGACAGGTTTTTCCAAATTTTTCACAGCCCTAATCTTTGCAAATGCTAGGGAGGTACCTAAACTTATGCCTGGAATGCTTATTTACCAAATATTCAATTTATCATTTCATATGCATCATGTTCACCATCTGTGATGTTAAATTAGAAAATCTGGGTTAATACAGCAGTACACTATGTAAAAAAGTAACTTTTTAATTTTGATGATCATTTATATGTATGTATATTTGCATTATTCCTTGTGTCAAAGAAGAATTCAATTAAGATGTTATTTTCTTTATTGTTTCTTTTACAGAAGATATTCAGGTTCATTTCTTTGAAGAAAAAGATAACCACATTGTTTGGGAAGGGTTAGCAGATTTCCAGCCAACGCATGTCCACAAGCAAGTTGCCATTTCCTTTCGGACACCTCGTTACAAATCATTGGAAGTTAATGGACCAGTCAAAGTGAATATTCAACTTCGTCGCCCATCTGATGGAGCTACTAGTGAATCTCTGCCATTTGAATATCTTCCTTTAGATTCAGGTAGGCCTGCATTCTGGTCACTTCGTAAAGCACTGGGCAAGAAAGGCAACTATACCATGTTTTCAAGCATCCTGGCTTCCAACACAGCCCTTCTCACTGGTGGCACAAGTAGAGCAGTGGCTGAACCATCGCAAACATCCCAGGGGCCTTGGGTTCAAATGGTGGAGCGGCAACCAGGTTCAACTAGTCCTGAAGTATCACAGCTTTCAGATAGTGTAGATTCTGTTAAACCTCTAGATCCTAAAGCCACTATAGAAATAGAAGGTTCAAAGCCTGGACATGAAAATAATAGTGAAACCTCAATAAGTAATAAAACTGAAAGCAATAATAATGATGTAATAGTACTAGATGAGAATGAAAATAAAAATAAAAATGCATATAACTATGCAGAGGTTAACAAGTGGGCTAAATCAGAAAACAGAGAGGTAGATTCTAATGCAAATATTCATAACCAATTAAATGCAGAAAAAACAGCAGTGGTTGACAGTGAAGAAGGTGAAACCTGTCGCTCATTAAATGAACTATTGTCTCAGGTTGCAGAGTTAGATGAAATTTATTCAGATACAAGAGCGAGATTAGTTAATCAAACTACCTCAGATATTCAGGTAAGCCCTTCTCCTGGAGTAGATAACATATCCCCACAAATAATTGAAATGGATGTAGAGGACCTGTATGATGATGATCAAACATACTCTAGTCTACAACTAGCCATGAAAAATCCTATTGAATTACTGGATTTTAGTTCAAGTAAATATGAAGACGTAACTCCCCAAAATAATAAACGTGATATAAGTTCCTCTCTTGTTCCTGAGTCACCAGATGCAAAACTCCCTCCATTACCTCCAAAAAGAGTTCGAAGAAGCCCTCCTCCCCCACCTCCAGCGAGACCTGAACATTTGATAATTAATCAAGATATTTCATCCCAGGCTCCAGAGAAAACATTACCTCTGCCACCAGATACCAGTGTGTCAAAGCCTTCAAAGCCTAGTCTTTTCCAGAAATTATTTTCCAAAAAAAGTAAGACTGGGAGTAAGAAGGATGACTCGAATACACCAAGAGGTGGCAGCATGTCAAGAGAAGGAAGTGTTGGAAATGTTTCCACAGCAACCTCTGTTAGGAGGGGCAGTGAACCTGTGATACAGTCAGGCTCTTCATTAGAAAATTCACCCAGTTCACCACAAGCAGAATTGACTGAGGCAGAACACTATGCATTGTATACTGATATGGCTCCCCATGCAACAGTATCTGAATTTGATGAAATGTCCTTTTACTACAGTCCAGTAGAAGGTGGAAATATTATTACTTCCACAGAATCTCCTGTAAACAAGGTGCCCACTAATAATAGGGATATTTTCACATAGCTCTAATTCATTCTTTGTTGAATTACCTAAAACTAAAGCTAAATCAAATACTCAAAGAATAATGAGATTAAATAAAAGTGATCATTTGGCCTTATTTTGATGCTTTTTTTTAATTATGAGAACATAAATAACATGTATTTGTTATTAATGAGTTTTCTATGAAAAGTTAGCTGGTTTTGAAATTAACTGGAGTTTAAACAAAATAACAATAGTTTGTATAAAAATTCTATATAGCTGTTCTTATTGTGGAAGCTTCTGAACCAATGTTGAGCAATAGCACGCTGTAGCCAAGGATTACATGTTTTCACTGAGGTTTTTTAACATTTTATATTTCATATGCCATGTTTTATAAATGTTGCCTTGTTACACTATGGGATCATGTGAAAAAACATTCTTCATTATATATACAAAAAATCTATAAAATGTTTTTCAAATTGTTAAAATTTTTGTTACTGATTATATCTTTTAAAGTAGTTATCAGCTTGTTTGTAAATGTAATTTTTGTACTTATGTTATCATTCTATGTTATTTATAGATCCAAATGTATTAAAACGAAAGAGGCAGAAGTTTAATGACGGATCAAATCTTCAACGTTTTCAGGAATCTGATAAGCTACGTGAGTACCAGCCACTTTATAATAGACTTTTATTTTCCTGGGTTTTTCTTTGGGACTCTGAGGCTCATTTTCTGTAAAGCTTAAATTCAAAGAACACTTACTGGAATCTTTGACAAAAATTGCACTCAAAATTGTCATATACATTTTAAATTTTAATGGCATCTAAAATAATTGTTACTCTACTAACATGTAAGTTATTATTGACATAAAATTTAAAGACAATCTAAAAGCCAAAGCCACATTAGCAGTAAAGCTTATAGGTACATTGGCATCTGTATTTAATGTAATATTTGGCAAGATTCATGCTTATCTATATCTTGCCGTGCTTTTAATTATTTGTGCATGTTAAATATTGGCATCACTTTGAGGATCTCATACCCATTTTGGCATTCGCAGTTTTGTTGTAATCAAAGTTTATGCTTGAGCAATACCAAATGGTACTCTTCATTGACTGTGTTGTTTATTGGTCAGTGTGCTTGTTTGTAGATTTGAGGTGATGGACTTTATTAAACCTTTTTTGGTAATAAGCATATCTTCCTTGGACAAAATTAAAGCACATTGACCGCATATCATTAAGTACCATTAGAAACGCAACACCGAACTGACTGGTCACATTTTCAAGATATTCTCTCTGACTTGTACATAGTTCTGTTTGGAATGTTTAATCACAGTATGAAATGATGGCTTAATCATATTGCTGGTTATTTATTTGTTCGTTCAATTTATTTAACATTAATATTCTAAGCTGTTTAAATAAGTTGCTGATTTATTAATGATTATGAATTATTAGTTTTTGCTCTTATGAGTCCAGAGATCAGATTCATCTAAGATTATCCTTTAAATTGAAGGAAATTATTAAGAATATGAAATTTGATTTATAGGAATTAATCTCAATTTTCAGTTTAACAAAAAGTGTGTAATAAATGCACACAATAAATAAATAAATATATATATATATTAATGAAACATAAAAATAAAGAAACACTATTAACAATGTAACAAATTAACACTAATAATAAAAGTAGATAAAGATAAAACACAGAGAAAGAGTCACACTTGAAATATAGCAATTTCAAGTGTGACTCTTTCTCTGTGTTTTATCTTTATCTACTTTTATTATTAGTGTTAATTTATATATATATATTCTGTTCCAGTGGCAAGCTTAATAAATAATTCATTCTTGTTTTCCATAGAGGTGAATTGGGTTCTGTTCCTTTTTGTGGGGATCTATTGCACTGCATTGAAGTATGGTCCTTGTCCATGATGAACTGGGCCCTTGCAGATGGATTTTTTATATTTTGTATAGGTAGCCAGCAAAATGGTCATGGTGTGTGTTGAGTTTAAACATTGTTACTGCATCCTTTTTTGCTGCTTGCAAGTATTTATTCTAGATACTATTTATCTATTCCCTGATTTATATGCACTATAAGACCATAAAATTTACAATATAGTAGAAATAAACCTTCATTTATCCTACATAGCATTATAAAAAAAAATGCATAGTTGCATAATTCTCAATGTTAGTAGAAATATAGTATATTGCGCTGATAGCAGAACCATTTTTATTTGCAATTATTATATAATGTACAGTATACCTTGGAGAATATTCAATAAAAATTTGGTAATGAATGCCTTAGCGGCATTTCCTTTAAGTGACTATATGCCCAACTATTCCATTGTCCCTAGCTTTCTTCTATATCAAGGTCACTTGTACAGTCTTAAGTGATGTGGTTTCAAGATTTTCTTTAAAATGTTATTGCCTTGCAGTTATGGGGCTTTTTTTTTTTCTGCCCATTTATGATGAATAACAAAAGAAAAAAGTGTCTCAATGGGAGGAAAACTACAGACAACAAAGAGATAAGACAAAAGATATTGTCCAAAAAAATGCATAAGATATGATGTTGGTTGTGTTATGATTTGTGATCAGTAGAGAAATAGAGAACAGATAAAAGAGGATGTAGCTTAAAAAAAAGATTTACTATGGAAAAATATAATCATCAAAAGGTAATTGTAGCATTACACATTTGGTTTACATGCCAAGATAATGTGCCCATTTCTGGCAAATTATTGCAGAAAAAGCGGTTTCATAAAAAATTTAATGAAGTTATGCAGAATTGATGCTACTATTGACTGGTTTGATTAATGAAAATGAGGAATAGAATATGTCAGGAAAGATTCAAGCATGAATTCCAAAAATTTGTTGAAAGTGAGAGCTTGACCATAACCAGATATTCAATTGCAAGGTATCTGATTGCAGCTATAAGATGCTGCTCAAAAGAGAGGTCTAAAGGGAAACAGCAGCTCCAGGGTGTAAACAGAGTAAACAAAGCCATTATCCATGCATGCAGTAATGGCAAAATAATAAACATTTTTAAAAAAACCTAAGACATTCTAAATAATTTCTAAAAATTTGCTGCCTCTGAAGTATTATAATCAAAAGAGCTTATATGAAGTCAGAAATGCTTAGTCAAAAATACCATCAGTAAAGCTTTTAGAGAAAAAACAACTTCCAAGAAAAGCTATTCTGTTGCTTTACAGTGTCCCTACTCTTCTGGATCAAGATGAAGGTAAAATGGCAATATAGATATTGGCTACCAAATGCTACAACAGTTTGCAGCCAAAAATTAAGGTATTTTTAAAACAGTTAAAAAGAACTGTCATCATAAGTATTTGTCATTTTTTTGTTGAGTTTTATCATTGAAGGAAATAACATGTTACAAAAATTGTATCTAATTAATTCTGGAAAATGTTATGTAAAAATAACTATGAAGATCTGAAAATGTTAAATAATGTGGAATTTTTTTTCTTAAATAGCATTTAACACTTTTTTTTTTTTAATTTGACACTAGTGATACATGAGATGAAATGAGAAATTGGAAAAGGATTTTTTTTTTTAAAGGAAGTGCTCCAGACCTAAATTTAGAATACCTCTCCAGCATTTGCGATTTATGAGGACTGAGGCAAACCTGGAAAAAAAAAAAACTCAATCAGGGACAGTCCTGGCAGAAATTGAATCCCAGACCTCTTCCTCATTACTCCATGCCTCAACCACTTGTGGCAGTAAGGTGGAATATATTCTATTTTAAAAAAAATGCATTCCTTATATGAAAGTGCTTCAAGATTTACATAAATGGTTACTTGATCATTGTGAAATGAACTGTTGAACACTTAAATCAATCATGTAAACAGTGATGGACATGAAACAGAAAAAGTAATGGTTATAGAAAAAGCCGTAAAATGGTTTGAAAGCTATTGAAGCAACTTTAAACAAGAAGGAAACCCCACCAGTACTGACATAGGTATACAGTTGGCCAGATTACACTCAAAATGGAATAAAAGTATCTAACCCAATCATTTTGTGCCTGTGAAAGTCATAATTGGTGTTAAGTATTCAACATATATTTATTTGATAAAATGCTATTTATAAATCATTTTAATTATCATGCTTATAGAAGTTTATTTTTATCCACTGCCATTTTCTTCCTTTCAGTCTTGACTATTAGTCTTCTTCCTCTAGCTTATCTACTTGCTGTGTCCTGATGATATAAGTATCATTTGAAAAGATCTGGCAATCAAGCACAAAATGATGGCATAACTTTTTGAAATTATTAATTTTTCAACATATTCTCCCATGACATTAATCTACTTTGTCCAAAATGATGGCATAGCTTTTTGAAATTATTAATTTTTCAACATATTCTCCCATGACATTAATCTACTTTGTCCAGCTGTGCTCCAAAGTCTTTATCCCATCACAAAAGTTAAATTCCTCCAGGCATGCAAATTATATCTCAACTGATGATTTAAGCTCTTCATTGGATGTAAATTTCTTTCCACCAAGGAAGTTTAACATTTTAGGGAACAAATTGAAGTCCAATGGAGCCAAGTCAGGGAAATTTAGCAAATGTGGCAGCAAATCATACCCCATTGCAACAACACATATGAGGGCAAGCATTGTTTTGAAGCAAGATAACTTTCTTCTGTGATAAACCCTGTCTTTTCTTGCATATTTTTGTCTCCAATAGGTTCATATGGTTAGCATAATATGCTGCATTGATAGTGGAAAGAGAATCAATTAGCAATACACCCTTGGCATCCTAGAAAGTCCACAATGATCTTCTTTGGACACCTTTGATCGGCCATCCTCCAGAACCACTTCATGCACCTTATAATTTCTAACGTCATGATGGAGTTGGTCATCCACTGCATGGGTAATCTTCCAAGTAGCCACATTTAAACTTTGTGATCCACTTGGAATAGGTTGAAAATTATAGTGCAGAATCCCCTAGAGTGTTCGTCATATCTGTATGAATTTCTGTTCATTCATACCCTTCTTTACAATGTACTTTAATAACAATAGGATATTTTCCTTTTTTTCCTGTATACAAACATGTGTGCACTGCAACAAACAGCTATAGCTATTATGATTCTTGATCAATCCATGTATTATCGTACAAATGTATCTATGTAAGTTGACAAATTTTAATAACAAAACTGCAATCTGTGGATCATGCAGATAGTTTTTCCATAATCTTCATATTTAACAAGTTTTTGCCTCTCATGGACTTTTCGTACATTTTCTCAAACTAGAAATTAGAGGATGTAATGATACTAACAAATTTTTAACCAGATCTATCATTGGTTATGAAGAGAATTTTTTTAATAAGATTGTTTTGGAACTTCTTAAACTGTAATGTAGCCTTGTTACGTTCTCATGTTCCTGTAGTAAACGTCTTCAGCTAATAATTTGAGAGCCATAAATTAACACTTTGTGGGCACTTGCAGGCATGTAAATCCAGGAATATTTCCACACAAAGAACTTTGCTGTTCAAGTGCATAAAACTATCATCAAGGAATATCAAAAAACCATTGTATAATTATAACCTTAATTCTAGTTATTACAGCAGCTAGTTCAGAATTAGCAAAAAACTGCTTTGTCATATTTTGAAATGCTACTTCTATTTGATTTGGTCTTACCTTGGATTGAAAACTTTTCTGGATGGCTGCTTTTCAAATTTTTATTATTTCATTATTTTTAAGCTTGCCATTTTTAAATTTAAGTCTGTAGGCTACTGAAGGAGCCATTAAAAAAAAGAACAGAGCCAGGAATGGAGAATGAATAAACCAAAAAGTTTCATATGCTGTTTTTTGTGATTTAGTTCACTTTTCATGCAGCATGAATTATTATAAGTCAGTTCCTGGACTGGACTATAGATATGAGTATATCATAAATATGAAATATCTAGAATGCATTATTTAGACTTCAGCTTAAAATTTTATAAGGTCTTCAATTTTCACACAGTATTTGATAGAATTTTATTCAAGACAAAAGTAATACTGCTGATAACAGTATTTTAAGTTTTGTTTTTCCAGAGGTTTAAGAAACTGTAAAGACTTTATTACATATGATAGACAAAAGGGGTTTTTTCATCTTCACTTTTGTAAATGGTGATAGTAATAATAGTAGTTCTATGGGAATGGTTCATTAACCTATACATTTTACAAAATCCTGACAAGCCAAGTATTTTATTAAACAGAAAACTTGTTGCCAGGGAAGTAGGAAGAGAAAATGAAATGAAATTTTATAATTTTAGCCAAAAATGTTGACAGATATGAATTGAAGATGTTTGTATTGAATAATTTGAGCCTTGGATGTCTAATATATATATATATTTTTTTTTTTATTTTTTTTTTATTTTATTTTATTTATTTATTTATTTTTTTTTTTTATGTGGCTGGTGAAAGTAGCTTAATATTATAGACTTGGAAAACATTTTAAATCTTGTTAAATGAGAAAGAATTTAGCATTTGTAAACTTTTGCTGCTCACTTTTCTAATGTTACTGTGCTCTTGCAGGATGTAATGATGAGCCTATATTTGATATTTTTATACACTGCTCTTCTATGATGTTTAGTTTTTGTAAACTGTGGAATGAGTGATCTTTCTTTCTCAGATACGTGGTATCAATTGCCTTGGGATGTTATCTTTCTTGTGTACTGGAAGTTTATGCAATGGGAGAGTTGATATATGTTTGTTAAAGTTTTTTTATGATCTGGTTAGCTGTTTTGAAATTGCATTTGTCAGATAAAAATTGCTGATTATTCTGTTTTCCTTGAGCACTGAAAGTGTACTTTTGTATATAAATATGTATAATAATAACAACCAATCTGGAAATACTCTTATTTTTGTCTTAAACCTTATTTTCAAATACTCCAGTATTCTTCAACTGGTCTCTGGATCATACTTCAAAGGTATGGTAATTGTTTGGTGATAAGATGTTGTAAGCATTTTTGAATTCTGTGCATGGTAGTTTTGTGCTTCATTGTGTGTTGTATATGATTAGTTTTGGAATGACTGATGTTTCTTAGCACTTGCCCCCTTGTTACAGTTTGATAACTCTCCAAGTAAAAACCAAGTAAGTGAAGTACAAGTGTCACCAAACCAAGTCTGTATCAGTATTATTTTACTGCTTCACTGTTAATAGCTTTAAGAGTCTAAGTTCAAAACTTTTACCTGTTTGTTTGTTGTTTTTGTTTTGTTGTTTGTTTTTTTACATTTTGCTCAATATTTGATGTTTTTGGTTTTATTATTAGATATTACATGAAACTTTCTAATTTTGCTAATAATGTGTATTCTAGATCTTCTACAAATTAACCTGGTAGACAGTGAGTGTTTTTTAATAATTCATGCCTTTAATTGGCAAGCTGCAGTTTGAAATAAAATTGATTTTTAGTACATTTGCAACATTAGTTTCTTCTTTTTTTTGTTTCTTGTTTCTTGACCCATTCTATTCTGTTTCTGCTTTTTATATATTAACTACAAAGTGAAAAATTCAATATTTTGCATTTTGCTGTTTCTCTTTCCCCATTTTCAGTCCAGCATGTATGTCACTATTTTCCTCTGTGTAGCAAACTGCGAATAATAACCAAATTGTCATGTTAATTCGTTAATTGAGCTCCAAAATTTTAAATTTATGTCTGACTTTGAATCAGTTTAATTTTGTTTGGTACTTTTCTTAAAAAATAATCATAAGAAAATTTGATCTTGGGCTCTTTTGTTTATGTCTTAAGAAATAAAATGTTTTATTAAAATAAGTTCAGCCATCTTGACAGATCCAGCCTATCTCTATCTAAAATTTTAACATAGCAAAGACAAAGAGGCATAAAATAGCATGTACAAGATGATATCTTCTCCCTCTTCAAGCCCCAAGAGATCTAAGCAAGGAAACTAAATTCAGTGCTATTAAGCAAAATGGTTTGAGCATTTAATGTGCAAGTTCTTTTAAAATATTTTATACAGTAAGTATTCAGTTTGCTTTTAGCTCACATAAGTTGCTTATGTTTAATGCTATAGCAAATTCCTTGGACTGTACTTAGCACTGCTTGCTTTATTTTATTACTGTAGAAAATTAATACCCTCTGAGAATTAATTTGTGATTACCAAGGTTCAAATATTGATGACCTAAGATGTTATAAATTACCAAAAATTTAAATGAAGATAACTGTTTATTCACTGAAATAAATATTTATAATGTCCAAATAATCTCTATCATATAATGAAATAAAATAGTTTTCAAATATAAATTATTAAAAAATAATGATTTTTAAATAGTGTTTAGTGCCTGTTTTAGCTACTGAGGCATTACAGATAGTGGATACTGATGATATATAATATGAAGTTTAAAAAAAAATAAAGAAAAGGAAGCATTCTAAGCAATTTAGAATAACTTCCTGGCATTTGCCATTGATGAGTGCTAAACCTGGAAAATACCCCATTCAGGGATGGTGGCCCTAGCAGGAATCAAATTGCAAATCTCTTAGTGTTACAGTGCTGACTGCTATGATCAAATGCAGGTCTCTCATTCATAACTGCCTTAATGCTCTGCTACCTGTGTCACAGTGATGTTCATGGTGGTGGTAATAAATGGAGGTGCATATTACTACTTCTGACTCAATAATATTTCATTATTTTCTAATTCATACATGTCTTTTTCATTATAAGTAAATCATTTAACATCCATAAATCATCATAAAACATTATGCAATCTCTAAGTCTAAGATGCCTTAAAAAGAAAAGAATTTCACTCTTGGATAGTCCAGAGCATTAGATGGGAAAATTGCATTCAAAATGTTTGTCTATTGGCACATTTGATGTATAAAATGTAATTTTTACCTTCTTCCACATTGCATTAGATAGAGTTCTTGTTCAGGTTCATGAAGGAAAAAGAAAATTGTCAACCATTATGTTTTGTGCATTAAAATTCCTTCACCATGTGCAAGTAAGCTTGGAAGTGCAGCAGCCTCCTTGGCCTATTGGTTAGCATTGCTAACGCTGGCTGGAAGGTCCCGGGTTGGATTCCCATTATCTGCTTAGGAATTTTTTAAGTTAGGTCTGGAATGGAGTTCACCAATCCCCTTGAGCTGCCTTATAGATAGTTGGAGTCCTTCAATCTCAAAAGCTATGTGATAGTTGATCTGCGGCGTGCCAGTATGATCACATACTCCTCCCTTGCAATACTGCCTTCTACCAATGATGTTGCAAGACGAACATAAAGGATACTGCGGTAGGCCAAGCTGAATATTGGGCTGTCACCATAGAGCAGTAGGAAGAGGAGGATACTTAAAGTGCACTAGATCACTAGGTTAGTTCCTATTCAATGTCAAGCATGCTAAATTCCATCCCACCAATAACTGAATGATGGAGAACAAGCATTTGTAGTCCGAATTCCTATCAAAAACAAGTTTCAGTTATATCTGATACCAGCTCATCAATATCAGGATGTACATTTTCTTAAAAGCCTTCCATTTTTCAGATTAAAGCAATCATTTCAAGAGCATGCCCCTCTCCTGAAGATATAAATAAGTAATACTAAATGCAATACTGAAAATTGTCACAGTAATATGAAATTCGTTTGAAAAGTACTTTAAATGAAACAAAAAAAAGGCTAACTCTTTGGAAATTGTTATTTCTCAACATAGTCTCCCTTGATACTAATGCACTTTGTAACATTTATCCCATCAAGGAATTCAGATTCCTCCACATTTGCAAAATACTTCCCAATTAATGTTTTAAGCTCTTTATCAGATAAAAAAAAATCGCTGAGGAATTTTCTCAGCTTTGAGAAAAAAATTAATTTTTATGTAGCCATATCTGGGGAATAAGGCAGATGTATCAAATTATAGCCCAGTTCATTTTTCGCCATTGCAGTGACACCATTGTGAGGCAGCATTCTCTTGATGCAAGACCACTTTCACTTTTGATAAACCTGGTATTTTCTGCTATGTATTTCCCTTTAGTTGGTCCAAAAGCTTAGAATAACATGCTTCATTAATAGCTCTTCCACTAAGAATGTAGTACACAAGTATGATATCTGTAGTATGCCGGAAAACTGATGCCATGATCTTTCCCACCCTTTTGACTTCTTTGGTGATGGAGATTATAATGCATTGTCTTTGGTGTGTAGTAGTGAATCCATGTTTCATCACTGGTCACAAATCAGTTCAATATGTCTGAAACGTGCTAAACTTTGCTGGAGTTTTGCATTGAGATTCGCATATGATCATATGTCAACAGATGCAGCACCCATCTTGCAAATAATTTTTTCTTGTATAATTCCCTAGTCAAAATATGAAATACCCATTTGCCTGAAATGTCTATTGCTTTTGCAGTTTCTGACACCTGTAGTCAGCAGTCCTTGAATAACATATTGTGCACTTTTTCAACAATATCCAGTATGGTGACAGATTTTGGCCATTCGTTGCAGATTCATCTTTCTTTCATGACCGTGTTTGAACTCAATTGTCTACTTGGAAACAATATTCCCCTAGGGTATGAGGGGTCATTCAAATTTGAACTGGACTTTTAAAGAGTGCCAGAGGGACAGGGTCATGGTAATAGTTAGGTGGGGATTTGTGGAGGGAGGCAGTCAACGGATTTATTGATCATTCCATTACCAGTAACGCTATGTCTGAGTGAGACATTGCACCATCCATTGCACAGTAGATCATCAGTTTTCTAGCCAAAGAAATAGTCAAACCTACTGAGATTTTTCCCAAACTTCAAGTACAGTTTGGAGAAGCTACGCTTTCGTATGTTTGAGTAGCACAAGAAGTTCCTCAGTGATCATGATGCAGTGGGAAATGTAAGCCATGCACATCGTTGATGGACAAATGTCACTCAGAACAACATTCGGGCCATTTGCGACCTTGTAGAAGGGGATTGATGCCTAAATGTGCTTGAAATCGTTTCAGAGGTCAGCATAAATTATGGAAATTGTACATACCATTCTTTCTGAAGAACTAGGATTTTGAAAAGTGTAGACAAAGTGGATTCTACATCTCAGTAATGAACAGAAAAATATTTGAAAAGACATCATTCAGAAGCTTCTGGAAAGGTTTGAGAAAGAAGATGAGCCATTTTTAACCAAAATTGTGACCTCTAATGAGATGTGGGCACACCACTACATTCCCAAAAACAAATTAACAATTATGAATGAATAAATAGTATTTAACACCTGTTTTTGCTACAGAGGCACCATAGGCGATGACACTGATGATAAATGAGATGAAATTATATATTGGGAAAGTATTTGTTTTTAAGGAAGGAATCGTTCCAGGCCTAAGTTTAGGGTACCTCCCTGGCATTTGCCATCTATGAGAACTGAGAAAAACGTGGAAAAAAACCTCAGGGAGGACAGTCCTGGTGGTATTCGAACCCAGACCTCCCTCCCATAAGTCAAGCTCACTCCAAAGATGTGTTGTTCATTGATTTTCTTCACAAACAAAAAAAATGTGAAAGTGGCATATTACTGCAAACTGTTAGATGACGTAAGAGCTGCCAATTGCAACAAAAGATGCTGGCAATCTTTCATGATGTCCTGCTTCTGCATGATAACTTGAAGCCACATACAGCAGTAAGCCGGGTATCAATTAAGGAAAATTACTCTGCACCCCCTGGAGCATCTTATAGTCCCAATTTATCCCCTTATGATGGCCACATCTTCAGGCCACTGAAGGAGGCAATTGAAAGGCAAAAGATTCAGAGACAATGCAGAGATTGAGACTTTGTGTGTTGACTGTTGACTCGCCCAACTTCTTTCTTTGATGAGGGAATACAGAAACCATCCATCTGGTGGAGAAAATGCATTTCTTTTGAAGGAAACTGTATAGAAAAGATAATATAATTTGCTTCGTAATTGTATTTGGTAAATATGCTTTTATTTTTAAAAAATTCAGATTATATTTTAATGACTGTCACATTAGTCAGATCTCTATGAATTTCATTTGCTGTCATACTCTTCCTCATAAAGAGTTTAATTGCCGCATGCTGCTCCATATTGGCTATTTTTCCAACATGCATACATTTGCACTGCAGCAAAGAGCAATATGTACTATGGTCCTTCGCCGAGCTAAGCATTATTGCACTGCTGTTTCTGTCAAAGAATGTAGAATTTGGTGTGGTAATTGGTTTGGAGCTACTTATGCAATTTGTGGGTCATTCGAGATCTTTTCAAGTAACCCTCGTATATACAGGCATTGATCTAATACAGCATTGTGTAATGAAAGGTTGTGAAGATAGCAAAATGTTTGGAGTGTGTGATTTGAAAATATTTCCTACACAATTACATCCTTATTAGTGTGTAATATAAACTTGTTAATTTCAGGGAAATTTTCCCTGATTTCTGCTACCATTTGGTGAAAAATGTGAGCCAAAGTAAGTCATATGTGTTCTTAATTAGCTGGTGAGTAGATGCTCCACATGCTATTAAAATATGCAGTACATGTTTCACAGGCCATTGCCCTGCATGCCTGCATCCTCAATCCACTCACGCTAATGATGTGAAACATGTTCTGTAAAATTTAATAGTAAGTAAAGCATAAGTGTATTAAATGATCTGACCACTACTTAAGAGTGTATAAGTTGCTTCACTATATTAGTTCTGACACAAAGTTGATCTTAAAATTAAGTCAATATGTACCATTAATGAGTAAAATGCTTTGCCTGTTTTGGCAACTTAAACAAAGTAAGGTGTTGCATCAGTCAGGAAGAGCAAAATATCAAGTCTAAACCCTCTGGCCACAGAAGAACTATTGACTTGTCATATTGTAAAATAGTTCAGAGACTCAAAAATTTCAAACCTGAACAAGAGTACATTTTCCAACTTGTCTATTTCCAATGTTTAGTACAATTACAGTGTATCAACACTATACTTCATTAGTCTCATCAATTGAGATTAACATTTTTTTCCTGATATGCATTCTCTTATTCTTATTATTGCAGTCAGATATGTAGTTCTTTCTCAGGTAAGCTAATCTGAAATAGAATATCCTCCATGCCACTCCAAGAAATCTCTTAAAAGATTGTCCACTTTTCTTACGGGAATGTTTACAGAAACAAAAATTTGTACATAGTTTTTACAAATTTTGAGGATGTATTTTGCTTGAATAACAATTTGGAAGTTTTCTTTTTACTGATGTGCATGTAAGTGACCCATTAGTAGAAAAACACCCTTGCCAAATTCAAAAATGATTAATCTTAAATAAGCATGTTAGATTGTTTTATCTTTAGCATTATAAATTAAGTTGAAATGAATTATATACATACAAATAAATACAGCATATGCTGTATAAAATGAAACTAAGGAAAACTTAGTATGCATTTTTACAAATAAGTCCCCACACTAAACAATCAGACTGGAACATGAATTTGTAAGTAATGTAGGCTACCACCTTCAGTCAGAATGCCATTTGCTACATTTGCAACCATTCCCACATTGGTTGCAATGCATCAATAGGCATGTGGGCTTGCTAAAAATGGGGGGTTAAAGATATACAAGTAAGATGGAAGGGATCGCTCCCAAAACATATGTTCCAAATTTTATGTAAGTGAATGGAGTTAGTGTGAAAAAAAATGGTATTACATTGTTTATATATATATATATATATATCACTCCATTGTCAACAGCTTCGTAAGTACACTTAATTGATATACAAGTAACTTTATTTGTCAGTTCAGCAAATGAATAGTAGAACTTCTGATGTTTATTAGCCTTATTCAAAGCACCAATAATATTCAAATGTACTGAATGAAAATTGAGCAATAATTACCTTCAAATAAAAAATGAGAAAAAATGGTAAGAGAAAAAATAATTACACAGAAATGTAATAATGCAAAGTTAAAAAAATTACCTAAAAACAAATAGGCATGAAATTGCAAAAAAAATTACATATTAAATAGGCATCTCTATAATCTTGGAACCATGATCAGGCTGATTCATGAACAAGCTAGCATCTGTGAGGCTTCAATTAAAAGATGGCATGTTAACATAATTTGAGCCCTGGTAATTGCAATGCATATCATATCTTCCTGCCTGTTAAACTCTAGGTTTTGTCTGTTTTCTTCCTAACAAACATTATGAGTAAATCTTATTTTGATTTAAAGTAAAACACTAAAAATCATGTCATCACAATAAAACTCTCTTTAAGTTTCACAAACACACTTATAAAAGTAATTTTGGAACATGTTTCGTGAGGTACATTCCTCACATTGTCAACCAAAAACGACGACTGAGGAGTCAATTTCAGCAAAGTATGTATTTTACTACGCTTGCTCTGGTGGTCTGTTAATGAACTTAAACAATATGTTATCTGCTTCCGGTATATCAAAATTCATAAGTTTGGATTCATATTTTTTTATGTAAATTTTTTCCCATATATTAAGTTCTTTCGGATGTTGAATTGTTTTTAGTAATGTTATGTCCTTCTCTATTTCATGATTCTCATTCCAAAAATGTGCAGCCACTGCTGATTTTTCTACTTGTTTGTGTCTAATATTTCTCCAGTGTTCCTTTAATCTTATCCACAGATTTCTCTTTGTTTTTCCTATGTATATTTTGTCACAATCCTTGCAATTAATTCTATATATACCTGAATTTTCTTCTTTCTTCGTTTTTTGTTTAATTTTATTTAGATTTAATAGTTTACCAACACTATATCTGTTTATTGGTGCCAGAGTAATGTTATACTTTTTGAAAATTTTTTGGAATTTGTGGTTAACATAAGGGTGATATGTGAATTTTTGATAAGTATTTTCTTTAAGTGAAGAACTGAGTGTAGTGATTAGTTTAATTTGCTTTTTATTTTTAAATCTTTTTATTTTTTTATCTACCATTTGTTTGTTAAATCCATTTATCTCTGCTGTGTGTATTATATGTGGGTATTCTTTCCTGTATTCTTCTTTACTGAGTGGTGTATTACTAGCCTATATGTCATACTATTGAATGCTGCTTCCTTGTGGGGTCTGGGGTTGAAACCTTTTGCTTTTATGTAATTGTCGGTATGTGTGTCCTTTCTGTATATACCAAATTCTATATTTTTATTCCTTTTTATTATCCTTAGGTCCAGAAAAGGTAAAGTATTATTAACCTCGGTTTCCATAGTGAATTTTATGGTTTTTTCTTGCAAGTTCAGCAGTTTCAATGAATCTTCTATGAATCTATCTTCTACAATGGCAAACACATCATCAACATATCTGTACCATGTTTTGAATATGTATGGGAAGGCTTTTGTTATATGTGTTTCAAAATAGCTCATGAACAGATCAGCCAAAAATGGAGACAGTGGACTACCCATCATTAAACCTGATTTTTGCTTATAAAACTTTCCTTCAAACATGAAGTAAGCTTGGTCTAAACATAGTTCTGTGAGTTCAAAAAGTATAACATTACTCTGGCACCAATAAACAGATATAGTGTTGGTAAACTATTAAATCTAAATAAAATTAAACAAAAAACGAAGAAAGAAGAAAATTCAGGTATATATAGAATTAATTGCAAGGATTGTGACAAAATATACATAGGAAAAACAAAGAGAAATCTGGGGATAAGATTAAAGGAACACTGGAGAAATATTAGACACAAACAAGTAGAAAAATCAGCAGTGGCTGCACATTTTTGGAATGAGAATCATGAAATAGAGAAGGACATAACATTACTAAAAACAATTCAACATCCGAAAGAACTTAATATATGGGAAAAAATTTACATAAAAAATATGAATCCAAACTTATGAATTTTGATATACCGGAAGCAGATAACATATTGTTTAAGTTCATTAACAGACCACCAGAGCAAGCATAGTAACATACATACTTTGCTGAAATTGACTCCTCAGTCGTCGTTTTTGGTTGACAATGTGAGGAATGTACCTCACGAAACATGTTCCAAAATTACTTTTATAAGTGTGTTTGTGAAACTTAAAGAGAGTTTTATTGTGACGACATGATTTTTAGTGTTTTACTTTAAATCAAAATAAGATTAACAAAGGTTTCACTGTGTGGATTCCGACATTCCGTAAACATTATGAGTAAATGTTTATAAAATATAAGAGGTATGATTGAAAGACCATATATGTGTTTTGGAAAGAAAAAAACAAGCTTATTTTGTTCTTTTTCAGTAAAGTTTCATCATAGTTGCTCTTGCATGACTTGAAATATATGAGAAATTGGAATTTTATTGCAAATAACATTTTGAACTGCATATATATTAATACAGTATTGCACATTCTCAAATCTACAAAGGTGCAGGAAAAAGTAAAAACCAATTTTAATTTTTTGGTTGAAAGTAATTTGAAATTTCAGAACATTACAAATCCAAGCAGATAACAGCACATCCTCATTGTTATATATTGCAGGTTAATAAATTAATGGAAAAGATATAAAGAACTAAGAGTTTGCCTCACTTCCACACTATACACTATTATGAAGTAACTATTAATTGAATCAAAAATAATTAACTAATATTTTAAAATTAAAATAATAATTTAATTTTACATTTATATGATCTATTATTGACAATGATAATCCTAAAAAATAAAGCTCATTAGAGACAATAGGTATTAGTATTTTGCTGTTGACAGAATTAAACTTAGTATGTTCAGTCTATGGATATTCTCCTATGTCTGCTGCAGGCTATATGTAAATAATGACTTTGGACTCTGTAAAACTATTGTAGGCTCTTAGCTAGCTATAGTTTGTGAGAACTTCTGCCATTTCTTGTATTTCTCTTATCGTCATTGAAGAGTTATCTCCACATTATGTACTGAGAAATGAAGGCTGTAATCTGAAAATATTTTGATAACTTTTCATTAAAAAAAAAACTATTCATATGACATCCTTGATGTTCATTCCTGGAGCATCATCTTCCTTCTCTCCTCCCCTCTTTTACTCCTCCTCGTTGTCTGACCATAACTGTATAAGTACAAGCAAAAAAATGCGTATTAAACAAGTGGAAAGATAATTGTCAGTTGTAGATATGTCACTTGTGCTGATATTTGATATTAAAATACTTTTATATGAAATCCATGCATATTGCTCTATGTTCTTAGTTTTTGCTGGCTTATTTTGGTACTACACTTTTTCATAGAACTTCTTGATACTGTGTTTAACATTCTTTAGAAGAACATACTTTTTTTGCTTTAACTTTATCACAGATAGAGAAGTTATCAAATCTGAGATATCCAAAACAGTTGGTTTGAAAAATATTTTGATAAAATGAATGTGATTTAGCATATTTCTTGGTGTATTATGATGCAATTTTTAATGCTTAATTCTTCAGGAAGCAAAACTTAAAGGAGTTATGTAGGCTATAGTATTTATTGATTTTCTAAAAACATTACAAAATGGAAACCACCTAATTCTGGCCCTTGCCAATTCCTAGATGTTGCCCATTACAAATTCTTATACAAACAGTATATTATAATTACATCAAACCTTTGTTTGTAGGCCAATGTATAAAGGTCAGTTCTGAAGGGAAATTGTAACTTATGATAAATAATTTGTTATATGATATTTCACTGTGAAAATCCCAAACTATGCAAATTATATTAAAAAGTTTTAACTTGTTTAACTGTCTCATCTTTCTTCTTTACAGGTAAAATAATATCAGAATCTTGATGCAATATGAGTTTGATTCGTTATAGAAGAGAAATTTCTGTGACCAAGTTTCAAGCTGAAAGTATTCTATAACATACTGGAATTTTAATAAAATTTCTATTCCTCTAAACGTGTACCTTATAGGAAAAGGAGTTGCTCAGAAATTTACCAGCTTCCTCTGGTTTCTATGGTCCTTCATTTTATTGATAAAAATATGTACAAGGTGGGACATAAACACAGATAGATTTTAAATAAGAATGCACTTTTTATTTTGCTCAGACATTTTATAGTACAACTTTAAGGGGTGAATTTTGTACAGGTGTGGCTTCAATTCAACATGTACAAGCCAAACTTTAAGAAGTTATCTTGACCCTCTCAGGCTTTGCAACTTTGTGGCTTGCAAATGTTCCATACACTCAAGTTAATGAAATAATAAAGAATAGCTAGGCAGCTGTTCATTTTGTACAGAATCTTCTTTGTTCCTTTTCTGAACCCACAGTAACAGATGTTCCAAGAGAGTATTTCTCCAAAACTCCTAGCTGTAATTGAGTTTGTTGAAATGAAAGTTTCTACTATAAAAATATGCTGCTATAGAGTCCCATACTCTGTGATGACAACTCCAAGTAGTGCACTGCCAGAAAAGTATCATGTCAACAGCACTATCTGTAACACAAGAATATGCTGTTGCAGAACCATCAGATGTTTATGCCAGAGAATAAGAGTTTTTTTATTTTTGCATCCAATTAAATTGAAATTTTGGATTAAAACATTTAGGTTACTTTTTCATAGCTGAATTTTTATTTGTTTAGTTCATCCATATAAGATAATTTATAGTCACATTAAACACAGCAGTTTCCATACATTGAAAATATATGAAAAATAAATTTAATATTAAAGTCTTGCACACAAAATAATATTGGAGATAAGCATAAGATTTAGATTAATTGCTTAACAATTCATCTTGAATAAAATTATAGAGCTTGTTGTTATACTAAAAGTATAGGCATATTACAAACACTAAAAATAATTATCATTTTTTATTCTGAATTTATGCCAACTGAATAGAAAATGTTAGTCTTCTGAGTAGTCATCTAATATTTTAATGTAATAAAGGCAATTTAGGAGTAGAAAATATGTAAACTCCTTTTTAAAACTGAGTCCAACAGTCATCTCTTATCCACTTTGCCATCCTGTTGTAAAGAGGCACATTGGTATAACAACTTTCATTACATAATTTGGTTCTGTGTGCAATGCTTGTTAGATTATTTAGTAAGCAAATATACTTCAGAGTTGATTACAAAACAATTCAGATTTGTTTGTTTGAACAGAAATTAAAATGTATACATATAAGCATGGCAGAAGATGCATTTAACTTTTATTAATACAAATTAATTACCATATTTATGTGAATGTAATATGTCATTGAATATAATGCGTACCCCAAATTTGAAAATTAAAATCATAAAAAAAAATTTGGCATGTTGTACGGGATCTTAAGAGATAAGTCTGTCCGCTTCATAAAATGATCGAAACATAGAATTTATACGTCTTGGAGCTCGTAGAACAAAATCCATCACTCATGGTGTAGATCAAAGCGGAAAAAGTTGTTTCTTATGGATATGTATAAATATATGATTATTCACTAGTCACAGGTTGGCTATTTTTTCTCTTTTCATGTACGAATTCTGAAACTTTTTCTTCAAATTGTCTTCCTTTGCGAGGACTAGTGAATTTCATCCTACTAACTTTAGTGCAAATAATGCCAATTTCTGTTGCTGCCATAAGTGAATGTTTGCTCTCAGCTACATTGAACTCTCTTCCTGTCTTTCTGTTACCATTTTTCCAGCATAAAAATTTACTTTACACTTGAAAGTAGCAACATAGATGTTCTCTGTTTGTCTCCATTCAAACACTTTATGCAATAATAGGCCAACAATAAATGTAATGAAGTCAAGAATTGCAGCAATGCATTATGATATAATAAACGATAAATTTGAATGAAGTTACTGGCAAACTACGGAATGAATTTGCACTAGAATCTAATACACCATCGAATATAATGCGCATTACAATTTTGAATACTACAGGGTTATTCTAAATGATTGTCAGAGTCACAAAAATTCATAACTCACAGTGCAATTGACGTAGGAATATGAATCTTGTTTTATTGTGTACTGTAACTCTACACATGCATCTACTCGATAGTGCATCTCTTCCCATACACAAGTCAACAGGGCAACAGTGATGGTTTCGAAGGCGGCTCGGATGTGCTGCTTCAGTTCCTGAATATCCATTGGTAGAGGAGGAACAAATATCTGATCTTTAACATATCCCCACAGGAAGAAATCGCATGGTGTAAGATCTAGTGAACGTGATGGAAAGGCTAAGAATATCAAATCACCTTCCGTTCCACGTCCCATCCATTGTTGTGGAAGTTCTTGGTTTAAAAATGCTCTGACCTCCCTGTGGAAATGAGGTAGTGCACCATCCTGTTGCAGCACATAATCGTCCCTGTCATCACTCAACTGGGCTAACAATCATTCTGTAAGCATGTCCAAGTAAGTCAGCCCTGTCACTGTCTGTACATTGAAGAAGAACGGGCCATAGACCTTTGTGTTTGAAATGGCACAGAACACATTCAACTTATAGGAATCTCGCACATGTTCCACATAACAAAGGGGATTCGTTGTACCCCAAATGCGAATGTTTTACTTGTTCACTGTTCCATTCACATGAAAAGTAGCTTCGTCACTGAAAACTAATCTGTCAAGAAAACCATCATCTTCTTCAAAATGTTCCTGCAGTGCCATGCAAAAGTTGAAACATAGGATTTTGTCATTAGCCTTTAGAGCTTGATGCAATTGTAGGTGATATGGCTTTACCTTTAGATACCTTCATAACACACGCCATACTGTAGTTTGAGGAACTTGCAGTTCCCTGCTACACCTCATAGTTGATTTCTTAGGACTACGGAGATAAATGTCCCTAATCCGATTCACATCCTCTTCTGACACAGCGGGACGCCCACTGCTTTTCCTGTTGCACAAACAACCTGTATCCACAAATTGTGCATACCACCTGCAAATAGAGTTATCGGAAGAAGGCTCCTTCCCATATTTTGTTCGAAAATGGCGCTGGACTATGGTAATGGATTGTTATTGATATTCAAAAGTACATAAACCTTCCTTCTTACCGCTAACCTCCATTTTGTTGAACACAGCTGTAACTGCCAACTGGTGGTAACTGATGTCACTACAGTTGATGCAAAACAAAACTTTGACAGTTTGTCTAACCATTACTGCAACAATAAAAATGGTATGGTGTCCACGGTTTCTAAAAAAAATTCATGAACCCCCGACAATCATTTAGAATAACCCTGTATATTTGAAAAAACTAACACATTAGTTTTGCATAAATACAGTATATTAATATAATATTTATATAAATGTTGGAATATATTTAAACCAAGAAACTTTACTCCAGGAACGTAATTTATGAAAGTGTTATTTAGTTGTTCAACTGAAAAATTTTGCAGTAAAACAAAACTACTATTGCATTTTTTTCTTGTTGATTGGAACCAATTAACTAATTACTTTCTTCTTTCATATAAAAAGTCGGCCCTGGTTGTTTAGTGGTAACCATACTTGCCTTGTAAACTCAAGATTGCAGGCTCAATTCTGGCAAGGGTCAATGTATTTTTTTAGATTTATTGCATGAAAAACAAGCTCAATCCTGAAAGAAAAGTTCACTGAGCAAAATTTACCAGCCATTTTATGCCCTGAGTTGAATGGGATGCTGGTGACCTGAGATATTAAAGAGCATCCGTAAATAAAATAATCAACCTGCATATAAAATGAATTTTAATCTTTGCCTAAATTGAAAATTCTCATCTTATCTGCAAATAATGGTATAGTCCAGGTGGTCTAGAGTAGACCATCCCCATAGACCCAAGGTCACGGGTTCAAATCCAGCCAGGGCCAATGGATTTTTAGGGCATATTGTTTCCTTCTAAAGGGAAGTAAAACTGTGGGTCCCATGTCATATATTTTCAAACTAAAAGAACCCCAAGCCTAAAAGAAGAGACCTCTGATCCAAATTACGGATTGTTTCACACCCAGATTTGAATGGAACACTAATGACCAAAGATAATAAAGAGTATCCTTAAATAAACCAAATAAATTAAAACAAATCAGAAAATAAGTTTAGTGTGCCTTACTTGATACACACTGCCAAGTCAATTGTTAATGTTAAAAACAATTATTAAGAATGGATCCTTTGGTACACCATATGTAAATTATTTTTTTCTAGTAAAATGCTGTAAATTACTCAATTTTTTATTGCTTCCACAGTTGTTTTCTTTCTGAAATACAAGATTGATACCACTTTCATGAATCATAACAAACCTCATTTGTTTCTTTTTAATAAAATATCATAATTCACAGTTGAAAGCTTTTGATTAGTCTAATAAATACTAAACTTATATTAATATTCTTGCATTCTTTATATAGGATATTAGTTTGAAAGTTAGTTTTACTATCTGTTTTTATAGATGTTGGCAAGTTTTAAAACTGTGTTATGATATTCTCTATGCTTAGAAAATTTAACAATCTTGAAAAAACTACCATTCTAAAATCTTGGAAAACAACGAAATTAAAGAAACAGGTCTATGATACAAATATTTCCTGTTTTTAACCATGTGAAAACAAAGTGTTCTCAAAGTTTAACCAAATCAAGAAAATTCGACACTGCATCCCCAGCATTCTTAAAGACAGAAATCCATTTGTTAACACTGTTTATCATAATTACTGACAATGGCTAATGGATACATACTTTAATTTGTACTCATTGTACAAATGCTATCAAAAGTTTTAAATCTGAAACTGACATTCAGTATAAAAAATTTTCCATCTGAAAATTCAAACCATTTTTGCTGGAGTCTGACACTAGCAGTGGAGAAAGGTTTACCAAAGGCTGCATAGTGAGTGAGGATCGGTGATGATTTGGAAGCTTATTGGATGGAAATAGGTTGTTTTGGAAGAAGAAAAATGCAGAGAAACGGAATTGACCTAGGAAAAAATTCTATAGATCAACACTATTACCATTGATGGTGATAAAGCTCATTATTGGCAGAGTAGAATTAAATCCTGGTTCAAAAGTTTTGAAGCAAGTGATGAATTTACTGAGAATTATAAAAGAGAAACTGGGTGAATTGAAGAAAATGGTAAAGAAATTTAATACACAAAAATTGGTACCAATACTGAACAGCTAAAAGTACTCCTGCAAAGGATAATGGAAGAGGTGAATATAGAACTTAAGGAATGTAAAAAACAGTTGGAAAAAAATCAGTAAAAGATTGAAAAAGAACAAAGAAAATTGAATGTTATATTTTTTGAAGTGGAAGAAGATAAAAATAGAAGGCTAAAACCAATTGTGGAAGAAATTTTGGAAAGAAAATTAGGTATAAAGTTGGTTAAATGGGGAAAAAAATTTACATATTTGAAAAAATAATAGCAAAACCTAGACCAGCAATGTTGAAAATAGCAACAATGATTTGAAATTGCAGATATTAAACTGCTAGAAAATTTAAGGGGACTAAAATTTATATGGAACAGGATTAAAAGCAAAGAAAATAGAAAATCACAATATTTTACAAAATGAATGAAGAGGAATAATGGAAAAAGTGCATTTTTCAAAAGATTGTACTTATATAGGAAATATATCAACAAAAAAACCACAAGAGAAGCAATATTATGTGACGAGGTGGCAGGTAAACAACAGAATTGGCATGGGAAAGAAACAAGAGAAAACGAACACACACTGGAAGATGACATGAGTGGAGGAAATGGATGAGAATATCACACGCGGGAGGAGCCATGGAAGAGGAAGCAGGTGAAGTCACCTAGAGGGATGGTATCTCCAGAGGAGAAACAGGAGGAGGAAGCAGTGGGCTTGGCTATAGCTGGAAAACAGCTGGGTGAAAGAGGACTGGCAGTCACGTTAATTTCAGAAGGCAGTATTTTAGAGATTAGAGATAATCGGGTAAATATGAGTTGGAAAGGGTTATAATAAGGCTGAAAGCAAAATTTGAAAGGTTTAAACCAGTGACAAGATAAATTTCAAAATATAGGGGTAGAGATGAAAGTGATATTTTGGAAAGCGAAATTTGAAAGGTTTAAACCAGTGACAAGATAAATTTCAAGATATAGGGTAGAGATGAAAGTAATATTTTGGAATGCAGAAAGAAAGTTTAAAAAATTAATAATGTGTGGTGAAGTGTTTGAAGTATTAAAATTAGGGAATGTCATGGTGGTGGCAGAGAGACATGAATTCACAAAGAAGAAAGAACAGAGATGGATGCTTTTGTTTATATAGGGAGAAATGCTAGTAAAAGAAGGGATAGAGGAAAAGCTTCAGGTGGGTTGGGTGTATCTATAAGAAGAGTAGTGAATTATGTGTGAGTGAGGAAATAGTGGAATCAAAAAGACTGTTTTGTGGGTAAGAATTAAGAAAATAAAAAGTGTGGAAGTAAGTAATATTTTGGGGGTTGTATGTAATTCTCCGGAAGTATCAGATTTTTTTGATGAAAAGTAATTGATAAATTTTGGGAAGGATATGAAGGAGTTAAAGAGAAAATAACATTTATAGAGAGAATTTATATTAACAGGAAATTTGAATGCCAGAATAGAGGAAGAGAAAATAAGTTGATGGACATGGAGGCTAGGTGAATGGAATTTTGTAATAAGGAAGGTAGGGAAAACTACTGGAGTTTTGCGAAGTTAATAATTTGATTATGTGTAATGGGGCAATATTTTGCTGATTTGGTTTATTTACAGACGCTCTTTAACAGGTCAGATCTTCAGCGTCCTATTCAATTCGGGGCATGAAACAGCTGATAAATTTTGCTCAGAGGCCTCTTCTTTCAGACTTAAGAGTTTTTTTTTCATGCCATAAATCTACGAAATGGGACCCATGGCTTTACTTCCCTTCAGAAGGAAGCGATAGATTTTTTGGGTGAAAAAATTGACCCTGACTGGGACTGGACCTGTGATCTTGGGTCTACAAGGCAAGTATGGCTACCACACCCCCAGGACCAATGTAATGGGCAAGAGGAGATGATATGGAATGTGAATTTACATTTATAATTGCAAATGGGCAAAATGTCTTTGAATTCATTTTATTTAGTAGTATGAAGTGATAAATTAGAACATTATAAATTTCAAAGTACTAGATAAAGTCGTTAGTAGCAGTCATTTTCCTTTGGTAATGAGATTGCTTATAAATAAACATGTGATAAATCAAAAGGCACTATTGAAGTAACAAAGAATAAAGATTTTCAAATGGAAAGAGTATTGGAAGATTTTTGGCAAAAAGTGGATGAGATGGTATGATGAAGAAAATAGTTTTTAAAGGAGCTGTTGAATTGGAGGACAGAAGAGGGTTGTGATAAGCAACATTTCCTGTTAAGTACAGGGGTATAAGTGTTTGTTGGAAGTAAAATGGAGGGAATGGCAAGAAAATATAGGGAAACAAATTAAGCAAGCAATAAGGGAGAAGAATAGAAAAAAATTGGGGAAACTGACGTATATATGAAAAAAGAGAACATAACTGCTCAAAGGAATGTCTGGAATGTTTTGGGAAGTTGATTATGGATGGAGGTGTCACAGAGTATGGTGAAATTGGATAAGGGTGGCTATATACTAAAAATGAAAAATATAGAGAGAAAAAATTAAATCACTGTAGAGTTGCAGAGCAGCAAATAAAGAATTTGAAAAGAATAAGATGGAATACTAGAGCAATTTTGAAAATTTTCAGCAAAAGAGAAAAGGGTATGAGAGTAATGGTTGAGTTTTTAAACAAAGTAAAAGAGAGTAAAGTGATACCAGAAAATTGAAAGATAAGTATGGTGGTCCTGTTATACAAAGGAAAGGGAGATAGGAGTAAACCAGGTACATAGAGGGATTAGTCTCTTGTCTATTTTAGGGAAAATATTTACAGGGATAATAGTGATTAGGTTACAAGAGTAGGCAGAAGAAGAAAATAAGATATCTGAATGTCAAGCAGGATTTGGAAAAGGCAAAAGACTAGTAGAAAATATAATCATAATACAGTAATACAGTCAATAAAAATACAAACAAGGAAGGGTATATGTGTTCTTTGCAGATTTTGAAAAAAAAAAAAAAGTTGATACCATTAATGGGGAGGTATTAGAATGGAAATTATAGAAAAAGGTGATTAGTAATGAGTTTGTCTTAAGGCTTATGAGAGAGTATGGAGGAATCAAGTTTTATGTAAGATGTGATGGAAATGGAATTACAGATGTAGTGGATTAAAAGCTGGGGTTAAAACAGGAATGAAAGCTGAGTTCCATTTCATTCAACTTATTTAAAGACGATATCTTGGAATCGATTCTGGTGGTTCAGTAGTAACCATACCCAAGATGCGGGTTCATCCTGGCCAGGGTCAATGGATTTTTTTGGGGTCTAAAAATCTTGAGTATGGCTTCCTTCATAAGGGAAGTAAAGCTGTGGATCTCGTGTCATAGATTTATGGCACATATAAGAACCTCAAGCCTGAAAGAAGAGGCCTAGCAAAATTTCTCAAGTGATTTCAAGCCCTCAGTTGAATGAGATGCTGATGACCTTAGATGTTAAAGAGTGTCCGTAAATTTAAAAATCAAAATATATATTCAAAAAATCATGAAAAGTGCAGCATACTGTCAGTGATAAGTAACAAAGAGATGAGAAGATTGCTTTATGGAAATGATTTAATAATAGGTGCTATAACGAAAGTGGAGTTACAGGATGTAATCGATGAAGTTAGTAAATTCAGTAGGGAATGGGGTATAAGAATAAACATTAAGAAATTCAAAATAATGGTGTTTTAAAAAGGAAGATGATTAAAAAAAAAGATGGAGAGCAGCTGGAGGTAATGAAATAATTTGATTATTTGTGAGTGAGATTTAGTAGCAATGCAGGTTGGGAATCACATGCAAAGGAGATGATGGCTAAGAGGAATAAGGCTATGAAAGGAGCAAGAATATGTCTAAAGATACCAGAAATATTGGTAAATATTTGAAGTGAAAATGTATGGAATAGAAATATGGGGACACTCAGAGGTTGTAGAAAGAATTAAGGTAATTCATAGGATGTTTTGCAAAGAGTTATTAGATTTACCAAAAATATTGCCAAGGAGTAGCATTGGCAAAATTAGGTAGAACAGGAAGAAAAGGAATAGTAGAGGAAAGTTTTAAAATATTGGTATAGGAATTTGTATCTAAAAAGGATAATATAATAAATTGGTATGAATTATCAAAGAACAGTTATACATAATGATAATTGGGGGAGGCAATTGAAAGAAGAGATTGATATGAGGGATGTATGGGAGAGAAGAGAAAACACAATAGGGTTTTAGAGGAAAGTTAGAAGGAGGATAGAAAATATAGAGAGGCAAGAAATATGGTTAAGTTTTGAGAATAAAAGTTCTTTGAGATTGTACAAAATCATAAAGAAATATTGGGGTAAGGAAAATTATGTACATACTTGTAATAAAGTAGGATAGAAGGAATATACATGGATGCGAACAGGGGCATTATATCTTGGATAACAAGGAAGTATATAATTCTAAACTTATAGGAAGTATGTGTTATATGTTGGGAAATAGAACATACCCAGAGCAATCCTATAATAGGAAAAATATATGGGTTACCAAAAATTCACAATCATTCCCATCATTAACAATATCAATACTCCTTCATACTATTTAGCAAAATGGATAGCTAATAGATTCAAGACATTACCTAAATTTCAAAGCAGGAGTTTAAACAATTCATATCAGTTAATAGAAAAAAATTAAAGACGTAAAATTACATCTCTGTGACACTCTAATATCTTTCAACATAGAATCGCTCTGTTTCCAAGCACACCAAAAGAAAAACTCCTAAAGTACCTACATGATTGGCTTAAAACAAGTAGAATTAATGATGCACACACAAAAGAATACATTAAATTCACAAAGACCTGCATAATCCAAGCTTATTTTTCTTTCAAAAGAAAATTTTATAAACCACAAGCAGGACTTTCTATGGGTAGCCCCTTATTTCCATTTCTAGGTAACCTCTTCATGAGCAGATGTGAAACACACGTCAACTCAGCTTTCCCATACATATTTAAGGTATGGTAAAGATATGTCGACGATATATTTGCCATAGTTAACAAAAAACTCATTGATGATGCCTTAAAATTTTTGAATATACAAGATAGAAACATATCTCCTAAACTTAGGTTTTCATTTTTTACACTAAACCCCACTTACTTACATAAAAATAAGATGTGTTTTGGAAGAATCTCCCCCATCTTCAGTTGCTCACTTAACCTGTTACTTGAAATGATGGCTAGACACCCAAATGTTCCTATGGTGGCATCTGTTGGCTGAAATAGGAAATTGTTGAATTCATCCATAGGAGGAAACTCAAAGTTCATTAGGTTTTCTGTATTTTTAATGTGAAAATTTTTTCCCAAGTGGATATCTCTATTGGGTTGTGAAGATGTTTCAGCAGTTTTATTTCCAGTTTTATTTCATGATTTTTGGTCCAAAAGTGAGCTGCTACTGCTGATTTATCCACCTGCTTAAACTGAATAATTCAAAGTGTTCTTTCTTCTGAATTTCCAAATTTCTCTTTGTTTTGCCTATGTAGCTCTGCTCACAGTCTCACATTTTATTTCATAAATTCCTGATTTCTATTCTGTTAGTATGGAGTCTTTTACTGTGCACCCTAATAAGTTCTTGATATTGTATCTGTTCTTTGCGGCTAACATTATCCCATGTTCTTTAAAAATTTTCTTGAACTTGTGGTAAATTGATGGTATGTGAAACTTTTGAATTTATATCTTCTTTTGTGTTTTTCAGTGTAGAAACTTATTTTATGTAAGTAAGTAGAGTTTAGTGTAAAAAATGACTTCAGAAGTGTAGGATATATTACCACTCCATTGTCAACAGCTTTGTAAATACAATATTTAGAAACATATCGTTTGCATATGAAACAGAAACAAATAACATGTTGCCTTTCTTGGATATTAAATAATGAAACATCAAAGAAATCTGGAATTTGGAATATACAGAAAGAATACACGTGCAGATAATCACATCAAAGCTGTCAATTTTAACCCCACAGTGCACAAACGTGCAGTTATCAACAGTTTAAAACACTGGCTAGTTAACCTAAAATTAGCAAAGAAGAATATTTTAATAAATACACACAAGTAGAAGAAACGGAGGTTAAAATGGTTTTAATAAAGAACCAGTACACAAAAAGGTACAGAAATTCAAGAGACAAAAAGAAACCACAACACTTTCAGCAAGAAAAATTAGCTAATTTTTAAAAAAATCACATATCTTCCATGGGCTACAAATCTTTTCAGAATATTCTTAAAGATTTTAATATCAGGTTAACAGATTTAATGTTAAAAATCTACTGATAGACAATGTCAATTGACAGTATTCCATAAGAGAAAAAAGCAGGTATTTGCAAAATAAATGTGCAGAATGTGAAAAAAATTTACATTGGAAAAACAAAGAGAAACATAGGCACACAGTTAAAGGAACATTTCAGGAACATAAATTACAAGCAAATAGAGAAATCAGCAGTAGCATATCATTTTTGGACAGAAAATCATGACATGGTGAATAAAGTAAAATTATTAAAATCAATACAAGAACTTACAGAACTAGCAACTTAGGAGAAAATATACAACAACAAATACAAAGACAGTCTAATGAACGTTTACACTGCCGGGGATGAAAACATAAACTACAAGTTTATCACACTGCCACCAGAGTAGAATACACATTCCCACACTTAATGAATTATCTACAGTTGAATTTTAGCCTAGCTGGTAATGAGAATGAAATGTTCTTGAAACCAGTTCTATATGTTATGAGAAGTAAGTGAAGTATTAAAAGTGTGTAGTTCAACTAAATCTTACAATAATAAATTAATTATTTGATTGGCTTTACTGTGCAAGTTCCAATATACATTGTAATTTTAAATACCATTAGTTGTTGGAGTGTAGGGAAACTAGTAAGTGGAGAGAGACCATGTGGGACCCAAAATGGAATAAAATGGAAAGAAATATTGTAGCTATGACGTTATGGGGGGGAGGATAGACTTATAGGTAAATATTTAGAAAGAGTATGATAGAAATGGATTAGGAAAGTTAAAAAAAAAAAAAGGAGGGAATTAAGCATAAATGGGGCCCAAATACATGTTGACAACAATGGCGTCATATGTTGGGGTTCAAGAGAATATTATGTTAGTCTCAAAAGTGAAAAATTGTATATAATAGACTTTTATATATATTGTCTGATTAATCTAAAAATTAATTTCTACTTAACATGGTTTATTATGGTATGAGAGATTTTTTGTTATTTGAAAATAGGTGTGGATTATAGAAGGAACTGAGCCAAAGTCTTATGGATATTCCAGTAGGAAACTACTGATGAACCGAAGATTAGGGACTCAGTGACTATTATTATGGATAGGTATTAATTTGGGGTTAAAAAGTTATAAGTTAAGTATTAGTATATAGCATCAAGAGTATGTAGTTGAACTAAATCATACAATAATATCAATTATATATTTTGTAGTGGTATTTGAATATAAGTAAGTTTCAATTTCAATATGCTCTATTGCACAATTGAGGAAGTATATGAAGCCTTCAGAGACTTTTAACTCTGAATATGAATGAAATTGCCAAAAATATCATTTAAGCAAAACCTCTAAAAAAATGTATTCTCAATTCTATCCCTTAAGTGTTTCACTGCACCATTCATTATTCCAAACAACTGAATACTATTAATGGAATTATTTTGTAATTCCTCATTAGTACTTTGAAAACACCACATATATTACTGAAAAAGTGAAGGGTTATCTCCACATTACTGAACTCATGACCATTACTCTTATTGTTATGGTAGTGATATATTTGCAAAATAATTTGAAATTCCTTATGCAATTAGAACCCTGAGTCAAGAAGTAAAATATGCAGATCAAAAACAAATTAATTTGTCTTCAGCTGACTGTAAAACAATTACTAGTTTGTTACGTGTTTAATAAGCTCTTGCCATTGTATTCTACAATTAAAATTATTGCTTTCGATTCATTTCTGCAAGCAGCAAATTAGAAAAATATGTATAAACTTTTAATTATTTCTTTGTACATCTACATCTAAATGTTCTAAAGAATGTAATGCTTACATAAAATTGTAAGAATCTCACATAAACCATAAAATACTGCACACAGATTGGATGAAGCTCCCTATTCTCTCAGTTTAAGGTAAAATTTCACTCTTTTTATCACATAATTATCATCAGTAACAATCAATGATGCTAACACATTCTTTAGAGTTATCTCAGCATTTGTTTTACCACATTTCTCATTTGTTGCAGAGTTTTCAAACAGGTAGTATGCATATAACAAATTATTTATGAAGAAGTCACTCAAATTTCACTAGTATTATTCCACTTAGTTGGACATGTTTCAAAGGCAAATTTCCTTCATCGTCAGCACATTTCCATAGAATAATACTAGTGAAATTTGAGTGACTTCATCATAAATAATTTATTATATGATACTATATTTCACTGTGAAAGTTCCAAACTATTCAAATTTATATTAAAAGGTAGTATGCAGTTATTCTTTGCATTATAGAATTGATTATGCTTCACATAGTGAAAGACTTTAATCAACTCTGCCAAGGCAGTCTAAACAAATCATTCAGATTAGGAATAAATAATACCAATAATTCACACAGTGATCAATTTAAATTTACAAAATTCCTACATTTTAATACCATAAATACTTTAAATATAACATAGCTAAGCCGTAAGTGGTAAAAAATGAAGCACAAAATCTATCAATTAGTGAAGTTTTAGTGTCACCTAATACTGACTCATTTGTATACAAAATCTAGTTTCATCAACATTTTTCATCTTCAGAACAGCTATTAATAGATTCTTTAGATATGCAGGACACATATTTTTGTGCTCTACTCCTTGAGCATGCTGTAATAAATCATTGCGAACACTGTTGAAAATTGAAATATTTGCAACCTGCTTATTATTTACTGACATTACTTTTTAATCACAGATGAAAATATTGTTCTTTCAAAATATACACATTCTTTCATCTTCTTTTCAACTTTACATTTATAACGAATTTAATATAATTGAGTTTAATTTGTAACACATCACTTATTATTTAAAGGATGATGATGATTATTCTTTAAAGGGTGCATAATTGCTAAGGTCATTAGCACCCATTATTTAAAGGAGGGGGAAAAAAAAGTTTCTGGAGCTAATCACTCCCGTCATTGGTTCCAGGTACTATGCTGTTCCTTCCAAAAAAATGCGAAGCCACTACTGATTTTTCTTCCCATTTTTTTATTTATGTTCCTAATGTGTTCCTTTGCTCATATTTTTATATTTCTCTTGGTCTTTCCAATGCTCACAGGTTGGTAAATGTCCCCATGGAAAAAGAGGAGTATGATCAAAAACTGAGCAATATAATAAATATAGCCACAGAAAATGGATTTAAAAAAAAGAAATTATATATAAGAAAGTAAAAAGAGAATCAAAACATCAGTACACTCATCCCCAACAAGGAAGAAAATAGAATGTACAAAAAATTCACATACCATCCATCAGTCTTCTGTAAATTCCAAAGGGTCTTGAAAAAACATACCATTTTAGCCCTTAAAAACAGTTACTCCATAAAAAATATACTAAATTCTAAACTAAAAGATGAAATGCCACAAGAGAAAAAACCAGGAATATATCAGATAAATTGCAACGATTGTGAAAAAAATCTACATTGGAAAGACCAAGAGTTCATCCAAACACCACCAGAGACAAATCAAACCATGACGAAGAACAAGGCCGGCAGTCGACCTGGAACTGATGATGGGAGTGATTAGCTCCAGAAATTTGTTTTCCTCCTTTAAATAATAAGTGATATAAGTGTTACAAATTCAACTCAATTATATTAAATTTGTTAGTGTATTAAACATCACTGTTTCAAAAGTCAACCACACTTAACAAATTTACATTTAGTACTCATCTTGAAACAGACACAGCAAAAATAGCAACCATACACTAACCTATTCATAGAGAAGGAAAAAAAAAAGTAGAATTATGTGGAAGGTGTGGGCCAAGAAGTGTCATCATTCCCACAGTGCGCTGTGAAATGCAACATTATATACCATTGCCTGTTCAGAGACATGGAAACAACTAGAGAAATATAGATTTTTTTTAACTTTCATAAATATGGGACATTTGGCATCCCAGGAAAGAATGTCTTGGGTTGCAAGTCATTTTTCATACATACAGTACCGCAGGAATTCTGGCAACCCTATTGTTATTAACAGTGTTTGCATTATGTCATATATTTCCAGTTTTGTTTAATGTATATTTTTATGTATTTGTTACATAGCCCTAGCTCTGTATTGATTGTCTGCCATTCTAATTTGATTTTGTTAGCTCTTGTTTGACAAACCCAATGTATTTATTTTGTAACTCATGTAATTTTTATTAAACGTTTTCTTCTAATTTTAATCCAAGCTAAAAACATTTTATTAAAAAATCATTAAACCTTGTGTGAGATTAGATTAGATGTGGCTTGGAGTTCTGTCAACATCCTCCATGTCAGCCTAAAAGGCTTGTTGTTCAATACTATAGGGAGAAATGCTTTCACTGTTTCCCAAAATCAGTTCCTTGGACAAGTTGCAATATTTTGGTTCAAATGTCACCATCTTGCATGACATACTATCATCCATTTTTTCTTAATCTGGCATGTTTTCACAGAAAGCTTTGGTATTGTTACATCTGAGAATAATTAAAAATATTTAGAAAAGTTATTTTTGTTCATTGTACATTTAATATAAGCAACCCTCTCTTCATGCTCTGACATGCTATAGGGTGAGCAAAGTTCTAGTTTATTGTCTGATGATTTTGAATCACATTACTGCATAAGCACCATACCACTTTCTTAGGAAATTAAACATTCGCAGTGCATAAAAAATGCAGTCATGCATAACTTTGCATGATTAGGAAGACTGTATCAAAAATAGTTACATTGTCTTCAAAGAGAAATACAAGAGTTACTTGATCTCAAATTAAATGGCAGCTATAATGTAATTAAGAGGGTTTTTAAAACATCAACACCATGATAGCTTAATGCTGTTTGCAGGTTCTGTGTCAGCACTATTTTCTAATGATTCTGCATCCAAATCATCCATTATAGTTATATTAGGCAGCACTGTGGCCAAGTAGTTATACTGCTTGCCTTGCATCAAATCAGCCAAGTTTAATCCTAAAAGCCATAAGTGGGATTTGTGGTATATGAAGCAGTGTCTGGGCAGCTTTTTTTCTGAAGAAGCATCGGCTTCCCCTGTTTAATGTCAAATTATGGGGCTTCTGTGTACATATTACAATTAAATAAGAACCTCTTTTATCTGGACTAGGTTGGACCGCAGGTGATCCGAATTAACAAAAATCTGGATAATCTGGGAATAAACTAATAAATATATATATATATATGCCACTAATCTTTTCAAACCTTTATTTTGACACTAACAAGAATTAAGAAAAACATTTTTAGGCACTTAAATTCAATACTGTACTCACTTTTGTTACTGAAATTGTGTGTACGTTTCTTATTTTTAAAGTATATGTGGTGTTTGAGTGCAGCATAATTGCATGGTTGTTTCACAGACAATGGAGTTGTTTCCATTCGACATTTTAAGTACAGCATTTTTAGCTGTGCCATTGTCTCCACATGAGGCATTACTACTTCTGCTGAAATGTCACTTTCGTTTTCTGTAGCACAGACTGTAATAATTTAATCATTAGTCATCATACTGTAGCCAGCATCATCATTTTGCAACCATGCAATTACATGTCATCCACAACCAAGCAACCAAAAATGTTTGCAAATAAATTGCAGAATTCAGAAGTGTTGACAGCTTCACCAACTTTATCAGCAGAATCACAAAAATACTTGGCCATTTTTCTATTAATATATCAACAATGTGATCTCAAGAAGATGCAACCATATATATAATTTATTTATATGACTGATGATATTTACCAATTTCAGTAGAAAACTCACATCAACTTCCCCCTCTTCTTAAATTAATGTACCCAGTAAGCTGTCTTCTATATACACATTTGATATTCTCAGTAAACCTTGATCCATGGGTTGTAAAACAACCATTATATAAGGAGGGAAAAATTTCACTCTTGATGTCAATGCTGACAAGTTGCTCCACTGCCAGGTATGATTATGCATTGCCAATAAACATTGTACTGTCCTCCCTGACTGGAGTTTTTTCCAGGTTTTCCTCAGTCCTGATAACTGGCAAATGTCAGGGCACTACCCTAAATTAAACTTGGAACGCTTCCTTTCTTAAAAAAAAATATCCTTTCTGAATTTATCATTTCGTCTCATTTATCATCAGTGTCCATTGCCTATGGTGCCTCAGTAGTAAAAACGAGCGTTAAACACTAATAACAAAAAAATCAATGTGCTTTAATCGATAGACCCTCTCCTCTTCTCACACTTGGCATAAAATCATCATAGAATCACTTTTTAAAAATGGCACTCCATCCATGCATTTTTGGGGGATTTTTAAACAACTGGCAAGTAGGATCGATCGACATATTTCAAAGCATTCAGATTCTGTGATTTTCCTATGAACCGGATAAGGAATTGTATTTACCAATGCATTGTTTACAGGCCAAAATTTTAATTTGATCTTTACACCTTTTATACCTTCCTTACCAAGTCATCTAATTTAAAAACTAATATCTTACTAGTAGCATCCAATAAAAAAAGTCCAGATTCATCATTAAACTTGAGGTGGGGTTAAGTTTTTTGGAGAGAATTATGTCTTCAAATACTTTTTTGAAATGTTTCCACAGCTACTATATCACCTGAAAACTTTCACCTTTCACTGAAAGCTGACATATGCCTTGATGAGCTTTCCATCTTTCTGACCAACCTTGACTGGCTGTGAAGTTACGATATCATCAGGAGCTTGTTGTTAAGCTTAGCGCTTTTTCCTGCAGGGATATCGGAATACATCATGCTCTCTTTTTACACTGAACCAAATGAATAATGCGCCATAGGGATTCGTTTCTTGCTTTCTTATTGTACCACAGTTATGTAAACTGTCTTTAATCATCATTTGAAGCAAAAGTCTTCCCAATTTACTTTTGGTTCTTCCTCCAGTCTGACACAGTTGAAGTTCCTACACCATATTCTACAGCTATGTATTTCAGTAGTTTTCATTTATCTATTATGTTTAGAGCTTCCAACTTTTTGTCCATCGAAACAACCACTTTCTTTCACTTCAATGCCATTTCACTCATGCACACCCAAAATATGGAAACAAAAGAGCAATATGCGTTGCTTCTTAACTCTGTAAGGAACAAATCCAGAATGACCTTGGTAATGGTAGCTTGAAATATGGAACTGGCATTCTCTATACTATCTGCAGTGCCAACATAACTGAATAGAAGTTTACGACATGTTTCGTGAGACCTTTGCTCATTTTGTCAACTGAACGACTAACAGTTAATTGAGGCCAGGAAAGTATATTTAAGCATTTTAAAATATTTTATCTACTGAAGAGTTTAATATGTATTATTCAAAGGATATGCATATTTTCATGTTGAAAAAAATCTATCTGAAGGCCAGATAAACAAGATTCTAGCGCAGTTTAAATTTGGGAAATTTTATCTACTCTTATCATTTCTCTCAGAATTTAAATGCTCAAAATAGTTTTGCCTTAATGCTATTTCAATAAAAATATAGCATCTCCCTCCCTTTCTATTTGTTCTGCAAAATTGAAGTTAAAGAATAATTAGAAGAAGTGAAATAACATTTTTTTTTTTTTAATCCAGTGCTATAATGCATAGTACTTCTATATTCCTTAGCTTGCTTGTTAAGCATATTTCATAGTTCAAACTTTTATCAGTTAGGCTTTGAGAATTTTAATGAAAAGTACAGATTTTTTTTTCAGTTAGGCTTGAGAAATTTGGTGAAAAGTAGAAAACAAACTTCCTTTTGTGCAGAGAAACCTTTAACACATGGTAGAGTTGATTCAGAAGCTATAACAGATGGGGGCTGGAATAATATATGCTCCTTTTATAGATGGGCAGGCAAGGCTTTAGTCCCAGATAATGGGAGCAAATGGGTCTATTTTTGGTCTAAATGCATGCATTCATTCCAACAATTGCTCTTTCTTCTTCTTCTTCTTCTTCTTCTTCTTCTTCTTCTTCTTCTTCTTCTTCTTCTTCTTCTTCTTCTTCTTCTCCTTCTTCTTCTTCTCCTTCTTCTCCTTCTCCTCCTCCTCCTCCTCCTCCTCCTCCTCCTCCTCCTCTTCCTCCTCGACTTAATTGCGCCTTTGCGCCTATGAATAATTTTAGTTTAATTTTTTTAGACTGTTCTTTGATTCTGAATAACTTATATTTCTAAACATATTTAACTAATTACTGAACCCTTGTCTTCGGCTCATCAGCAATTTCCTACTGGAATATCCAGAAGACTTGAATTCAGATATGCTATTGAAATATGTTCCTACTGACTACATACGCTCAAGTGTACATACTTTTATCATTATCCATTAAAAAGTAAGATCTAAAAATAAAGTAAAATAATACTAATCGTTTTTATCTCCTAGATATTTTCTTCCTAGAGTTGCTTGTTAACAATCTGATCCCAATTCACCCAACTTCAGGATATTAGTGTTTTGGTAACCATCAATTTATTACTATATTATCTTATCCTTGTTTATACTTATCTATCTTATTGTACTTCATAAGGTTACATTTCCCTCTTTCTCTTAATCATTCTGATCCATTTCTCTCTAACTTTGCCCAAGTAGTTCCCTATTATTTTTATATTCTTCTCTCCTTTTACAGTTACTAATTAATATTTCCTCATCTAAATTCTTCCATTTTTGTTGCCAAGCATGTTCTCTCAATTGGACCTTTTTCTACATCATTATCATATTGTAACCCTTTTAAAATTCATAATTCCAGTTCTAGACCATGTAAACCCTTCCTGACCTGCTTTGTCACATTGCTCTATATATTTTTTCCTACATTGCACTATTTGTATTTCCCTATACTGTCTTAATGATCTCTTTTCTCTCATACTATAAAATATTTTTTGCCTTTTAATATCTTTTAATCTTATATTTATTTCTTCCCAGAATACTCTGTTTTGATATTCCCTGTTTATCTATAAGTTTTCCATATCTATCTGTTGCAAAACTTCCTGTATTTTGAGTTACCGTGATCCTTTCCACTTGCATTTCTCTTGGATAGTGAAACATTTTTTAATAATATCACTCTTCCAATGTGGTAATTCTGTATGTGTATTTCATGAATCTTGTAATGATTTTATCTTGGTGGAATGCCTACCTAATTCTTGCTGCACTATACATTTGGCAATGCTATCGGCAGACCTATCTGTTTACAAAATCTTCTGTTTATTTTATCAACATCTTTAATGCATCTTATACATCCTATATATATGCCCCTTATAATATTTTTGCTTCTGCTGTGGCTGTGTAAATTCTTTCCAGCCAATTTACTCATATCTGAAATTTTTCTTAAACATGCTCTTATACCACTCATAGCTGCTTTTTATTTTGCCATTTTTCATATTTTTTTCTGTTCATTCAACTTTTATTAGAACTTAATCTTGTCTCTAGATAATTAAATTGCCTTATCTCTCTCATTTAACTGCCATTTCTCATCATTTTTCAATTTATAACCTCTTTTAAAATCATGAGCTTTCATTTCTTTCATTTATTTTCAAACCCCATTTGTTACAAAAAGTATTTGCAACTTCATTTGCCCTTCTCAGTCCTCCACTAGAAAAGATCCAATTACTAAATCATCTGCGAAAAGCAACGTTGATATTTCTTTATTATTTATTAATAGTAAATGTATCTTTTCTCCTTTGAATCTCATCCAGAATGTCATCAATATAGAGATTGAACACTATTGGGCTTATACAAACTTGTATTAAAAAGTGCCATTATTGACATGTCCTTAACAGTATATGCTGTTCAACACGCTATAGATAAATAATTTTTTGTGAGTGTATATATGTGATGCATTTTATTGACTTTTATTATATTAAGTTCTGTAAGGGGCCCAGACATGAGGCCTCTGTATGTTGCACCAATTGTACAGTTGTGTGAGTGTATTTGCTTTTATTCTAACTTTATATGTACTTATATGTATTTAATTTGACTTTGTACCTATGACTTAATGATTTTTGAACTGTAATTAATGTATCTCATATCATTATATGTGATCAGTGGATGAATAAATCTATCTAATCTAATATTTTATTTAAGTAAGTGTTTGGTATCAATTTCAGGTTTACAGCAAAGTTCTGGTGACCAAGGCATGACAGTGGCTATGCAACAACAGATACTTCATCCTACACTAATTAAAAGTGAACCTGTGGGTAGGTGTAATACTTTTACTGCTAAGATCTGACTGTTGTGACCTATAGGAAAGGCATTTTAATAGTTATTCTTCCAAATATGAGAACTCCCAGAGAGAAATATGTTGCTTAAAGAGTTCTGGCATTATCTGAGACTATAGAGCTTGGTTTAAAAGATAACTGGCATATAAACCATACAGAAAAGAAATGCTGTCTGCTCTGTTGCTCAGGCACAAGAAGCTGTCAGTTGTTTCTGTATAGATTCAACATAACACATCTTAATCATATTTGCTGTTAACATCTGGACTTCATTACAAACAGCTCTTTCTTTCTTATTACTAGATATTGCTATAAAACCAAAGACAATGACATTTGCATATAGTACATACATTCATTACATATACTTAGGCCAACATGAAGTGCAGTTTCCCATGCAAGATACATATTCTTCCTCCACTGCACCATAAGACATTTCCCGCACAGGGAAATTTTCATGGTTGAAGGACTGTAGTGATCCTTGTAAGCCAGTACTGCCAGCAAACACATTAGGTGAATTTTAAGACACTAACCATATTCTGTTTTTTTTTTTCTTTCTTTTTAAATAGTAACATCTGTAGAGTTACTTTGAAAAAAAATATGCAGCATCTACAATTTAAAATTGTTTCATTATTATATTAATAATGCTGATATATGTTATAAGCATAAAACATGCCAAATTTTATATATTAAAATTAATACCTTCATGTTTTATTTTGTATAAATTTAAAATGAAAGTTGGCATCTTGAATGGCAACTTCAAAATGATAAGTTGGCAGTTATTTTGTACATATTGAGAATTAAAAAGCTTTGAGCTTTTCACGGTTAAATTATGAATTTCATGTGATGCAGCACAAATGTTTTATTATGCTGTATAATTTTTACATACAAAATTATTTACTCTTGGCCATGCCATAAGAGAAATGCCATTTTGCAACTGAGGGGGGCAAACTTAAAAAGTTTGATATTTAGTTTATCGGACAATTGGCTTGTATTGTTTCATCATATGAAAAAAAAATATATATATATATATAAAATATGGAAGCAAATAGTTTACTCCGGTGCATTAGAATCGATGGTAAATGTATACACATTTTTTTAGGAAATGGGTGATTTTTCTCATGGTATAATTCTGAAGTCACTTAGATCACAAATTCAACGTATGAGAGTATTGAAAGAGAGGATTTTATAATGTTGATATAGAGTTGGTTTAATGACTGTACCACTTACTTGGTTTTTTTAATTGGACATGTTTCGGGAACATTTGTTCCCATTATCAGCAGAAAACCAATTAGTAGAAGCATACTCTGTAGGAGTTGGGGAAATTTATTAAATATATCCAATGATGGTGAGTCAAAAGTTCATGATGTGCTTTTTATTTTTAATGATATAAATTTTTTCTCCGTGTCGTTCTAAAGGTTTGCAAATGTGTGATTCTCTCTCTTTCCTGAGAAAAATTGGACTGCCATTGCTGATTTCGCTATCTGTTTGTAATTAATGTTTCTGAAATGTTCTTTGGTACATATTTTCAAATTTCTTTTCATTTTTTCAATGTATATCTAATCACAGTCTTTGCAGTTGATTTGGCAGATACCCAATTTCCTGTCAGAAGGTATAGAATCTTTACTGGAAGTTTATAATACATTTTTAATATTGTGGACATTTTGAACCAAATATTATTTTCTGTTTTTTTAAATTGTTTGTAAATTTATTGAATATTAATTAAATGTTTTTCGATTGCATATCTTCTTTTATTTGTAATAGGAAAACTATGTCTTTAATATCTTTGTTTCTTTTAAACTTTTTAATCATTTTATCTACTAATTTTTTATGGAAACCATTATGTAGTTCTGTGTATTGGTATCCTTCTCCGAATTATTTTCTACTGATAAGAACATTTACCAATCTGTATTCAAGGCTATTTAGGATGGCATCCTGGTATGTTTTGGGATTAAAACTATTATGTCGGTTATTTCCTGTATATTCCAAAGGCCAAACTATTATTGTCTTTTATAATCTTGAAATTTTAAAAGGGAATCCACTCATTGAAAGTTTCAAATTTTCCCCTTAATTGCTGAATCATTTGTAAATGTAGCAGTTAGCAAATTATGGGTTTTTCATGGCATTTTAAAAAATGTATATAATAAAAATGGATGGGTGAAATGAAAACAAACTGATAATTTTTACTTATGGAGAAATGTACAAAAAATTAACAAAATCCATGCCACCAAATTCCAAAATTAAATTTTAATTAATTGATTTACTGGGACCTACCCAGTAGATAAAATAATTAAAGGGTTTAAAAGAAATAAAGATGTCAAAACACAAGTTTACTATTACAAATAAAAAGAGATATGATTAAAAAAATTTACATACTAATCTAGCGTGTTCAATAAATAAATTTTAAAAACAAAATAATTTTGGCTACTCAAAATGTCCACAGTATTAAAAATGTTATTACAATCTTTCTGTAAAGAAGATACCTTCTGATAGGAAGTCAGGTATCTACCAAATCAATTGCAAAGACTGTGATCAGGTATGCTGTGGAAAAATGAAAAGAAATTTGAAAATTCATTACAAAGAATGTCTCAGAAATATTTGTTACAAACAGATAGAGAAATGAGCAGTGGCAGCCCACTTTTGGTCAGAAAACCATGAAATTTATAAAAAAAAATTGAAAAACACTAGTAAACCTTTGGAACTAACAACATGGGAAAAAAATTTACATCATCAAAAATAAAAACTACATCAAAAACTTATGAGACACTTTTATTGAGTATATCATGGGATATATTCAATAAATTTTTCCATCTTCCTACAGTGCTTCTATCAGATGATCTGCTGATGATGATGGGAACAAATGTTCCTGAAACATGTCCAATTTAAAAATCAAGTGAAGTACATCACCTAGCCAATTCTATATCAACATTGTTTTACTAACTTGAAGTGCTAATTGGAACTTTTACAGTGAAGCAAATCATATAATTAAGATTATTATACGACTGTGTTGAACTACACACTCTTATTGGCTTCACTTACTTGGCAGCTAAGCATGCGAATGATGGTCTGCAAAACGTATTATAAATATAAACAAATAAGTGAACCCAATAAGAGTGTGCAGTTCAAATCAGTCATATAATAATCTTAATTATTTTACTTCTTCACTGTTAATAGTTTCAAGAGTATAAGTTCACAAAGAATTTTATGTTTTTGGTTTTCTGGAAATCTGGAATCAGTTGTAAGAGCTTTTTCATAAATAAAGGGGAGCAGATATATCTAAAGAAAAAAGTCATGCTTAAAAATGTAATACCTAAAATTACTCATTTGATGCTTGAGACAATAAGAATTATCAAAAAACTAAAAACTAGAGCAGTATTTTTTTTCAGTCATAGAAGAAGTGAAAACATATATTGTTGTATATTTATATCTATATTCAAATCTTCATGAAAGTTATCATAGAAGAAAGTATGAAAACTGCAAGAACTAAGATATTAAGTGTGTGGTTTTTTTTTTTTTAAAGCACTTGGCTTCTTGCCATAGAAGAACTTTAGCAGTTCGACATATAGCGATTACAAATTTGCGACCTTTTCTTAGTATTTTATCCTTTTCTAATTACTATTATTTTAATTACATTGTTAATAGTGTTATATTATTTTTCATTTATATATATAGCAGAGTTTATATATATAAACTCTCACCTTTTCATACTGATTTGTTTCCTATATAGCATTTTGATTTTGTTACAGAATCAAAGCTTCCTTCACAATATCCAGTTTCAGGAGACAGCGGATCATCAATGTATCCTAATATTCCATTGGAGGTACCTACTCAGATGCATACTGCTGCACATGCTTCTCCACAAAGTGCGGGCCGAACGCCATCACCATATGTAGAGTATCTTACCCCATATCAAACCAGTGGAATGACAGGTTATGAAAATCCTCTAACATACATGCCTACAAGGCGGCATGGTGACTATATAAATGCAGGGCAAGTGACAAGAGGCATTCATATCACCCAGACATTAGTCTCAGAAAAATTAGGACATGTGCAGACAATAAATGACTTGAGTGGTGGAGGGGAGAATGTGATGTTTAACAATACTCCTGGATTTATAGCATTACCTTCAGGAACTTCAGCAATCATGTTGCCAGAAATGGGAGGAATAACACAGAATCCAGGAGGATCTTCATCTGCGGCTGGAATGTTAAATATTGGAATTGCATCTCCTAACAGTCAACCAATGGTTATGAGTAATGTAAGTTTAAGTGGTTCAAATACTGTGGCCATGAATGTTTCTTCAAATCATGCTATAAATAATATTGCTGCCCCTGGAACATCCTGTACTGTCACAGCAGATGGAGAAAATTGTTTGTTAGACCTTGATCATCAACCATGCAATTTTGATTCAGAAGAGTTGGCTACTCTGGGTTCAAATTTGGGTTTGTTTGATGTAAATCTCTCAGAAACACTTTCAAGTCATCTCACTTTGTCAGAAAATAAACACGCAAAAGAATGTCAGCAGGTGAGAGACAGTGATATACAGGAAAATATGTCTGATAGTTTTACAAGTCTTACGAAGGAGATAAAGGCTCTTAATGAACTAAGCAAGCAGACTGCAACTGGAGATAATTAGAATGTTGTGCCATACTTTTGTATGAGATAAACAATCATGCAGTAACTCATAAATTAGTAAATGTGCAATAAGTTTTTGGGGTCACAAGGGATAGGTACTCTTTTTTGACGTAATTTACAGTTTAAGTAAAGACTGAAAATACTGTGTTTTTACTAAGAAAACAAAAACATTAAGTCTTCCTAGATAAAAATAATTTTTGTAAGCTACGTTTTCTATTTTTAGCAACACACATGTTTATGAAATTATTTGTATATTGTTATGTAAGATTTTAAGTAGCCTAATAACTGAAAAAAATATTTTAAGGCTAAAATTTGATATGTCAATGTTTTTATACATCACAGTAATGTACATATTGTAAATAAATATGCACATGTTACATATGTATAATTTAAAATTTGTATATATGTTAAGTTTAAGACACTTTTTTTTTTTTCCTCTGCCATATTGCATAGTGTATCATTTACAAAAAATCACATTACTGAATAAAAATTGTCATAAACAGTAAAATATTATATCATTACACTCGCACACATGTGTGGCAACAAATAAAAGTTTTAAATAGTTGTTAACAGTGTTAACATTATGCCTTAAATGTGCTTTATGTAGTTATATATGGTATTCCTTGCACCCATTCATAAGAACCAGAAATTGCTCCCATATCTCCTATTTTACTGACTGAAAAGAATGGTATCATTAGTGCAAGGTAGGAAAAGGCATTGCATGAGGAATAAATGACACCTTTCAGTTATTTATGATAGAACAGCATTTCAGCTATTTACTGAAATTCTGCAGCCATACTTCTTGTTATATAATCAGCAGGGCCTGGGTTTTGGTTATCTAAAAATATATGGAAAAATTATCAATAACATTATCAAAAGTATTAATAAAATGACCTAAAATAAATTTAAAAATGTTAAAAAAACATCTGAAAAATGATCCATAAATTTTAATATCAATTCAATTTTGTATCGAACACAGTAAATCTCATTTAAGTGAAAGCTTAAAGAGTGTTCTAAACATCTGACTCAGAAGAGATTATGATCCATAAAGTTACCTAAATGTATCAATAAAATGACTTTTAGCCTCTTGTCTTAATCTAAGGGTATGACAGTACAGCACACCTCTTGTGCTAGAAATTAAAAATTAATAGTTAATTTATTTACTTAAACTCACAATTTTTCTGCTTTAAGAAGCCCGGCTCTTTGAAGATGTATGCAAGTTTTAAGCATAAAAATCTTGCTTTATTCAGAATTACTGCAGTAGGAAACAATCAGCATGCAGAAGCTCTTGAAAGTGAGGGAATACCTTTCGTTGGACAAACATGTATTTTGAGAAACTCCTTTCCACATCTATTGACGCAACTGAAGCATACTTGAAATGCACTAAATCGTTGAAAATAAGTTCTTATATGAGTGAAATATCAAATAATTTATTGGTTAATGCAATGTTTTTAACCAAAACTAGAATTTTCAAGGTTTGTACCTTTCTTCTGTATACTTTTGATTCCATATGCTAATGAACTGAAATTTGCCTTTATAAATACCAGCTGTTTTTCAATTTCACTGTTTGAAAATAGTATCTTACCAGCTTTAATTGCTTGACATCGTCAGAATTAAGTGTTTCAATAAAAGGTTTCACCACCTGGAAATAAATGCAATAAAAATGCTGGATCTATCCAGGTGCCCTACCAGATAATGACTGGTTCTGGTGAGAGAGGAATAGGAGCTATGGACTGGACTTAAAAAACACTTTATGAGGGTAGCCGTGACAAACATTTTCCTTATCTTTGACACAAAGGTATCCACTTGAGAAAAATTTGCATTAACTTCCTCAGCAATCTTGTGCATAGTTGTACTAAGCAAGTATACGCACCATTTATATGTAAAAAGCCTGTATTAATTTTTCCTGTTTCTGACAATGTGTAGTGCTGTGTTGATCACAAAAACCAAGATATCATCATAGATATCCTCATGCCATGACAAAAACATACGTCTTTTAGATAATCTGAAAATTGTGAAGTGATCAGGGATTTATATTACTTCACTCTCAAGCAGAAACGCTTCACCTGTTCCATTGATCTCCAAAGTGCTGGCAACAACATTAGCCATATAACAATTTTCTTTTTCACTTGTTTTCTTGATAGATACAAATATCTTCTTTCCATATACTTTCCTTCCCATTATCTTTTTAATGATGTTGTATAAATGAATGAATATATTTCTTCCAATTGTCAGTTTACATGCGGATACCAGTTTTTTAACATTAAAGTAGAATCAATTTCATGCAGCTTTAAAAATACATAAACTTGTTAACAAAGTAAATAATTTACATTTCCATATTCTCAATACACGTAAACTTTCTACTATTAAAACCTTTAAATTTCCCACTTAATAACCCTCAATTTATGGAGTTTCGTTCCTTCCATACCCCATTGCAATTAACATCAAGTTGTGTATGTAATAGGGATATATATTCACTCCTAAACAGTACATTATCAACATTGTTATTCCCATTTGTCTTGCTTACCTTCTCAATGTATTTTCCAAATGTTTTTATATTTTCATCTGATTTTAAATTTAAAATTCTTCTGCCTCATAATATATTTGGTAAGTTTTCCCACTTTCGTGAAAGGAACTGTTCCCTCCAAAACTTGGTTTGTTTACATTCTAAAATACAATGCCAAGTGTTATCTGATTCTTTACATATTGGACATATCCCCTTGATATATCTATTTCTTATTCCACTTAAACATATTACTCGTGTTCTCCACCATGCCAGTCCTTCCCTCCCTACCTTATCACATGTTTAAATATATCTTTCTCATCCCTCATCAGTTTTTAGCCATGCTGTATTATTTCAGAAATTTTTACAGTAAAACTAGCCCATATTTTCTGTTTTTCAAGTATCCTAAATTCTTGTTTTATATATTTCCAAAACCCTTTATCCATTATTTCCCCCCTCATACCATAATGATCCCATGTCAACTTCTTGAATATTTCGAATTTTACATATCCAAGTTTCTCTTTCCGTAATTCTTTCTTATATTACCAAACACTTTTTGATGATATTCTTCTCTTCTAGTCTCCCTATTCTATACCAATATTGCAGTACTCTTTCTATTACCTTGCTTTTATAGCCCAATCTTCCTAGTTCGATTACAGCAACCTCTTTAGGCAAAGATCCAAGTAAGCCAAGGACAATTCTTTAAAATATTCTATTTATCACATTTTATCACTTTCCATCCTTCATCTGGCCCCCAAATTTCTATTCGATATATCATTCTGTTCTCCACTACTGAATCATATACTCTCTAACCATTTTACTTGCACATTTGGTTGGTGGTGATGTAACATTATGATGAAGAGTTGATTCATCTGGGACAGAACATTCAAAGTGTAATTTCAGAAAGCTCAAAAATTTAGCATTGTTCAGTGTCCAAAACAGTATGTTCACACAAACTAGAGTTTCACAAAAGTCTTTGTGAAAATCTGTTTATTGTCCTTCACAGATGCACTTTGTTCTAGTAGAAGTTGCATGAATTTCTTATTTGCAAGTTGCACTGCTCATATTTTCTTATTAACCCATGCATAGCTGCATTGAATTCAGCTGATACCTTTGTTTAATATATTTTATAAAATAATGCCTACCTCAATCCGTAGAAAAAAACATTTCCTAATTCAGGTACAATCTCTCTCAAATGGCACTATTTAGTTGCCTTTATTTTAGGCATGGCTAAATGAAACTAAAGGATCAAAATACCAAACTTTTCTATTTGAAGATCTTTCACTAACAAAAGCATGGCAGTGAAAATAAATGAAAAGTGTGCCCTGATAATAAATAAGACACTGACTTTCAACATGTACTTATACTTAACTTATACTTGTTGAGTAGCATGTTGCCTTGTTCAGATGTGGGACTATAGAAGTATTTGTTTTTTATTGTTACGGCTATCAAAACAGCTAGTGTCAGTTATTAAAAGTGGCTAAAAATGAGTAAGCGAAACACAGCTTAATAATATTATTACTTATTATTAATATAATTGCAAAAATTGACCTGAAATGATTTAAAATGCAAAATAAAATTTACATTTTTATAATCAGAATTTCATAATGGAGGTTTTGGAAAGAAAAAGATTACACCAAAAATCCATTCCCTGGTTATTTATATGTGTGTGTACCTCAGTTTTTATTTTAATTGTATTTAATTCATATTTTCAAAACTGAAGCATCAAAGATGTAGACACTGATGTATCTTACTGGCATTTGATATTGATGAAACCTGGCGTAGAGAACCTGGCAGGAATCTAATTGCAGATCTTCCATTCACAAGTCTGTGCCTTAAAGAAGCTTAGTCAAGTACACGTACTCAAGTAATGATGCATATAATAGAATTACAAGTACATAAGTTTGTTTATTTGGGTTATTTATAGATGCTCTTTTATCTCGGGTCATCAGCATCCCATTCAATTCAGGGCATGAAATGGATGACAAATTTTGCTCAGAGGCTCTTCTTTTAAACTTGAGATTCTTTTATGTGCCATAAATCTATGACTCATAGTTTTAATTTCCTTATGAAGGAAGCCAGACTTTTTTACTCCCAAAAAAAAAATCCATCAACCTGACTGGAACTGAACCCACAGTCTTGGGTCTATGAGGCAAATATGATTATCACTAGACCTCCAGGACTAACAATGACAAGGAAAGATTCCCACTGACCTTGGCACGTTTGAAGAATGTGATCAAATCAATAATGTATAAAGTAGGTGAGTAATATATCTGCATAGAATGTGGTTGGTTTCTAATGCTAAGCATGTTGGAGTTCTTCCATTTGCCTTCTCGCTTCCCAGTAATACACTGACAGGTCCTCATCTGTTAAATTTTGACAGTTCTGTAAAAGTGTCATTATACAATGTGTCTTTTTTTTTCCCTCCCCTAAGAAATTCATGACTCCAGTGCAGAGTTATTGTTATGTGAAGAGATTGTAAGTATTTAATACTTTGGTGAATTCAGTAGGGTTTTTTTTATTTATATACATTGGCAAAGTTAAAATCTTAGAGCCTTTCCTTCCACTCACAGACTGTAGGCTCAATATATAAGTTTACAAAACAAGTTAATTCAAGACAAAACCAAAAAAACATATATGACTACTAAAATGAGTATTTACACTGCAATTCATCTATTTGCTCCCCCCCCCCTTTTTGCACAGGGTATTAATAGCCTGTATAGCAGATTTAGAATCACTGAAAACAACAGCTATATTAAAAAAATGAATGTAGAATTAATTGCCTCAAGTTCAGCATCAAAGTGGGGTGAGTTGGAGTAAAGGACATATAAGGAACTGAACAGGCAGTTATACATCCACACCGGCCATGTTGTTAAGGTTATTGCCAATCTTGGAGCCTTCAGTATAAATATGTGTCCAAACATTCTAGGAATCTTGCGTAAATTGTTTCAATCAAATTGAGTTTTCATTCTGTTTGTTGATTTGTTCTATCAACCCTCTGTTAAAATGGGTTTTGATTCTGTTGAAGGAATAAGAGGGAAGATGGAACTTTTTTACATTGTGTTTGTCTAATTGTAAGTTATATTGTTTTAGTAAGGTTTTAATGTTCTGTATAAAGCATTGTGGGTGTTAAAAGTACTAGTCCAGTAGTTTACATCTAGAAGTCTTTTCAGCTTTTCATATAGGGTAATCAGTTGTTTGTAAATCATTGCAGAACTTATATAGTAGATGAAACAGCACCTGTTGTGCTGTTCCAAACACAATGCTTGATTTTGGATTTTCTCAATTTTAACTAAATTTGTTAATTGCATTGTATGATATAGTTGGTCAACACATTTTATTTATTTACTGTAATAATTTTTTCAGAATCACACTGGAGAATTGGTTAAATGTGAGTTTTATATGTAGTTCAAGATTTGTCTAGAACATCCAACTAGTCTTTTCAACATGAAAAGTCTTCTACTTGCTTGTAGATGTGATGTTTCCAAGTTAACTTGTCAAATGATATACCTAAGTGTTTATAAACTTAGATGTTTAGTACATTATCCAATAGTAGTGAGTTTCAATTAAAAATAAATGTAGGAATCCACACAGTGAAACTATCTTATATTTTGTTGAATTAAAAGTAAAACTTCTAAAATCATGTCAACATATTAAAACTCTCTTGACATTTCACATCAAAGCTTTTTTTATTAAAAAGTAAGTAGGGACTAGTTTCGTGAGTCACATGCTCACATTGTCAACCAATTGACGACAAACGGATCTCTTCAAGTAGAATGTATATATACTTGCTGTGTGCACTCTGGTGGTCTGTTAATGAACCTGTACAATATGTTGTCTGCTTCTGGTATATCAAAATTCATAAGTCTTATGTTCATATTTTTTATATAAATCTTTTACATATTCCTTTGGGTGCGAACTGCTCTTAGCATTATTATATCTTTTTCTATTTCATGATTTTCATTCCAAAAATGTGCTGCTACTGCTGATTTTTCTATTTGTTTGTATCTGATGTTTCTCCAGTGCTCTTTCAATCTAATACCTAAGCTTCTTTTGGTCTTGCCTATATATACTTTATCACACTCCTTACAGTTGATCCTATATATGCCTGAACTATCTTCTTTTGATCTGGGTTCAATTTTGTTTAGATTCAGCAATTTGCCTACACTGTATCTATTTACAGGTGCCAAAGCGATGTTGTATTGTTTGAATATTTTTTGAAATTTGTGATTGATGTAAGGGTGGTACGTAAACTTTTTATAAGTTTTTTCTTTATATAAATTACTGAGTGTGGTGATTTGTTTGATTTTCTTTTTTCCTTTGAATCTTTTTATTTTTCGATCTATCATTTGTTTGCCAAATCCATTAACTTTGCTGTATGTATTATATGTGAGTATTCATTCTCATATTCTTCCTTTTTAAGTTGTACATTAATCAACCTATAAATCATACTATTGAATGCTGCTGCTTTGTGAGGTCTAGGGTTGAAACCTTTAGCTTTTATGTAATTATCGGTGTGTGTATCTTTTCTGCATATGCCAAATTCTAATTTGTTATTTTTTATTATCTTCAAATCCAAGAACGGTAAAGGTTCGCATTTTCATGTGTAAACGTTACCACAATTAGAAGTCAGCTTATCGTGTTCATGCAGAACTTCATTTGCAGTTCCCTGGTCAATTGTCTCCTTCCAGAAAAGCAGTTCATGATATTGCAAATAAATTTGATTCTACTAGATCAGTGAACCCAGAAACAAAAAAAATGCAGTAAGTTTTAACTCAGGATAAACTAGACAAAAATTGGTGCAAACCTTAAACATTCGCCAACAAATCACTCCCAAAATTAGCACAAGTGGGTGTTTCAGTGGGTTCTGCATATAAAGCAACGTTGGAGGAACTAAAGGAAAATATCATAAATGAATTCAGAAACATTACAATTACCAAACTCAAATATGTTAATCAAAATGTGTTTTCCTATTACAATGCCTGTTCAGCTAAAGGGAGACAAGATTTCTAGCATCTTCTATGAGGTAAGATTTTAAAAACAATTTTAGAAATAAAGTTAAAGTATGTTCTTGGCAGCTGCCAAAAATCAAAACACCTCTCATGCTGGTTAATTTTTACATGAAAGCCTAGTTTATTACTAATATTTGGAATATTATTAGGTATATTACATAGAGCATAATATTTAAAATATTGCTTTGCTTTACATATTTCTGTTTTGATGATGTCAATTTTATTATCTAGACTCATGTTCTTTACTATTTAAATTTGTGTGTCAAGATTTATGACTGCTGTTAAGATACCGCTTGTAATTTGTTCAGATTTGAGTAAAATATAAGTGTGATAATTCTTAAATTGATAATACTCTACAGGTTCATCAGTTACATTTGCTTTCAAAATGGCTAATAAATCTATTGCTTTATATTTTGAAGTTTAGCTTTATTAGCTAATGACAATTCTTTGCACAACTAGTATGCTGTTATCAGCTGTACAATGCCAGTCGTCAACTGCAGATGAATGGTAACGGGTCTTAAGCAATTCAAATGAAAATATTGCAGTTAATTAGAGTATAGATAGGAAGTGTCAGTGTATAATTTATACAAATTATTTTAATAAATCAAAGTATTGGTGGGAAGCCACACCTAAAAATTGCCTGGGCCAGATAGGTGTAGATGCCCTTGTATTTTGGTTGCTCTAGCATTTCAGTTATTAGCTGAACATCTAATTTTTAAGTTTAGAATAACTGAGTCGACTTTGTAACACTTACATCATTAATATAATAGTTAATAATTAATATAATGGTTTTTAAAAGAGGAAAACTAAGTTTCTGGAGCTAATCGCTCCCATCTTCAGTTCCAGTTTGACTGCCAGCCTTGTTCTTCGTGGTGGTTTGGTTTGTCTCTGGTGGTGGTTGGATGAACTTCTGAATTAAGACATCACTTGGTGGGATTTCAAAGTTGAAAATGCTACACTTGTTCTTCCAGATATAAATGTTTTCCCAAACGGTAAATTCTGTTTTTCCTGTAATGTCTTTAAGTAGTTTGGGATTCTTGTTTATATTATGTTTTTCATTCCAAAAATGCCAAGCTACTGCTGATTTGTTTTATGTTCCTGATGTGTTCTTTTGCTCATGTTTTAATGTTTCTTTTAGTCTTTCGTATGTAAATTTTTTCACAATCGATACATTCCATCTGATATATTCCTGATTTGTTCTCTTGAAGAATGTCCTCTTTTAGTTTAGAATTTAGCATATTTTTTATGGAGTAACTGTTTTTTGGAGTTAATATAATGTTTTGTTTTTTGAAAATCTTTTGGAATTTGTAAAAGGTTGATGGATGGTATGTGAATTTTTAGTACATTCTATTTTCTTCCTTGTTAGGAATAAGAGTACTGATGTCTTTGATTCTTTTTTTGTTCCTAGCTCTGTTTATTCTCTTTCCAAGAAAATGCAATGAACAGCTACCCTTCTTGGATCTTAAAATAATTAAGTTAAAAAACCACTTAACATTTGGCATATATAGAAAACCTACTCATACTAATAGCTACATTAAATATAACAGTTATAACCCAGTTCCTCATAAATATGCAGTATTAAATAGTCTTGCTCACAGGTTGGTAAATGTCCCCATGAACAAAGAAGAATATGATTTAGAACTGAGCAATATAATAAATATAGCTATAGAAAATGGTTTCAAACAAGAAGTGGTATATAAAAAAATAAACAGAGCTAGGAACAAAAAAAGAATCAAAGACATCAGTACTCTTATTCCTAACAAGGAAGAAAATAGAATGTACCAAAAATGTACATACCATCCATCAATCTTCTACAAATTCCAAAAGATTTTCAAAAAACAAAATATTATATTAACTGCAAAAAACAGTTACTCCATAAAAAGTATACTAAATTCTAAACTAAAAGAGGACATTCCTCTAGAGAACAAATCAGGAATATATCAGACGGAATGTATCCATTGTGAAAAAATTTACATAGGAAAGACTAAAAGAAACATTAAAACACGAGCAAAAGAACACATCAGGAACATAAAACAAAGACAGGAAGAAAAATCAGCAGTAGCTTGGCATTTTTGGAATGAAAAACATAATATAAACAGGAAAAACAGAACTTGCCGTTTGGGAAAACATTTATATCTGGAAGAACAAGTGTAGCATTTTCATATTTGAAATCCCACCAAGTGATGTCTTAATTCAGAAGTTCATCCAACCGCCACCAGAGACAAACCAAATCACCACGAAGAACAAGGCTGTCAGTCAAACTGGAACTGAAGATGGGAGCAATTAGCTCCAGAAACTTAGTTTTCCTCTTTTAAAAACTATTAATAATGTAAGTGTTACAAAGTTGACTCAGTTATTCTAAACTTATACTAAACATCACTGTTACAGACGTCCACCATATTTAACTGAAGATCTAATGTTTGTTGTATTTTGTTGAGCACCCAAAGCAGTTCCCACCTGAAGATCCGACTGGGGACTATTTATCTGCAGAATATTTTAACCTGCCAACTTTTCAACCTCAACTTTGAGTTTTAATGTAACTGTTTTAGAATGCTGTGCAGATTTATGTTTTGGCAGCTTTGTCACTCATTCACCATTTCCAATATGAATTGAGAATTGCACCTACCACGGGTCAGCAGATCATGTAGCCCTAGCTGGAAGGACTGTAAAACTTCTACTGGCTATATCTCTTAAGCTAATTAAGAGATGCTTGTATGTGCAAGTCATGGCAGTCAGGATGCATAAATGGTGTTTTTTCCAGTTTGATGATACAGTTACTCAGTCCCAATGTCTTTTTTTGTTAAAGTAGATAGATGTTGGGGTTTTAGTAGGAGAGGCTTAGAGGGATACATTAGTAACCCTTTCACACTCTATATAGAATATTCATATTAATATTGCAGACTTAAATATATTTTATTATAAAAATATATACACGAGAGGGGTTTGATAAGTAATTTGGCTTCATATTAAAGAGAACAAGCTCAGTTTTGCAACATAATTTTCAATATAGTCCCCTTAAAGAGCAATGCACTTGCTCCAACTTTTCTCCAGATTCATGATTCCCTTGTTAAAGTGGGTTACTTGTTTACTCCTGTATGATCTCTTTATTTGACTTAAATTGTGTCCAGCCAGGAAAGTTTTGAGCTTTGCAAACAGATGGCAATCCAAGTGAATAAGTTCAGGTGGATAGAGCAGATGCACAAGCATTTCAAAACATAGTTCAACCAATTTGTCCTGAGTGAATGCATCAGCACATTGTCATGGTGGAACAACATCTTTTTGCCATTCCTTAATGTTCTTCCACAATTGCTGTCTTCAATCTCTCCAAAGGTGAAGTATGATATTCTCTAGTAATGGTTTATCCCTTCACCAAATAGTCAAATCCTTTTGAATCAAAACCATAAACAAAAACAAACTTCTATAAAACTCATAATGAAAAATAGAGTTTCTAGCTAAAATCAATCCATCACCTTTCCAGCGGATAGAATGCATTTCATCTTTTTCGAAGTCAGTTCATACTATATGGTCAACATTTTAGACTACTGTTTAATTTGCAATGTATAGTAATGAATCCACATTTCATCCGCTAATTACAAAATTCCATAAAAATTGGTTAGATTCTTCTTAAACATTGCATGTTTGCGTGCAATTTTGCTTTCACTCTAGAGTGAGTAGGTGCAGTACCCATCTTGCACAAAGTTTTTAAAATAAAATGAACCCTCCCAGTTGAGATGCCTATGGCCTCTGCTAACTCATGCACTTTCACTTGTCTGTCACAGATATTGTTATTGTTTATCTATGATTTCTCGATGATTTCTGGCCTTGCAGCTGATTTTGGAGACTTCAGACATTGTGCATCTTCTATGCTTGTTCTACCACCTTGAAGTCATTTACCCAGGGTCAATCATTTCATAGGAAGGGCATGCACCATCCAATATAGTTAAAATCCTCTCATAAACTTTTTTGCTGTTATCTCTTCCAGAAAAAAGAATTGAATCACACCATGAATTCCAATCTTATCCATTTTTCACTGTCACTCAAAACATGTGTTTAACAACTACCAAACATGAATTAACATCAGAATGACTTGCAACCATAGAATATTCATATATAGAAAGCAAATTTCATGACTACATTTATAGATATTGCTGTTGTTCTCTGTTAGTATGTGAACCAAGCACTCATCAAACCACCCTTTTTTTTTTTGAATAGTGTTTAACCCCCCCTTTTACTACTGAGGCATTACAGGCAGTGGGCACTGATAATACATGAGATAAAATGATAAATTGGGAAAGTATTTTTTTTAAAGGAAGGAAATATTTCAGGCCTAAGTTTAGGGTACCTTCCTAGCATTTGCCATTTATGAGGACTGAGGAAAACCTGGAAAAAACCTCTGTCAGTCCTGATGGGAATCAAACCCCAGACTTCCTGCTCTCGAGTCCGCACTTAATGACCTCGGCCACCTGTGGTGGTCAAACCATCCTGATACTTATGCTTTAAGCAATAGATATTGGTGAAATTCCAACTCTTCTCAGTCGTTTCACAAAATAAATGCTGACACATCGTAAATGCTTAATATTTTAGATAACCACAGTCTATCTCACTGCTTACCTATGAAGGAGGACACACATACCCAGATTATTATATGTTTTATGTGCAAGTTTTAAGATATTTTACTAAACATGAACATGAACCATTTAACCATAAATGGTTAAAAATGGTTAAATGTAGCAAGAAAAAAATGTATTATATATTTCAAAGAGTGTCTACTATTTTCATAAAATTTCCATAAATTCCACCACATAACATGACCATTGTTTATATTTGGATATGCCATACTGTAATTTCCCATAGCTATAGTCGTCATGTTTTTACATTTTCTGAGTTATCTCTCCCCCCCCCCACATCAAAGCACTCCAATATCTTTGAAGAATTGGTTATTGCCTGCCATCCATATACTGTCAAGGTAGGAAACTATAAGTGTATTGACATCAGTTAGAATTAAATGCAAAATGTGAATGATTGTCTTTCATTTCAACTGAATATAAGGTAAATACTCTTACAAATGTTGCTATTTCATCATTTAGATATATTAGGCATGAGTTGTTACCAATTTTACTATATATAACGAGAATGTACAAGGAAAATTGTTTTAAAATGTAAAATATTGTAACCTGCAGCCCAACTATGTTCCATTTTTTTCAGTGGATAATACTTTTGTGCTGATCAGTTTATTAATGACAAATCATTTTTGTTAATTTGTTTATGATGACAAATGCATTTGCTAATTTAAGAATGTATGTATTTTTTTATATATTAACAGCAACAATAAAATTGGGAGGTGCAAAGCTGAAGATTTTCATTATGAACCTTTCTCCAACAATGTATTGCAACAGTGTTTGACAGATATTAAGAAGAGAAGACTGTTTCAACATGAGGTTGCCATTCCTTGTATTCATAAATTAAAGGTCATCCAAGAAAATAATGAGTTGGCTTTGATAGTCTGGGAGTTGCATGCTCTCCTCTGGATCCAAGATTCTTGGATTCAAACTCAGCCAGTGTCAATCCATTTTTCAGGGCATAAAAATCTCAAGACTTTAGGTAGGACTTTAAGCTGGGATCCCAAGTTATAGACTTACAGACTTTATATGTGAAAAAAAGAGGTCTGTGAACAAAATTATTAGACATAATAAAGCATTATTTGAACATACTAACAAAATGAGCAAGTGAAGAAATAAAATTTACAGGAAACATCAAATTCAAATTAGAAAAAAAACTGAATCATTTTTACAATGTCATAGCACTGCATTTATTTGAACAATTTGCCACCAATATTAAACGAACTAGAGCTGCTGTAATCACAATGTCATAAATTCATATTATCACCTTAAGAAGGAACTGGAAAATATTCCCCCTAAACATATGAAGCCTCTAGAATAGGAAGGTTGTACATAAAACTAATTTCAAGAAAAATGCTTTCAAACTTTCCCAATGTTTTCCTCCCAGGTAGTAAGGCAGTTTCAATAGAAACTTTGTTCCATACTGAGGCTAATGAATTCAAAAAATCTATAAGAATGAAAGAGGGAAGTTCATAGAATATGCAAAAGAAACAGTGGAATAGTGGTTGATAAGCTTGTGCAAATCTAATGGTCTTATATATGTATAGTTGCTTCTTAAGCAATTCTGGGGAGAAAATGATTCTAACTAAAAGGGAACAGAATTATCTTGAGTCAATAAAGAACTAATCTGAAGCATTGGTCTCCATAATAGCATTAAGTGAGAAATGTCCATCTTAAATTAGTTACAAAGAGACAACAATTGGTTTGATTTGGAATTCTGATTTAACCACTGAATGAGTAGATGGTTTGATGGAACTATTTTGAAAACTGGTTTATGACTACTATTACCAGAGGTCAGGGACAAACAAGGGATAAGGATATTAAATGGAGATAATTTATGCAGGCATATTAGTGAAAAATTTTAATCGAACATCATTGCATTTTTGCTTTGCTACTAGATTCTACTAATATAGTGCAATCTGTCAGTATACCTTATTTTCATCCAATGAAAAACTTTTGACAACATATACTGTGTGAATGGAAAGAAATCTCATTTGGAAGAGTACAGCGTACCATTTCAAAAGATGTCTTTCTCTCCTGTTGAAAAGCTGTATGTACAAGTGTGGGATCTTTAGATATTCCTGATTTCCCAAACAGGATAAACCAGGCCTGTTCTTTCCAAAAATAAAAAGGATTTTAAGATATGCAAAAGCATTGTTATTTTTTGGTTGTATATGCAATATGTTTCTTGTGAGAAAGGGGTGCGAAATTGAATCCTATTTTTATGTATTTTACAAATAAAGCAAATAAAAACAACAGTACTGATAAGGAAGCAACATCATTAAGAACTACTGATAATGACAAGAACCTAAGTCTATCTGAAACAAGTGAATGAATCAAATGTGCCTAAAGATAATGATTATGTGATAGTAAAGTATGAAGAAAGTTATGGTCTGTTATGTATGCACTAAAGTGTTTATCTGAGTTGTATGTCTCTGCAGAAGCTTTCTGGAAACAGCTGGATGAGGAAGATGCTCTCTCTTGTAGTATATCAGATATTGTTAGGAAAATCAATAATTACTTCCAAAGTATCTTCAAAAAGAGACTTTTCGCAGCTAAAATGCATTGTAGAACAGATTTAAAATTCTTATAAGATGAGGCCATTTTGGATGTAAATTAGTTAAACAGTTGGGATATTTTATTCTGATCTGAAAAAATTCTAAGTTTTTATATTTATGGAAATGAGTGAAATAAATCATATAAAATACTTATTTCTATGATACATTATACAAAATTTAATGCAGATTATGGAGATTTTAAAGAAATGTTAAAAAAATTCTATTCATCCCATTTCTATGCATGTATAAAGTACATAGTTGTGGGAAATTATGCTGTATATAGAGATAAATTTCTAAATGATAAAATCATTTCATCCTCAAAATCATAATTTCATTCTAGCAGCACTGAACTTTATGCCTTTTTCATCGTAAGCACTGCAGTATTATGTAGCCTCCCATCAAATTCTCAGAGGTAAATTAAATTTTAAATGAATTGAATCTGTCGTCTTAACACTCTTCATGCTTCACTAACCTTAAAAATATATGGAACCAGTTTCAAAGATAACATATCTTTGAAACCGGTTCTGTATATTTTTAAGGTTAGTAAAGCATGAAGAGTGTTAAGATGACAGATTCAACTCACATGAGCTTCACTGTGTTAGTTCCGCATGAAAACTTTTTTTAAAGATTTACAATTTTTAAAAAATTTAATGTTGATCTATAAATTAATCAGTCTTGCAGTACCAGGAAATTTATCAGAATGATTACTGGACTTTGGCCATTCTGGAAATACCTGTGGATCACGAGATTCCACACTAGAAATGCCACATGCCATGATGAGATTGCAAAAACACATCTTACTTGAGTGTGAAACTTTGAAAAGACAAAAAAACATCTCTATTAGGATACAGTCCTTTAGAGATATAATTCCTATGCTTATAGGAAAGATTCTAGAGCTCACCAAATCTGTAGATCTGAAACTAAAAGTTAACATTAAAGGAGTGCTCTAAAAGATCCTTTTAGCTGCAATGAACACAGTCAATACATGCAACATTTGGAACAGAAATGTAATAATTACAATATTTACAGTGATATTTATGTAAGTGCTCCAGATAAATTAAATTTTATTTTAATGAAAGCATATTACTGTGGGACAACAGCAATTGCAGATATTCCTGTAAAACCATATTGTATGCTAACAAGAAACATCTAGACTGGTATATAGATATATTTGAGGACAAAATTGAACATCAAGAATTCTATAATTCTGATGACTGGAAAATTTCCTCACAATAGAAAGTTCTGGGTGCTTTGTGGACATGAACTGTCTGCAAGCAGACTGGAATTCATTATATCCTATGTAGAATTTTGGCACAATAGTTGTGCAAGAAAAACATGCTGTTAGTATAGAATGTTGTAATGCACAGTCAATTGAACTATTACTGATAAACAGTGTATGCAGGATTTCTTGTAAAACAATAATTTTTAAATAGTGAAGGTTGATGCAGTGAAGGAATGAATCTCCCAAAGAGTCACTAGTTATTTTCTTAATTAATAGCCCCACAACATGAAATGCATAGGAAATTTGGCAGTTTCTTGCAGAGGATTTTTTCTTTCCTCCCTCTCAGTATGCATTTATGCTTTACAAAAGTGTAAATACATGTAGTGATAAACGTTTGCCTTTTCAGATGTGTATCCTGAAATATTTACTTATATGTTAAAAAGATAAACACAAAATATGTTTTAAACTTAAATACAATAAACATTATTATATTGATTCCGATACGAAATTAAATATTATATTTAATTATTGAGACAGTTTCCAATTATTTTAATTTTTGAATATATTAGCCAGAGTCATGCAATAAATTGGTTTTCTGTCCTGAGTTTCATCTTGAAACACATAGCTGACATTTGGGAAACATAAAACCTTTGGTTATATTTTCCATTTTCATATTCTTTAGAATTTTAGGTACAATTTCAGAAGATAAATTGCATTGTTAAAATTGAAGAAAATGAGAAAGTTACCCTTTTTTTTTACAATAGGTACTTGCATTATTAATATATGTATTTTTATTGCTTACAAATATTTATCAAACTTGTTGTTTTCTTCAAAATCCAGAGGACTTATGAGTTCTTCTTCCTTCTCTATCCCTTATGCTCTTAGGTATTGAGTTTTTCAGCCATTTTCCAAACTCTCCTCTAATTTCTGCCATTTCTCTTAGTTCTCTTATCAACTTCTCATGTCTGTGTGCCAAATCTCTCCATGTATTGTTTCCATTCCAATCTTGGTCTTCCCCTACCCCACTTCTTTTCCAGTCAGGGAAATTATATTCCATAGGTCCTCCTTTTCTTAATTCCTTTTCAAGCCTAATGATCTTATATTAATCTGTCTGGCTCTCTCCTGAATTTTTTTCTGAATAATGTTAAATTTGGCTAGGTGAGTTATTAGCTCCATGCTGAGCTAGCCTTCCATCTCCAGACCTGTCGAATTTGTTTAGGATTTACTCCCATAGCCTTTGGAGAATCAACTTTTAGCCACAAGGCAGTGGCTTCTAAGGTGTCTCCTCTGCCTTCTCTGCTTTTGGGATTTCTTCTCCACTTTTGGAGCCATTGGACATCCTCTTCTGGGTTTCTTAGTCTGGGTCTTCCCCTTTAGCCTGTCAGACAAGGGTGGCCCTATCAGTAACTTTGCTACTGCTGGCATAGCCCAAAAGATCATCGAACCTCCATTTATTTTAAGCCCTTAAAGCCAAGTCTCATGTAGAGACCATTTATGTTACCATCATATTTATCGATGAATAGATGTCTTCATGTTTAATATATACATTTTCTTATCCAGTAGTATTTTTTTACATATATAAGGCAGGGGCTGCCAATCCGAGTTTTACTATGCAGGCAAAACAGAAAGGAAGGATCACAGTGTATTACCTATAAGTGGCATTATGTTATTATGACTCTGAAGCCCTGTCCGTCACTTAGAAATGAAGTGATGCCGATTGCAAGCCTCTAGTTTGGCTGGGCATTGGTACCCCTGCTATAAGTCATAACTGATAAGATTTGTTATTTTGACAGGACCAGGAAAGCCTAGATCTTACAATACTTTGAGACATTTATTGGGACATCCAATTGATGTTTGTACACGTGCTCTTTTCTCCTTTGTACATTAGGTGTCTTTGTCCTTTAACAAATAACAAAAATAAAACATGCATGTCGATATTGCTAGAAATAGCTTTTATTAAACACAGGTATATCTGTTCTAATGAAATCAAGATGTTACACGTTACAATACAGTCTTGCCTCTTAATGGAAGTTCTTGCATCTGTACGCAAAATGCCTCTTTGCATTTTGAATTCCGAATTCTTTCAAACATTTCCGGCTCATCTTGTATTTGTTGACAAGGATAGACAATATCCTCTCCATTCTTTAACTGTGCCAACGAGAGAGCTGTATACTAAGCTTTTCTGATGACTCCAGACACAAGAATCCAAAGGATTTAAATCAGGTGGATCTTTGAGGCCGTCGCCATTACTCTCAACCAATCTTTCGAGTGAATCAGAGAGAGAGAGAGCACCAAAATTTATCCATACCATCTTGCATGAAACATATATTCTAAGAGGAACATTATCATGAAACGTAACCGTACTTGCGCAATTATTTCGCAAGCTGTTCATTTACGGATCTATGGTTATTGAAACTTTCGCTTCTATTATCGTTTACTTTTCAACCTTTCAGATAGTACGGTTGCTTATGAACGTTCCTGCGTTCAATAGTTCCATAGTTCATAGAAATAAGTATATACAATGTTCAGAACAATTCAAACCAATTTTACATAGGTAAACAGATTGGAATTTTGTCCACATGATTGATTCTCGAGATAATAGACAATATCTGTCTATTATTTATATTTTTTATTTTATTATTTATTTATTTATTTATTTATTTATTTATTTATTGCTTTTCGAACTATAGTTTTATTGAACGGTGTTTAATGCCCGTTTTTACTACTGAGGCACTACAGGCGATGAACACTGATGATATATGAGATGAAATGATATATTGGGAAAGGATTTTTTTAAGATAGGCAAAAAAATAGTAGACAGGAATTGTATATTATCTTGAGAATCAATAAACGAAATAGAGCAACTACATAATGAATTCACATAAATATTCAGTGCCTGCAATTCTGCAACGGCTTACTATTAATCAAACCAGAATCTAAAGGAAATACTCATATGATATAACCAAACGATTCATCATCATCATCATCATCATCATCATCATCATCATCATCATCATCATCATCATCATCATCATGATTATTATTATCATCATTATCACCATCATCATCAGCATCATCATCATCATCATCATCATCATCATCATCATCATCATTATTATTATTATTATTATTATTATTATTATTATTATTATTATTGCTGCTACTGCTGCTAATGAAGCCGGCCATTAGATAGATCTGTCAGTAGTTAAAATATAAATATAATTAACAGGAGCTCAAGAAGGTTGCTGGTTTGCGCTCTCCTAAAAACTTTCAACGTTTAATCATTTCCTATAAATATTGCTTAATGCGTTTTTATGCTTAAAAGAAGAAGAAAAAAAAAATAATGTGTATATGTGGATTCTATCTTGCGCCTAATAGTTGTATTTTCTAGTATTATGTCTGAGTCGGTGGAGTATTTTGACTATGGAGGTGAGGGAGAGCGGTAGGAGGAGCCTCTCGCCCATTAGATCTATTATGTGCCTACACCATCAGAAACGTCACCTCCTGTCATATACATATCCAGAAAAGCCTCCAGTTTTATACGACTGATTGCTGTTGCTTACAAAGTTGAATGAAGTATTTTAAAACAGTATTAAGACATTTATAGCAAAACAGTGTATTAATTGCAATACAGTCGTGTGTACTAAAAATGGGAGAAATTGCAGTTAGGGTATCATACAATATTATATTTGAAGTAACAGTTCTCATACAGACACTTTTCAGTAGTAGTAGTAGTAGTAGTAGTAGTAGTAGTAGTAGTAGTAGTAGTAGTAGTAGTAGTAGTAGTAGTAGTAGTAGTAGTAGTAGTAGTAGTAGTAGTAGCAGTAGTAGTAGTAGTAGTAGTAGTAGTAGTGGTGGTGGTGGTGGTGGTAGTGGTAGTGGTAAGTTGTTGCTGAATTGCAGGCAGTGAATATTTATGTGAATTCATTATGTAGTCGCTCTATTTCGTTTTGTGAATTTAAAGAAAATTAATATCAAACAAACTTACATTCTAAGTCTTTTTCTTTGCGGCAATTGGAAGAGGACATCGAAATTAAGAACTTTTTTTTAAATAGTGTTTAACGCCAGTTTTTACTACTGAGGCATCACAGGCGATGGACACTGATACATGAAATGAAATGATAAATCGGGAAAGGAATATTTTTTTTAAGGAAGGAAGCTTTCCAGGCCTAAGTTTAGGGTACCTCCCCTGCATTGACCATTTAGAACTCGGTAGAACAAATATAAATATTAATTTTAGGCAAACTGTGATTTCAAAACACAAGAAATTACCTACCGATATAACGCTTTCTGTAGAGAGACTTGAATCACAGTAATCATAATTGATTAGTTTATGTCAAGAAAACCAGGAAAATAATTTAATAAGTGTGTTATTACAATGTTTTTTATTCAACTCAACCCCTACCTCGCTCACTCTTGTGAATCCTGGGCTGCCGCAAGCCGCCACAGGTATATAAAGTACTTTCCATTGTAATTTTTATGCAATATCTAGAATAACAAGGCAACTTGGTTTTTCCTGAAAATTGTTAATGAGATACTATATAACAATACAAACTGTCTTTTAAGATCTATTGTCGATCTTTGTGAATCAGTAGGTAGTAGGTACTGCGATCTAAAAATCTGATAGGTATAATGATGGATGTAAATTCCTCCCGTTGTCCATTTGTCTCCACAATAATGGGCTTATTTATTATCCTGAAATTTATTTATTTTGTTTGTATTCTAATTATAGTCCTATTGCTTATGTAAAATTGTTTTGGCATTCTTTGAAAGGTACGAAATTGTATAATTTCATATAATTAATAAATCACCTAAATAATAATAATAATAATAATAATAATAATAATAATAATAATTACAGTGAAAGAAATTCGAAAATTGATGAAAATAAACTTTTTAGTTTCATTCATTTAAAAAGTCCTCGAAACGTGATTATTTCCTTAATGATTTTTTATTTCAGATAAAAAATCATTTCATTTTCCTTCATTTTCCTAGTTGAATAGCCTTAATAATAATAAATTAATAATAATAATTTATTATTAATACGGATGTATTTAATAAAAACGCTCTTTCCCCTAGCCTAAAAGCTTTACTAAATAATCTTTCACATCTTCTCCTAAAAATACCTGTGTAAAAGGCTAATTCTGTAAAAGGAATATACGAGTGACAATACATTATACCGATTCAAAACACTAATTATTTTATATTATTGTTTATGTAAATATGTATATAACGAAATTTGAGTGATTTGTCTGTTTCTGCTTTTCTGGTTAATGTTATTTAACTGAGTTGTTCTAGGGATTCTTTTTAATTTTTATTGCAACCATTTATACAGATGTATAATGTATATTTTATAAATATACAACAATGTGCGCTATTGTAATCATTGTTAAATACAAGTTCTATTTTCGAATGTCTTTATTACTATTTCGATACTCATGGAATGCTCTAGGAACTGAGCTGAGCTGAATGGAAGAGTCATAACCATTTCAAACTTTAATGTTCAAAGTGTTACAATTAGACTAAAAATATATTTTTAGATATAAAATGCTTTACAGCTATATTTGCATGTATATATTCAAGAACACCAAATGTGCCTTTTACATAAAAAGATCATTATAGTTTTGATGAAAATCAAAGAAGTTAAAGGTGATTAAAATAACTAATATGCTACGCTATGCTATTAAGTCAGCGATTTCAACATGATGTATGATCCGTATACTTTTCGAACGCACAGGAGGCCCTGGCGCCACTTTAGGTAAAGTGACCAACCTGTACCGTGTCTGAATACTTACGCACTTTTCTGTCATATAGTTAATGTGTACAAAACTTCAGTATATTTAAATTTTAAGGTATTTATAATCTAAATTGTTATGTTATGTACAACTTTTGGGAACAAGAAACCATAATTAACTGGTATTTTAATAGGGTTATTTTATATTTTGTGTCATAATGTTGGTACTTACGAATTACAACATTGAAAGTCTACGTCAACATGGCGGACCAACTTGAAAGTACGTAAAATTGTTTTTGGAAATGTAGTAATTTAAATGCCTGTAGTTCTCTTAGAAACGTAAAAATATATTTGGAAAAGTCTGTAAATTTGCTGTCAGCCGGTTATTGCTATACGCCTAACGTGGAGTTAGGATAAATAAGGAATATGTTGAACGTCTGCCAATACGAAACGCTTAGCAAAGAACGATTATGAAATTTCAAAAATTCAAAAGTTCTTGATTCTTTTCATGTTGGCTTTTTCATTTGTGATATCATTTAGGCAGTTAAATTTACGCTGTATTGCACATATTTGCAGAATCACTGAATATCTACAACTTTTGTCCACTTTTACCTTGAAATTTGCTTTATAACGTCATCATGAAACCTTAATAGGAACATGATTCTTATCTGCTTTTACTTGTATGTTCCACTGTATATATTTGTTAGCATTGCCCTCATTTTAGCCCAATAAGAATTACATACTAGTGTAAAAGTTGTGGAATGTAGTTTAATTTAGTCTTAATAATTAAAACTCTTACAATACAAATGTATGGTTTCATGACGCAGCCTATTGGAAAGATATGTTTGAAATTTTGCATGTAATTTTAAGAAATTTTGCGTAAAAATGCAATACGGAAATGGGTGTCAGAAAAATGTGAAATGGTTTTTAAACTACAAGCAAAGCGGTATATGTTAAAAATCATTTTATCCTTTCTCATACTGTTAACGGTTTATAATTGCAAAGGATTGAGACAGAAAAACGAAATAGATAATTAGATTTAAAACGGTAATTGTGTTAAATGTATGGGGTCTGCTATTGACAGTTCTTTAAATAAATTTGTATAATGTTTCATAATGGCTAATAAGCATGTTGCTGTGCAGCCCATTTAATATTTTAATTTTTGGGGAGAATCATAGCAAAAGAGTGTTGATTCTGCAAAAAGGAGCATTAAACATGTTATGCTTGACAATCTAGTAGATCCTTATTCAGGAACCAAAAGTCCTTGCTCTCAATGGTGAGTAGGTATAGTTAGTTATATTTAGCGTTATGTAGCTGATGACTTTGAAGGTTTTAAACATGGTTTTAAAGTATATAATGACAATGCCAGATGAAGAAACATTTTGCACCAACAAACTTGTGGATATATTCAAAAAGGCAATTATTATTCAACTGTCAAATGTATAATAAACTACCAAAACCTCTGAAAACAATAAGCAATCATGTTAAGTGCAAAGGAAATGTTGATTATTCATACTTTTTATTATTGTTGTACTATAGAGAACCACATTTATTTTACAGTCTCCTCCGCCCTTGTTTACTTCTTGCTCTTTCTATAGGCCAGCATAGAATAAGTTTGGGCTAGATTGTAGTTATTGATTTCAGTAATAATGCTCAGTGGTGATATATATATATATATATATATATATATATATATATATATATATATATTCGACATGCAATTGTAAACTAACTTTTACAAATTTTAGAATCAAACATATGTAAGTATTAACATAAATTTATTTTAAGTATAAGTGGAGTTAGGATATAATACCACTTCATTGCCTATAGTTTCCTAAGTGCAATTTAAATAACTAGGGATGTTTACATTGATATTTAATTACATTTATTCTTAACAATTGCTTGTTAATAATACAGTATACTCTCTTTAATTCATAATCCAATTGAATATGAAAAAAATTCGAATTAGCAAAAACATTTATATATTAAATTGGTAAGGCAAAGTTACTTTTCACAGAAATAATTAACATGCGATGGAACTTACCTTAAAAACTACTGTGTTGTGCAAGACAGAATTATTCAGCTAGCAGTAAATCAAAAACACATTTCTGTAAATTCAGTAGTATTCAATAGTTTTTAACTATATCGCCTTTCTTCCTCACATCTTTTTCCACTTCATTTAGAACTTCTTTCCCCACTCTCCTTTTCTTGTGATGTTAAGCTACAATAATATATGAAAAGTAAACGGTGAATACATTTTCATTTATGTTTTATGTAGTTAATAATTTTAACAGTTTCAAATATAGTTTTACAATACATAGATAGATGTAGAAATGATTTGCATCACCCAGCTGACTAGTTGATACTTTTTCAAAATGGCAGCTATTACTCTGCTGTTCAAATTTATAATAAAACTTCCAACATCTCTGAAAAACAGAGTAATCCTGTTAAATACAAAAATTTAAGACAATTTTAAACACTTCCTAATCACCCATGCTCTTTACAATAAGAGGACTGCTTTAGCAATTCAACAAACTGAGCTGTAACACTTGTCATATTTCATGTTGTATTTAGTCATCTGGTAGTATCATATTGTATTTAATAGATGTTATGCATGTTATGTATCTTATTTACTTATATTTGCTAATAATGCAGCCTATTTTATTTAGTGGTAGCACTTTTTTTTTTATTTTATCAGTGTTTAACCCCTGTTTTTACTACTGAGGCACCACAGGTGGTGGACACTGGTGATATGTGAGATGAAGTGAGTGATGAATTGGGAAAGGATTTTTTTAAGGAAAAAAACGTTCCAGGCCTAAGTTTAGGGTACCTCCCCATTTGCCATTTAAGAGAACTGAGGGAAAAAAAAAAATAAACAGTCAGGGAGGACGGTCCTGACAGGATTCATCCAGATCTCCTGCTCACGAGTCCACATCTTAACAACCTCTGCAACCTGTGGCAATCATGGTAGCGCTTGTAATGTATAATGTTGTGTTTGGTATGTTCCATATTCTAACATTATGGAATCTACAGAGCAACAACAACTAACTGACTGTAGGAATTGTTTTTGTAATTGTATTATTTTTAGCTGTAGCATATGTCATCTATTGAGCTGTGTTTACCTGTAGTGCTTATCGTGCATTTAATTTGCAGTATGTCATACATCTTATGTTATCTATCTTATTTGTTTGTTTTGTATCTTACTGTATATGGTGATAGTATTTGTCATATATAAATATAATAATTAAAAAAACAATGTAGCTAAAATAACAAGAACTAGAGAAGCAGAAATACATAAAACACCTAAAATAGTCCCACAAATTTTTGCTATATTTCATACAGCTTGTGTTTTTCTTCAAAGGCAGAAGACAAGCGTTAAGGTGTTTAAAATAAATATTGAATTTTAAAGGGAATGTAAAGCAAGGAAACAGATAAAACAAGCAACAAGGGTAAAAGGGGAGGGAAAACGAGATACATATTAATTGAAAAAATTAATAAAAGAGTAACAAATTAGAAAGGGGATTATTAACATGTTAAGATATAAACTTGGTGTATACATTTTATGCAAAATTATTGTTCCTATCTCTCTAACTCTAAGGTAACTTTCAGGGATATGGGTGGTAAGCATCAATAAGTGTTAAATTAAATGCATCATCAAAATCCTTATTAGGAATTGTTGGGCACCTGGCAAGGGAGACTTGGCTTTAGCATAACACCTATGATTAACACACAACGAAACAACAGTAGAAGTCAAACCAATATGAAAATCTTTGTAAAGCTTACAACAGATACACAACGTTCTTAGAAACAAAGTTAGCAAATGAAGTAATTTTAATTCTCTGGATAAATGGAACGAATGGCATGGCATAATAAGTGCACCGGTTTTGCATTTAGGGCATTGGGAATGATATGAGCCTGCCACTAACTGGTAATTTAGAGATAGGTTGCAGCAAAATATACTTTTTAAGTTAGGGGGTGTTCTAAAAGAAAGGCAGTGTACGCATTTAGGAAAATCACTTAAAGGTGAATGCATGAACAAATTATCGTGACAATCTTTCAAAGTAGGTTCGATGCTCTGAATTCCAATGACAACAGTATTACAAGGTTAATTAATTCCTTATGGAAGTTTTTGGTTTGCATTGGAATTTTTGTTTACTTGGATGATATGGGATTGTAAAAGATAGAAAGGATATAATGCCTTTTTATATTAACATTCTTCACCATGAAGGAATAGCAGCTTTTAGGCATTTCTTGGACTCTCAAGTACCTCTTCTTAACTCATCCACAGATTTCATTGTTCATGTAACATATGTGGTTCTCACTCTCAATGCATTTAGTTTTGATAATAAATATTATCTAAAAATTAAAGACTCTTTAGTGGGCACTAGAATGACACCATCTTATTCCAATTTTTTTATGACTTGTTTAGAAGAGGAATTTCACAAGTTAAAATCTCTGTCAGTTCCTTAAACAATCTTAACTCCAAATTTTCAGTTAGACTCATTTTTTCTGTCTCTTTCAATGCTGCAGCATTCCTAGATATTGGTATCTCCTTTTACAATTGCTCTTGACTTACATCTGTGTACATTAAACCCAGCAAATTTATAACAATACATTCATTTTGATAACTTGTCATCCACTGCATACCAAAAGATCTATTCCTTTGCCTCTTTCAATCCTTGGCCATAGTCTTTGTAACAACTTTTCACCTATTTTGAAAGAATGTCATTATACTTTATTAATGCATCTTTTAAGTGATTTTTCTAAATGCCATACTTTTAGAAAACCCCCAAACCTGAAAATTTTATTTTGCTACATCTTATCTCCTTCCATATTATATTGTTTATCATCTCATATCCTTACAACACCCTCAATGCAAAAACTGTGCACTTATGCCATTTCATTCGTTCCATTTATCCAGAGAATTTAAGATTATTTCCTTTACTAACTTTGCTATATAGAATGTTGTATATATCTTGTTGTAAGCTTTGAAAAGCATTTTACATTGGTTTGACTTCTACTGTTGTTTCATTGTGTATGAAACAATCATAGATGTTGTGTTAAAACTGAGACTCCCTTGCTGGCTGCCCAACAAGCCCTCTCTCACTGTCGGTTCTGGGGTCTAGGGGTAATCATGCTTTCCTTGTATACCCAAGATCACACGTTCAATCCCTTGGATTTTGATGGATATTTTTGGGCCCTAAGTATGTCTTCCTTCATAAGGGAAGTGAAGCTGTGGGTCCCATGTTGTAGATTTACGGCACAAAAAAGAACCTCAAGCCTGAAAAAAGAGACTTCTGAGCAAAATTGATCAGTTGTTTCAAGCCCTGAAATGAATGGTATGCTGATGACCTGAGATGTTAAAGGGCTTCTGTTAGAAAACCAGCTGAAAAAAACACCCTACCTCACTGTATGGGTTTTGATGAATCATTAATTTAATATATATTGATGTTTTATGAACTTATGTCCCTGAAAGTTACCTCAGAGATATTTTCTATAGCAATATTTTTGCATATGGTATATACACTGCCAGGTTTAAATCTTGCATGATTATTTTTTCTAATTTTTTTTTTTTTTTTTTCAATTAATATGTATCTCTTTCTCCCTCCCCTTGCCCTTGTTGCTTGTTTTATTTGTTTCCTTGTTTTACATTACCTTCAAAATTGAATATTTATTTTTAACACCTTTATACATGTGTTCTGCCTTGAAAGAAAAACTAAGTTGTTTGAAATATAGCAAAATCTGTATGGCCATTTGAAGTCTTTTGTATATTTCTGCTTCTTTAGTTCGTGATATTTTTGTTACATCATTCCCAGGGTTTCATGTCATTGAATCGCAGGTTTTCAAAGTTATTTAGGTGGTGCAGTATTTTCTTGCACTTGGAGAACATCCAATCAAGTATTCTAATCAGTTGTACTTTTCAGGCTGCCTGATCTGGTAAGTCCTTTATCCTTCCAGTTTGAGTAAATTTCTTTACGATCCTGTCACTGTTGTATGTGGAATCGGATTTCAATCTGGATGCATATCATTATGTAAGTGAATAGCCTCTAAATGAAATCATTACTGTCTCCATAGCCAACCATAATTAAAATTAGAATTCTTTTCCTTTTGCTCGACATCAGATAGAATTATCAGATAGATGTCAGATTTAATCCCTTAAATAAGATATTTCTGTATCAATAAACATCATGGATATAAAGAACGGCAGAAATTATGTTATTACTGACAAAAAAAAAACAGTACACAAAAGAAGCATTTTATTATTCGCTACATTTATTTGTAATCTTGACTTAGCAGCAGTAAATTTGCATAGAAATATCTAGTTTGGGTACTTTTTGAAAAGCTCTTAATAAGTATTAAAATGTAAAAATATATTGGAAATTCCATTTAAAATAAGAGTAAGAGTTACTTCTAGCTAAACAAGCAGATATATGGAGCAACACTATTATCTTATCTTACCTAATTATTAATCCTAAAGCCATTTTAAGATAATAGAATTATTAGCAAAGCTGCACTCATAGTTGAATACCATGATTAAAGGAAATTATTGAAGTGCATTATTTTTGTGAGCCATTTGCCATAAGCTCTTGTCTATATTATGATCTGTTTATACATTAGTCTAGAAGCATGCAATTTATATAACTTTGCAATGTGCTAATCATGAAATTAATTTGAATACCCAATTCAAGTACCCCATATAGTGGCTATTCTTAGTGCTGGAAAAAATATTGATTCTTCATTTTGTTTTTCCCCACACTTGAAGTGGGTCTGAAGCTAGCAAGCCACATATTTATTTTATTTATGGATGCTCTTTATCATCTCTGGTCATTAGTATTCCATTCAATTCAGGGTGTGAAACATCCAATAAATTTTGCTCACAGATCTATTCCTTCAGTTCGTAAATCTACAATATGGAATGTACAGCTTTACTTCCTTTTCGAAGAAAGCCGTACTTATGCTTTTTACGTCCAAAAAAATCTATTGATCCTAACTGGAATTGAACATGTTCTTGGGTCTACCAGTCTTATGGTTACCACTAGACCAACAGGACCGATGCAAGTTAATTCCACACACCCATAGTCAAGGACATATATTGCTGCCAATAAGGCTGATTGGTGCATGTTTTTATTTGAAATAGTTAGGGTTTACTGTTATTGCATTTTCATTTCGCGTTGGTCCTGGTGGTGTAGTGGTAGCCATACTTGCCTTCTAAACCCAAGATCACGGGTTCAAACCTGGCCAGGATCAATGGATTTTTTTGGGCGTAAAAATCCTAAGCGTGGCTTCCTTTGGAAGGTAAGTAAAGCCTTGGGCCCCATGTCATACATTTACGGCATGAAAAAGAACCTCAGGCCTGAAAAAAGAGGCCTCTGAGCAAAATTTGTCGGCCATTTCACGCCTTGAATTGAATGGGACAATGACCTGAGCTGTTAAAGAGCATCCATAAATAAAACAAATCAAATTTCTGTTTGCCATGCACATTATGCAGTATGATCAATTTAGGTGGACAAAAATTAGAACTTCACTCTACAACTCTACTCTGTCGAATTTGCTTGAAATTTCCTGTGTTGGATACTGATAGTAAGTGTGCCAAGTTCAGATTATTTTGGGCTACAGGAGGAAAGAGATAGGTTGCTAGTGGTAATTAGGGATGCTGATATTGTTAATTATTTCCCCAGCTTCCGAATAAAGAGCTCCTAAATTATTTTTAATTTGTTTGTTGCTATCCAGTTAACTTCATTTCACCTTTGTTTAGGATAGTATTCACGTCCTTATACAATGGGCAATAGCTGTCCTTGATTAATTTCATCCTGAAGAGATGTTCTGAAAGACAACAATGCCCAACAATTAAGCAGAATTGAGCAACTCTCATTTTTTTTTGGTTTCAATAGATGTTTAAGTCTTTAAATCTTCATATGATTTTTCTTTAAGTTTTTGATGTTCTTGTTCGATTATTAAATTTTTTAAGAGTTTCAATTTAGAAGGAAGCTCTAATTCAAAAGTTGGTTTTAATTTTATGATGGCTCCTTTTTATGCTAAAGCATCAGCAATTTCGTTCCCCTTTGAGTCAAAATGGCTCGGGATCCATTCTAAAACTATTTCTATATTTCTGATCTGGATTGTATGATATAGTTTTCTTATTTAATTTATAGTGTACATTGGTGGGTAACTGCAATTCATTATATTTTATAGTGCCATGTTGGAGCCAATTAAAATAATTTTTATTTACAGGTCTACACATTACATTTTTTTTTTTTTGCTAATCCCATGTGGTGATATCATCTGCAAACAATCCCATTTTTGCCTCTGGGAAGCCAGCTAATTTTTGTTGGTCATTTATGAAAATATTAAAAAGAATTTGACTGGATACAGCACCTTGAGGAAGGGCTACTTTGGTTTAGAGAGGACATTATTCCATTTTACAGGTATCTACCCTTGTGATAATAGATCCATGAACCACCTAAATATGTTTCCTCTTAATATTACTCATCTTATAAATAAGCTTTTCTCTCCATATTTTGTTGAAGGCATTTTTAAAGTTAACAAAGGGAATAAGCAGTGCTTCTTTTTATTGAAGGCATTTATGATATCCTATGTTAAATGTACAACCTGATTAATTGTTGAATATTGCTTTCTGAAACATCTCGACGGTCACAAAGGAGATTTTGAGATTCCAGATATTAGGTTAATCTTGTAGTGACCATCTGCTCCATTGTTTTAGCAAGTATTCCTTATGGAAGGTTAAGGAACAGGCCTATAACTGCCCAATTCGCCTGCTGGTTTGTCTTTCTTCTTAATTAGAATGATAAGGCTTATTTCTGTATAACAGGAATACTATATTTACTGTTTCAGATCTTGTTGAATATGTTCAATAGTATCTTTGGCTTTGCATCCTAAATTCTTGATATGTTCACTGTTAATTTTGTCTGGGACAGGTCTCTCTTTTGTTCTTCAGAGATGTTCTTAAGAAATGTACAAGGAGGTCTCTGTCTATCTGGCCAGGCCTTTCTTAGGTGTGACCTTCTATAAGCACAATTAATGTCTTACAATACCTTTCTTTAATAAATTATAAACTGATTATAATTATTCTTATTCCAATTCTTAGAACAAAACAAAACAAAATAAAATAGAGTACCCCCTGGCAAGCACCTATTATCTTATGCTATCTTCAGTTTGTCAGTAGTCTCCTACTGGAATTCAAGAAGACAGGTTCAACCACCATTTCAGATAGTTCTTGTGCAACAGAAAATTTTCTTTTAATATCCTTTCCTTATTTATTTTCCGCATTATTTTTCTGTTTCCAAATGTTAATTCTTCTTGAACTCGTAAAATTATAATTGACCGTGTCCATTTATTCTTTACTTTGAATAAATATTTCCTCAAAGTCTTCATTTGTAACCTACCTTTAAAACTTTTTTTTAGATGCTATTTCTTTATTCATTTTAAACAATTTTTGTTTTGGTGAAGTCAGTTTCCATTGTTCTGTTTCTGTACATTCAAATAATATATGCTTAACTTTCTCTTCATTTCTGCAAATTCGACACTGTCCCTGCTCTAGATTCTTTCAATATCCATACCCCTAATTTCAACCATATAACCTCTTCTCTTTTTCTTATGGTACAAATTATTCACATATTCTCAATTAGAGTTCTCTTAATTTCCATATAAAATTCAAGTGAACTTTTTCTTTTATCAAAAAATACAAAATCTGGCTATCCATATCTTTGTCATTACACCATTTGCCAACAACCTTGTAAATTCTTTCTCTCTGTCCAATTATCATCCATTCCATTTATCTGTATTTGCCCTCTAATTTTATTTATTCAACAGTTATGATTCTTACTGTTCTGATATATCTAACAATCTTTTAGTATACATCCCTCATGGAGTTGTTGAATCTTGTACGAGTATTTTATATCTTCTCCATAATCATCCTTTGCACATCAGATTTACCCATCTCTTATCATAGCACCAACAGTAGCAGAATATTGTGGAAATTGAGGAAATATAGAAATCAATTGTATATATAGCTACAAAATTCAGTGATATCTATGATCTATAAAGTACCACACAATTCCACTGCATCTTCCAAAACATTCATGATAGTGTGAAATAATGAATTTGAATTATCTTCAAGGCATTTGCTAGAACTACAGTATAAATTGTATACCTTGGAAAATGAATGTGTGGCAAACTGATTATGTGGAGCACTTTACTCATGGACCAAGGTTATTTAGAACCAAATGATGAATTTAACTTAAAATTTAATAGTTGCTACATCCTGTTATGTGGCTGCTGCACTCAGAAATCAAAAGCAATAGCTGTACATGTAGCTACATAAGCATGGGCGCACAAACTTAGGAACCCAATTTCATACTTGTAAGGAAAAGGATTGCCCTGCACACAGTGAAATAAAATGTATATTTTTAAATTTTATTTCTGCTTCTCTAGTTCTTAATATTTTTAGCAATAAAATATACTAGGCCTTGAACCTAACTTGATGATCATGATATAGCACGTGGTTCAGCCATTGCTATTATTTTAAATGAAGGTGGACTTCCCTGCAATACTTTGATGTAAACCAATAAGAATTGCTGTTTTATCCCTAAATATATTTTAATCTTTTTTTGCTCACTTAAAAAATTTGTCTGCAAATTGGTCTTCCATTATTTAAAATATAAGTATAGTCTGACCATCTGGTGTATATTTCTGAAATGGTGCTGTGTGTGGCTAATTAATTAAATATTAAGTTAAGCTTTACTGACTTAGCAGTAACAAATAAAATAATAAATCTTGCACATTATATTTCTGTTTTTCTTGCCCTTTATCTTGTTCAAAACATATATTTATACAGTGCAAGGGAAAGCCTCCAACTTTTATTTCTGGTTACAAATCATCTCACCATTCAAACTTTATTCATTAACTGTTTCAGATGAGTCAGCAGTGGCCCTACTAACATTTAAAAATGGTGGTATGAATTTTGAAGGACGGCAAAAAAAGGGACAAGAAGAACATTCAGAAGCCATGGATGTTGACAGTGAAGATGCTCCTATCCTTGGTCCAGCAGTTCTAGGATTAAAGCGAGTTGGAGAAGAGTTGCCCCCTAGACAGGCACCTCAGCAGCCAGGCTTGGTTTTAAACCGGCGTGGAATGGTATGAGCTGTACATGTTAAAGCTGTCCAAGTGCTACCATAAATACTGCCATAGCACTATTCACCCTGTTCTTATGCAATTAAGAACTAAGATTGTTGTTTAATATTTACTATAGCCTTGCTGTTGGCAATAAAGCCATAATATGCTGGGCATATTGTGATTCATAAAAGCTGGAGTTGTTTTGTATCCATTTTCTTCTTGAGGTTGCACAGTTGACAGTGATATGAAACCACTTTTGGTGCCTCAGTAGTAAAAAATGGGCATTAAACAGTAATAAAGAGAGAGGGGGGAAGGGGGAAGAGAGAGACTGACTTCAATCCTATATAGGTGATTACCCTTGCAGTTCATATCCTATAATTAATCTGTGAGGCTACTAAAGGATAATTTTGTGAATTGGAGGTCTGTTGTTTGACTCTAACAAGGACTGTCCTGCTTGAGTAAAAAATTTTCCAAGAATTTTCTCAATTCTCACCAGTAACAAAAACTAGGGAGATATCTTAAACTTGGCCTGGAACTGTTCCTTCCCAAACTGATTTATCATTTAATCTTGTGTATCATCAGTAGGGTTTGGATGTTTATGACTTAAATGACTTAAAAAAGGGAAATTATGCAAGTAAAAAAATGGCCAGATATGACCACAAAAAAAAAGTCCAAACAAATACACAAACATTTAATTCCATAATTGCTACATTATTTGACTAGTTAAATATTATTTAATAAAAAAATATGATCATATACATGCAAATTTAGATAAACATAATTGTGACATTATTTAAGCAATTAATACACAAGTTAAATTTTTTCTTGTAATGGTTTATGTGGATGACACATTTTCTTCTGTTATTCACTACTCTTGTTCCTGTACAGAAGAATAACCAGCACTAAGTTGTAGATAAACAACTTATAACCTCTTTACAGTGAAGTAAAATGCAAATTGGAACTTGCACAGTGAAGCCAATCATATAATTGATATTATTGTATGATTTAGTTAAACTACACGTTCTTAATGCTTCACTTGTCATAATATATAGAACCGGTTTCGAGAACATTTTGTTCACATCATCAGCCAGGCTAAAATTCAACTGTCAGATAATTCATTAAGCTGTGGGAATGCGTATTCTGCTCTGGCGGCAGTGTGATAAACTTGTGGTTAATGTTTTCATCCCCGGCAGTGTCAAAGTTCATTAGACTGTGTTTGCATTTGTAGATGTAGATTTTCTCCCAAGTTGCTAGTTCTGTAGGTCCTTGTACTGATTTTAATAATTTTGCTTTATTCACTATGTCGTGATTTTGTGTCCAAAAATGATATGAACTGCTAATTTCTTATTTTCTTGTACTTTATATTCCTGTAATGTTCCTTTAACCATGTGCCTTTGTTTCTCTTTGTTTTTCCAATGTAGATTTTTTCACATTCTACACAGTTTATGTTGTAAATACCTGCTTTTTTCTCTTGTGTAATACTGTCATAACATTGTCTATCAGTAACATTTAATCTGTTAACTGGTGCCAACCTGATATTAAAATCTTTCAGAATATTTTGAAATTTTTTTGTAGTCCATGGATGATAAGTGAATTTTTGAAAAATTAGCTTATCTTTTCTTGTTGAAAGGGTTATGGTTTTTTTGATACGTTTTTGTCACTTGAATTTCTGTACCTTTTTGTGGACTAGTTCTTTTTTAAAACCATTTTTAATCACTGTTTCTTCTATTTGTTTGTATTCATTAAAATATTCTTCTTAGCTAATTTTTAGGTTAACTAGCCGGTGTGTTAAACTATTGATAACTGCATGCATGCTTGTGCACTGTGGGGTTAAAACTATCAGCTTTGATGTGATTATCTGTGTGTGTATTCTTTCTGTATATTCCAAATCCCAGATTTCCTTGACATTTCATTATTTTAATATCCAAGAATGGCAACATGTTATCTTCTTAATAATCTAGTGAGTTGATTTGATAATCTTATGTTCCACTTAATGTTGAATTATGCGAAATTAGTTTCACAGGCTTTTGTGTGCATTCTCAGTTGCGAGTCAACTGTATTGGTTCTGACACAAAATGAAATAAAGAAAAATTATTAAAATCAGTACAAGGACCTACAGAACTAGCAACTTGGGAGAAAATCTATATCTACAAATGCAAAGACAGTCTAATGAACCTTGACACTGCCTGGGATGAAAACATAAACCACAAGTTTATCACAGCGCCACCAGAACAGAATACACATTCCCACAGCTTAACGAATTATCTGACAGTTGAATTTTAATCTGGCTGATGATAACAACGAAATGTCCCGGAAACCGGTTCTACATGTAATGACAAGTTAGTGAAGCATTAATAGTGTGTAGGTGAACTAAAATATACAATAATATCAAAGTCCTAAGTATTATATACCTATTTTCATTCTCTGTTCATAGCAACATTACAGTATATCATCCAGTGCATCTTCAAACTCTCGAAGAGGAATCTTCTGTTGTCTGTCAGATTGGTGTTATATTGTGAGGAGTATCTTTCAAGGTTATGGGAGCTTATTTAAACAGATTGATGTACCTACTTAGTTGTGGACTCTCTTCACCAAAAACAGTTTTACAATTGTTTAAAATGTCACTAATTTTGCACATTGTTGAAATTACATTTCCTTCCAGCCCTTTCGTAAGGTTGTTCTTTATGGAGACTGCTGTACTGCCTTTTGCTCTCTGTACTTAGCATTTTACCTTTTTCTGCAGGTTAATGCTCACTGGCTGATATTGTGACTATTCAAATTTGTTTCTACTGAAATGTGTGAGGCAGGGGACAGCTACCTGTACCAGAGGAATCGTTGCACATTTGTACTTCCTAACTGCTTCTTGCAAGGCCACATTCCATTGAAAGTAAAACGAAAATATAAATTACTCTTTCTCAGAATAGGTAATTCACGGAATACAGTACATATTATTTTTTAAATGCCCAACATATTTTAATATATCTGAATAAAAGAAAATATGACTTTAAAAACCAAAATATGCACAATATAACCAAAATTGAGATAATTACCTAAATAAGCAAATATATGAAACACAAAACATTTCTCAAAGTAAGCAGAAATTTTCATTTCATGCTTAATTCAACACAATGACTGACAGAAAAGCCAAGAAAAAAATATGAAATGTCATAAATGTCCTAACCCTACAAGCTTAGTTAGCTAGTGAGTTGCAACTGATATGTGGGCAAAAGCCTGTGAAACATGTTCTGTATAAGTCAGTGGTAAATGGAGCATAAGAGTATTAAATGGATTCATTAGCTTATTAAGAATACATTACTTGCTTCACTGTATTAGTTCTGACTCAAAATTAATTTTAAATCCTAGTCCTAATATCAGTATGTAATGGTTGTAATGCCACAGCAGTAAAAAATGGTATTACACTATAAAACAAATATTAAAGGGTAATTTCATTGTTGATGTTTATAGAAAATGAAGCAGATTTTGTGGAAGTGATGGGGAGTTTCTTAATTAATTAAATTAGCCCCAATTTGCTCATCCACTTGAAGCAGGAATAATCAATGATTTAATCAGGAAAGTGACTTTGGAAAGATTATTAAGGAGAATTATTTCCTTGTAATAATGGGGCGTTGGAGTGGAACGATTAGATTTGTTCTTCAGGTTATCTCAGGGTGTGTGAGGGGTGTGTGAAAGAGAGATTGCTAAACTCAGGTTCTGGGTTCCTCATGAATTTCTCATCCGGCTTCCTCTTCTTCTTGGCTCCAGTCCATGTTCTGGAGTCCTCTTATGTTGATGATGAAGGAAGGACTCCTTTGCAGCCCTGGCTACAATGAGACTTTCTAGTGTGTTTTTGGGAGACACTTCTGTGCTCCTCGGTAGAAGATGAGGATGAGTCCAATTAAAACACTCAATTAACAGCTAATCACTAAGATGATCCTTTATTTCTCACTTGACTGAGGAGAAAGTATAAGTGCAGATAACCGCTCTAAGTCTTTTCAACAGTTATAGTTCTTAGACGATGCTTGTGCTCAGCCTGAATTAGTTAAAATGTTTTGGAGAGTGTGAGTCTTATGTAAGTCTGTTTACCTGCAACGCAGTTTGTAAAATACCCATGCCTATCAAGCGGACCACATGGTGTTCAGGAATGAAGTTAAATTTCCAGGATTGGATTTTCTTTTACACACTACAGAAATCAACGAAATAGCTGACGACACTCTTTTATATTAAATTATCCACCAAATTCATTAATGTTCACTGATATGAACTAGGTCTGGGTACAAATTAACTATGCACTGACTGTGAGGAAGCTGTCTAGAAACTGTCTTCATGTAAGCTGTCAGAAAAAATTGCCATGCACTGTCCATGAACTATTCTAAAACTGTCCTAAAATTATCCTGGCACTGTCTGTCACTTCCCAGAGTCCAGCCATTTTGTCAAATCCCAGTTGGAACGTCGCATGCTTCGTTACATTTCAAGTATTATGATAGCAATTTCTATCTTCTCATTGGTTCAGGATTTCGTCGCATATCTGTCATTGGTGACTTATTTTGCGCTTCTGTTGGTGTCGTTGCTTATGCCTTGAAATTCCCTGACTGGAAATCTATGCAACACATTCTGTAGGACTTGTTTATTTGTTCTTGAAGAAGAAGAAGAAGAAGGAGGAGGAGGAGGAAGAAGAAGAGGAAGAAGAAGAAGGAGGAGGAGGAAGAGGAGGAGGAAGAAGAAGAAGGAGGAGGAAGAGGAGGAGGAAGAAGAAGAAGGGGGAGGAAGAGGAGGAGGAAGAAGAAGAAGAAGGAGGAGGAAGAAGAAGAAGAAGAAGAAGAAGAAGGAGGAGGAGGAGGAGGAGGAAAAGGAGGAAGAAGAAGGAGGAGGAAGAAGAAGAAGGAGAAGAAGAAGGAGGAGGAGAAGAAGAAGAAGAAGAAGAAGAAGAAGAAGAAGAAGAACCTAGTATCGAATATAACAAAGGCTAACAGTTCAAGAAAGCAATCTATTGTGTAGCCTTTAGAAATTTCTTCCAGAATTTTACTGCCCGGGTCTGGCATGAGGCATGTGGTTATTGCATCTCGAATTAATTTTGCATCCTTCTAGAAATCGGTGTTAAGCTTTCTCTTCCAAAGAAAATATCAGTTTGCCCTCTGATGATTAACTTGAACAAGTTATGCTTATAAGAAATATAAATTGATTCATTTGTACATGTATTGAATTGAAATATTATAGGTTGTAATTGCCTTTATTTTACTAACAATAAGGAAAATTTCTTTGCAAAAATTTACTTCATTTCTTAGTAATGTAAAATGCAGTATTATTTGTATAATTTTCTTGACTCTCTTAGCAAGATTATGTGCAGCTTCATTGTTACCCAAACCATAATGGGAAGCTATTTATTGCAGTATAATTTTTTATATAAACTTGTACATTTTCCAACATTCCAAAATGCTTTCGCTCTTTGGAAAGATATTAGAAACTATGACAGCAGCTGCTGCTCATGCATCTGACAATTAGAATTGCTGCTAGATTAAAATTATTAATCTAATACAGGAATTTGAAATGTTCAGAGCTTTGCTTTATTAGAACTATATCCTAAAGGTTTAAAGAAGAGAAGAGGCAGTATGTTGCACCAGAACTAGCATCAATTTCATTAGGCAGAAATCTATCATTAAGATGTGTAGCCAATATTGAATTGAAAATCTTGTATCAATTGTTAATTAAAGCTGATGATTTCAGAATTTTCTTTATAGTAATATTTTTACTACAAATTTTAAATAACTTGAATGTACACTTAAAAACTAACCACAATAAAAGGTTGTGGCCAGGGGTGTTTGGGTACATCCTAAAGTTCCTACCCCCATTATTACAAAGGATAATAACACTGGGCAACAAAAAAATAATTTTTGAATGTTTCGAGCACTTCATGAGGCAATTCCTACTAATTTTGGGTTGAGAAAAACAAATATGACAATGAAAAATTTTTATTAGCTCTAGTTTCTGTGATATACCCAAGGTGGAAGTATTACATATTAACGGGTTGAGAGAAAAGGATACATTTTAATTACATACATGCTAACAACAATGAAAGTGCATTTGATTTTTTTAACTGGTAATTACATGCTAAGAGTTCTAAATTGCTGGAAAAATACTTCGCAGATAGTTGTGTCTGAAGAGAATCATGTGGTGGCCTATTGACTTCGTCATCTTTTAGCTTGCCTCTTGTGATGGAGTTCCACAGAATCCCTATACAAAGACCAACAGTAATCCGCAAGCATTACTTCATTCCAACGGCCCTGATATCTTTGTTCCATAACAGAAATGTCCTGATGAAATCTCTCCCCATGTTCATCACTAACAGCTCCACAACTAAGAGGGAAAAAGTCTAGGTGGGAGTGGAGAAAATGGATCTTAAGCGACATGTTGCATCCAAGGTTACGGTATTTTTGCAGGAGCACTGTCACCAAATGCTTGTAGTTGTCATCTCTTTTGTTGTCTAAAAATCCATGAACAACACCCTTGAAGGCTTCCCAAGCTTACCTTTCTTTCCCCTCCAAAACTTGGTCAAATGCAGGATCCTTTACAAGTTCTCTTATTTGTGGTCCGACCAAAAAGGCCTTCCTTAACTTTTGCATTACTTAATTTAAAAAATTTCTCTCTGATGTACTTAAAGGCCCGTCCTTCTCGGTTCATAGCTTTGACAAAGTTTTTCATCAAACCCAGCTTGATATGCAGGGGTGGAAGAACGTCTTTTGGGTCCACAAGAGGCTTGGCAACGACATTTTTCTTGCTAAGGTGAAGATTTCTTGCAGGCCAGTCTTCTTTAATATAATGCAATTTCCTATCTCTACTGTCCCACATACATAAGAAGCAGCAATGCTTTGTGTAACCCAGTTGCATTCCTAAGAGTATGGCAATGACTTTTACATCACCACAGATTTTCCATTTGTGTTCATGATATTTAATTGAGTCCAAGAGAGGTTTCATTTGCATATGTCTCCTTCATGTGAACAGCATGACCAACAGGAATAGATGAAAGAAGGTTCCCATTGTGAAGTAACACAGCTTTCAAACTAAGCTTGGAGGAGTCTATGAATAGCCTCCATTCAGTTGGATCATGGTTCAAATTCAAAGACTTCATCAAGCCATTAATGTCGCAGCAAACAATATGATTATTTTTCTTCTCAAAAAAGGGAAGCAGTTCCATGTGATGTTTTCTGTACTGTGAGATTCTCACATCACTTTGGAGAAGATTCCATTGCTGTAGTCGAGACCCAAGAATTTCTGCCTTCTCCTTTGACAGGCCAAGGTCTCTAATGAGATCACTCAATTCCGCTTGACTCAGTCTGTGCGGTTTATCATCTTTTCCCTCAAAATCAGGGTCATGGGATGTAGAAGGCTTGTTTGGTTCTTCTTGTTCCACACTGTCTTCATCTTCTACTTCAAACACACAATTTTCGGGTGGAGTAGGAACTGGTAAACTATCCGAATGTGGAATGGGTCGAATAGCAGATGGAAGATTCGGGTACTCAACTGTTCTTTTCTTCATAGACAATCCTGCCTTTATAGATGGAGTCAGGCAGAAATAGCAGTCATCTGTATGGTTTGTAGGCTCCCGCCAAATCATAGGCACAGCGAAAGCCATACATCGCTTCTTCTTTTTCAGCCATTCTCGCAGTGTAACTGAACATGCGTTGCAACATATATGTAGAGCCCAAGACTTATCCTGGTCCCCTACTTTCATACCGAAATAATAGTCTTTACAAGAGGCGTCAGATTGCGTTTCTGTGAGGAAAATGTTATAACAAAAGTTATTCACCATATTTACACATTTTCGTGGCATTTTTAAAAATTTTATACTAAAAAAGCACTCGCGAACCAGAAATTTTGCATTAATTTGAGTAGAAACTACATGTAATTCACAGGCACAGCAACAGTATCTATGTTTATGACTTACAAACAGCTGAAGAGCATTTGTGTTTTGTTATTTGACAGGTGTGCCAACTCCCAAAAAAAATTCCCCCAAATTTAAAATCTTCACTCTAAAAAATGAAATGTCACTTTATCTTCAAAACAAGAGCTAATCTATCCTTTTTATGGTGATTTTTGAATTCAGCAGATGGAAATACATGTAAATTCACTATTTTTAAGCCCAAAACATTTTCATTGTTGCCCAATGTAATTGGTTTCAAATGGGAAGGGCCATGATCAGTAGCCAGTGGGAAATGGTAACTGAGAATGTGTTGCTGCTTTGCTCATCTGCACTCTTTTTATAATTAGCTCCCACCCGCATACTACTCTTCTTGCACAACTTAATGTAACAAACTGATAGATAGATTTAACACTTTTAAATATATGTGCTTAAACATGACAATCTGTCTAAAAGAATTCATTTTAATTCAGAGAAACTGCTATTGACTCTTCTGTGTTGCTTGTCAGGAGGCAATTCATCAATGTCATTATATTTGTCATTTGAGTCTAGCAAATTTTAATGATAAGTTCTAAAATTTTTGTTGCATTCTATTTCTTTCAAGAAATCATCCACTTGTAATTTTTCAGCATATTGCATGCAGGTTTTCCAGTCTTTTTATGTTATTTTGTCAGTTTCTTCATGAATAAGTCATCCTGTGTCTTTCAGTTTAAAAGTGATGTTCCTTTTTGCCACACCTCATTTTATTTGAGCTCACGCAAGCTCAGTTGGATTATACTGCAGTGGTAAGGAGGGGGGCATATCACCTCATGGACCCTTCCATTTGTATAGTAAGTAAATACAACTAATACATTTTTTACCCATTGTAATAGCTCAGTTTTAGTTTATAATGCCAGAAATTCGCCGCTTTTTTTTTTTATAACCATTCCATAATGTGGTCTTTTCTGCTGGCTCTATTTGGAATTTTATTATAATTGATTGGTATGATATACCTGCAGGGTGCCGGCATGCTGATCACATGCCCCCTTGCAACACTGCTCTCTATCAGTGAAGTCGTTAAGACAGATAGAGGAAGCAGAGGTTGCCAAGGCTCACCCCGGGCTGTAGTGCCAAATGAGAAGAAGAGAAGAACAATGGTACATTATCTGTTGTTTTTTGTTGTTATTATTATTATATTTCTTCTAAATAACTTAGGAATCTGTTCAAAAAGTAATCTTTAAATGGATCAGCTGTCATTTTCTGATGATAGTCTGAGGTGGTTTTGAACTGAAAAATCCACTTGCTTTCAGGTAGTATTCCTCTCTTAGAATATTCTACATGATAAATGATTAGTCAGCTGCCTTTCCTAATAAGTACCTACAGGTCACCCATTTTGGAGGACTCTTGCCAGATTGAATTTTATGTGTAATTTTTATTCACCCCAGTCTCATCTAAGTAAAATATAGGTTTTGTATCAAATTTCATGCATTTTGCATAAGAATCTTATCCTTGATGCAACAATGTCCATCCTCCATTAAAAATTGATTAGTGTCCATTACTTATTTTTTTTTTTTATATCTGAACCCTAAACTCTGCAGAATTCTGTAGGTGAATGAACAGTTATGATCTTTTAGTTCTTAAAGCATCAGTTACTTTTTGTGCTGTTGGAAATTCTCCATGGCATAAAATTATTATATATTCCTGTGTACAACGTCCTTGTCAAAGTCGATAAGTTTGTAATTCTCTTGCGACATCCAATAGTTTTCTAGGCAACACAAAAACTGCAATACCAATAGAATAAAAAATTTCAGCCCCACCACAAATGCAAGAGAAAGTAGCTCCACTTACACCGCATGCCTTTGCAGTCAATTTTGCGCATTTTTAAAATTTAGTTTGACTCTTCCTCATTATCACACCTTATGAAGAAAGGAGACACTGTAAAAACAATATTGCGAGCTTGACTTCGCAATATCAGCTTTTTTGAATAACTGTTTTCAGCACACTAAATTCACTACTTTCACTTGCTTTATTTAATGCCATTACATAGCCTTCTGTTCTCCAGCTTAACATAGTCAACAATTGATCAAGAGGTGTAAGTCACAAACACATCATGGCTCTAACATTCCTTAGATTCAGCAACATTCAAAGGAGCTGTTGCATACCAAATACCAACCACAGTCATTTCTCAGAAAGGAACTATTTTACTAAATTACAGACTGTGGTCTAGGGGAACCCTTTAGCATCAGCATATAATAGTAGGTGCACAGCATTTCTGAAAAGGGTGCAAATTGATTAACAGTACATATTAATTAAGAAACTAACATATTTCAAACTGTTGAACAAGTTGTTTGAAAGGACATTTTTATAAACCTGGTTTACTCTTTAGGTTCATACAAACTGTATTAATGTTCTTAAACCTAGAAAACAAGATAATCCATATGTCTTAGGTGATATCTATTTTCTTCATCATAGTTTTACTAAAACATACCAAATTTGTTTCCCTCAAAAATAATATTAACACCCTGTTTTAAAACAAATTTTATAAGAAAGTTTTGGTGAGTTTTTTTCTCCAGTGACATTTATTTTCAATAAATAAGTTAAATCCTATATATGTATGTTTCCTTATTTTGGGAATAACCCAACTTTGAAAGGAAATTGTAATAAATGGAATGCCTACAAAATTTTAATTTTTCAATGGGAATGCAGTCGTAATTCTGTGATAAATTTATTACCACCACAAAGCCAAAAACATTCAAATCCAGAATTATTCCTAGCATAAAAATTACTAGAGTTCACAAATTATCCAGAGAGGTGAGAGAACAAGATTCTAAGGCAGGAACCAAATATCACCTTAATGATAATGAAGGCCATGTATTACTTAGAAAATAACATGGAAGAAAACAATATATACATAGATCAATCAAAATTGGACAGATAAATGCCCAAAGGCGCAAACATGTGATGTTGAAGAAGTCTGTGAAGGAATTGAAATTAGATTTATTATGAGAGAGCCCCATGGCAGTCATAATACTACAATCCAAATTTGCAAATTGTAAACATAATCCAGTAAGGAGATTTGCACATGAACTGTATAGAATTGATACACGATAGTGGTAAATTTATACTGACAAATCAGTATTTTCAATCCAGTCACCCAGTTAAACCATACTTGACCAAAATAAATGAAACTCTGAACAAATTTTCACTTGTGACACCAATGCAAAATCGGACTGGTGGAATAATAACATCAAAGACGAAAATGGGAGAAAACTGGAAGAAATCATATCTGAATTAAATTCAGTTATCAAAAATGAACCCAATAACCGTCCTTCTTTCAAAAACAGAGCAAGAACTACATCTAATATCGACTTAACACTATGTAATCTCAAGTCAAGCAATAAAATAGTAAAATGAAAAGTAGGACAAGATATGACTACCTGCGATCATAGATTAATTTATTTTGTGTATGTTCTGGGAGATTAATTTAACGATGAAAGATGAGAAAAAATATACAAATATAAACTAGAGATTAGAACCATCTAAGGCAAGAATTTGAATATGCACTACTGGAATATGAAGGGGAATCTCTTGATAAGGATGCATTCAAATTGGTCCAAGCGATAGAGAAATCAGTTCCTAAAATTAGACTCAAAAATTCTTTGACAATACTTGGACAGATGTATTACAAAAAGCAAGAAATAAAACAAGAAAACTCAGGAGAATTTATCAAAAATCAATAATTGCTTAGAAAAGAGAGAGAAACTTAATTATAGGAAAGCCAAAAACAATGGTAAGGCTACATTAAGAAACGAGGAAAAACTCATGGAAAATTTTTATAGAAAAACAATTAGACACCAATATATGGGGAATGCTGTACAAAATAATCATAGATAAACCAGAAATATTGAATACTCTGAAAAGGGATAATGGAGAAATGATGACCAATTGGAAAAGCTCAGCAACAAACTCTTAAATAAGTTACTCCCATAGGATGATAAAAGTTCGAACAATATTGTACATTTACAAAAAAGAATTGCAATGAATACCCCATATATAAACAACAGAGTAAAATCCTTTTTACATCTCAGAAATTAATTTAAGTTAAGGAAATTAAAGAAGAAATCAGCTGGTCCAGACAGCATTGTAAATGAAGTTTCGACAAACTTAGATCACATTGCAACATTCTTAGTTTGGCTCTTTAATGACTGCATTGGGAAGGTGCATTTTTCCTATTGCTGGAAAGAAGCAAAGGTCATTATTTTGAAGAAAAGTACCATAAAGATCCTAAAGAGCCCAAATCATATAGACCAATTTGTCTATTGAATACTGTTGGGAAAATTCTGTAATAATTTAGAGTAATGGTTGGTATGAATGACAACCAATTTCGTTTCAGATAAGGTAAATTTGCAGAAGGTGCCATAAATAATCAATTGTAATTATTAAATTCAACAAAGTCAAAATACTTAATAGGAATCCTAATTGATATTGATATTTCTGGTGCATTTGACAACCTGTGGTGGCTGGTACTATTTGAAAGGTTATAAGAGAAAGATCTCACTAAACATCTGTTGATTTATTCCTGTATGCCATGTTAAAGGATTACTGTAAAGATAGAAATGTCTACATATAAGGATTGGAACAAAGCATTGGTAGGAATGTAACCAAGGGCTGTCCGCAGGGGTCTGTCCTAGGACTAACCTTTTGGGACATTGTTCTAGAAATACTTCTTGATGAGTATACAACGATGTAAATGTCAAAAATACCATTGCATATCCCAACGATGTGTTATTCCTAATAGAAGGTAAAAATAGAACTGAAATTGAAAATCACATGAACAACTTAACAATAAAACTATGTAATTGGTGTAGAACAACAAATCTGCAAGCAGATCCAAATAAATCAGTTATATGGTATTAAAAGGTAACCTTAAAAGAGATCCATGAATTAAGTACGATAATAAAAATATAAGATGTCAAAAAGAAGCCAAATACAGGCTTATACCTAGATGAAAAATTAAACTTTAAACTTCTTACAGATTATATTCTGAAAAAAATCGGAAAATATAATGACGAAACTGGCTGGATTAGTTCAATTTAACTTTAAAATTACATTAAAGGTCATTACCCATCATACCAGTATTTTCGAATCAATCATAACATATGAAGCAGGAGTATGGACAATGAGAAAGAATAACATCCAAATTTTTAAGAAGATCACAGAGAAAATCTTGTTAAGATTCACAAGAGCTGTAAATACCTCGTCCACATTGGCCTGTTAATCTCTACATGGATATGGCCAATCGACCTATCAATTAAGCTAAGAGGTGCAGCTTTCTGGCTCAAAAAAGTAATTTGAAGAAAGTAAATAACATAATTGGCAGACATTGCAACAATTATAACAATTTATGTGACACAAAAGATAGTTTGAAAACACAATGGCAGTATGAATGGGAAAATATAAAGCAGGCAGAAGAACTTAGTCTTTTCAACAATATTTCTGAAAGATTAAAACTAAAACATATACAACCAACTAAAGGCATGGTCCATTATCTTACAGGTTATGGACCCTATAAAATGTAGTGGGAAAAAAATTTAACAAAATGCAAAAGAATATTTGTAAACTTTGTAACACTTAGGATAATCCAGAGCACATGCTATTTGAATGCATTCATTATTTAGACAAGTAATAGAAGAAAGGGTGATTTTGAGCGGTTATCAAGTGGCACATATATTGAGAAATAAAGTTATATAAGCATTTAGAGCACTTAGCCCTGAAGATAAGGGGTTAGCTTGGGGTGAAGAAATTCCACAAGAAATGATAATAAGAAACAACAGGGAAGTAATAGAAGTAAGAAGATTAGAGGAAATATGTATGCAATAACAGATAACCACAAAGCACCACACCTATAGAAGATATAAGTAGATGGAGGATGGTGAAGAAGAAAGAAGATAAGTAAAGAATAGGTGGTGATGAAGGAAGAAGATGTAAATAATAGGAAGAGAGGATGTAGAAAGGAGGGGGAAGAGAGAGGATGTCTGATAGGAGCAGAAGTGGAGCTCGAACGGATCATCTTGAATGTTGGAGCCAAGGGAATGTGTGCAGGAGAAAATGGAGGATGGAGAAGTGGTGTTTGGAGAGGAGGAGCAGAGTGTGAGAAATGGTGTAATCAGGGGCCCAGGAGGATCAAGAGAAATGGAGGGACAGTTGGAAGAAAGAAAAGTTGGAGAATGATATGGTGGAAGTGAAGTGATAGTGTTTAATGAGTGAAAGTGTTTGGATAAATAAATGAAATGAGTAGGAAATATTAATAGTAAAAGATGAGGTGAAAAATGAACTTTAAGTGAAGTAATTTAAGTTGTTAAAAAGAAGGTGATTAGTATGAAGTGAAATGAGTTAAAGATACTTGAAAGAATAATCAGTGCAATGTTTAAATGATGAGTGTAAACATTAGAGAAATTAAAGTAAAAAAAACTACTGCATACCAGTACATACCACTGGTAACTAGTAGTTAGTAGTATACTAATATAATAAAATTAGGATAGAAAAGCTGGCTGGCTACCAGCAATGATTCTTACTGACTCCCAGTAATTTTGCTAATTTTGTAGATTATGGGATATTAAATTAGGAAGTAGTTATAGTACATTTATATTTTGGTTTAACTTAATTTTTGAGTTATTTTTTTATTATTTTGTTATATTATTTCACTCTAGATTTTAGTAAATAATGTAAAATAATGCAGTAAGAGATTATTGATAATATACAATAATAAATAGAAAATTTTATATACATGCCCTGGTTTAGTAAATTAGGTAGCTGGGTAGCATATACAGTTTTTTATTTGTGATAAATTTATAATTAATGTAATAATAGCAATTTTTCTGGTTATGATGAAATATATGGGAATATTTACTAGCCGGTATAGAAAACTAGGTTGGTTGGTTGGCTGGTTGGTTGCTAGTGGCCATTGGGCATGCTGATGTTCATAATTGTTTCCCTAGTTTCCCAATAAAGAGCTTCCAAATTATTTTTCATTGTTTGTTGCTATCTAGTTGACTGCATTTCAGTAGATGTTCTTTATTTAAGATAGTATTTATGTCCTTACATAGCGGGCAATGACTGTCCTTGATTAATTTCATCCTGAAGAGATGTTTTAATAGGCAATCATGCCCAACAATTAAGTGAAATTGGGCAACTCCAATTTTTCTTGGTTTCAATAAAAGGTGTTTGAAATTATTTAGATCTTCATAGGGTTTTCCTTTAAGTTTTTGTTTGATACTTTGTTGTTCTTATTCCGATATTAATCTTTTTATGAATTTCAATTTAGAAGGAAGTTCTAGTTCAAAAGATGGTTTTAATTTTATGGTGGCTCCTTTTTTTGCTAAAGTATCGGCAATCTCATTCCCTTTCAATCCCACCTGGCGCGGAATCCATTGTAAAACTATTTCTGTATTTCTTTTATTTCATTGTATGTCGATGGGTAACTGTAATTCATTATACTTTGTAGTGCTGCTTTAGTGTCACATAAGATAACATTTTTTTTTGTTTATTTTAGATCTATACAGTAGGTTTTGTAAAACTGCTCTAATGGCCATTATTTCACCATCAAAATTTTTAGCATACTGTCCCAAAGGTGTATATAGAGAGAATTCTTCACAGTATATCCCAAAGCCTGCTGCTCCATTTTTAAGAGATTCGTGTGTATATTTGGATAATGGATAATAGTTGTTTAGTGTACTAAATGCTATTGATCAGGTGGGTAGTTCTTCTTGGAGACCATTATATCCAGATTTAATTTCACATTATCTATATATTGTAATGGATCAGTTGGTTTAATGACAGGTTTAGTGCTTTTGTTTAAAAGTTTGTCTAAATTTTCTTTCTGTATGTAATTTTTGCAAGTCTATTGTGATTTTAATCGTGTGCTGTCAGGAATTTGAAACCATTTATTCCTGTGTTGATTAATTTTTAATTTCTGTCCCAGTATAGCCATTTTAATATCTACCTTTATTTTAATTGGCAGGTTGTTAGTTATGCTCTGCATTGTAGCAATTGGTGCTGTTTTAATGGCTCCTGTTATTATTTTTAAGGACCTAGATTGTGTTGTATTCAATTTAGTTTTAAGTTGGTTGTTTATTGTGAACATTATCTCACTTCTATAGAGCAAATTGGGCTTTATGTATCTTTTGTACATGTCATTTAGGAGACCTATGGATCCACCCTGTTTGACTCCTGCTAGTGTTCACTTAGTTATATTGTTGACCTGTTCAGAGAAAGAAAGTTTTTTGTCAAGTGTTATACCAAGATATTTAGTATGTTCTTTCTATTGTGGTAGTTCATTATTGATTTTAAGCTCTAAGTCATATGTAGTGTGTTGGAGACTGAAAAACTAGAAAACTGTCTTTTTAGTGTTCATTTCTGTATTTCCATGCTATTGATAATTTTCTGCATTTCCAATTTTTTGTAGTGTTGCCTATTCTGGTTATTTCTTTGGATAATCCATATGGCGATATTATCTGCAAACAACCCCATATTTGCCTTTGGGAAGTCAGCTAATATTTTGTTGATGTCATCTATGAAAATATTAAAAAGAATTGGACTGGAAACACGGCCTTAAGGAAGGCCTACTATAGTCGTATGCCATTTAGAGAGGACATTATTCATTTTACAGCTACATTTTACACTTTGTGATAATTGGTCCATGAACCATCTCAACATGTTTTCTCTTATCCCAATAACTCATTTTATAAATAAGGTTCTCTTTCCATGCTTTGTCAAAGGCATTTTTGAATTCAACAAAGAGAGTAAGCATTGTTTCTTTTTTGTTGAAGGCATTTGTTAAATGTAAAAATAATTCATTTTTGAATAGTGCTTTCTGAAACCTGCTTGATGGTCTGAAATGAGGTTTTTAAGAGATTTCAAATAGTAAGTTAATCTTGTTGTGACCATTTTTTCCATTCTGTTAGGAAATACGAGATTAAGGATATAGGCTTATAACTGTCTAACTGGTCTGCTGGTTTGACTTTCTTCTTAAGTGGTATGATTGTGACTTATTTCCATATAGCAAGAATGCTATCTTTACTGTTCCAGATCTTGTTGAATATGTTCAGTAGTACCTTCTTGGCTCTGCATCCTAAATTCTTGATGTATTCACTATGCATTTTGTCTGGTCCAGGGCTCTTTTTGTTCTTAAGAGATAAAATTGCTTGGTTGAGTTCTTGAATTGTAAATTTGTCATAAAATAGATGCTGTTGGCCTACAAGCACCTCAGGCTTATGTCTTTTAAATATTTTGTTTAATTTCCCATTGTCTCTATTCAATTTATGTGCAAATTGTAGTGAGTGGCAAATCTGTTCACTATGTCTCTATCATGATTGGAAGACTTTTTTGTTAATAATAAGAGGTTTCTTGTTTTGCTTCTGGGACATTATTTAGTATATTAATATATTTATTTGCTTTTGTGCTGTTATTTTATAGTCGAGGGAACTTAGGAATTTATTAAATGACTCCTCCTTAACATTTTCTATTACCCTGTTTAGAAATGCAGTTTTCTTTCTCCAATCTCTCACTAAGTTAGGATCTTTTGTTGCTTCTGCTATATTTCTGATATTGTCTTGTTCTCTTCTTAATGCAGATAATCTCCGATTCCAAAAAGATTTGTACCTAATATACTTTCCTCTGGGTATTGTTATTTTTGCAGCATTAATCAGTTTTTTGTTAACTTCGTTGATTAGTTTGAGAGGACTTTTCTCTGTGTCAATATCTTCAAATTTTTTATCAGTGAGTTTCTGAGAAGTTATCCAGTCTTCTTTTTGGAAGTTCCATTTCTTCATTTGACTAACTTTTAAATGACTCATTTGTGGCTGGATGGTTTCACTTATGATTGGCCACTACCTGTGTCTTTCAATACTCTTCTAGTGATGTGATTTGCAACATCTGAAGAGGCAATAACATATCAGGATTTGTTGAGTCCCCAGTATAGTGAATAAAGTTTTGGGTTCATTGTTTTTGTATATTAAATTGCCTGCATTTGCTTCCAAAAATTCTTTAATCATTTTTCCTGCTGCATTGGAAGAATTGTACCCTGACTATTTTGAATGTCCATTCAGGTCTATTGTTATTAGGGTATTTTGTTTAACTTCTATTAAATCAGGATTTAGCTGGTGGTTCTTTGGGGGACTGTATATACCAAAAATTGTATATTTTACATTCTGTAACCACAGTGAAAATTATTTGTCCTAAAATATAGCTGTTTTCACAGTCATATTGCAGAAATTGCTCTATACCTTCCAATTAGAGTATTTATTGCATATCTAGAATATTTTCCTGAGCAAGAGAGGGGTTAACTTCAAACACAATATGGTAGCATTATGAGAGACCAATTGGAAATTGTGCGCATGCTGCTCGAGGTCATGCATCATCCTATTTGAAAGCCACTGTTCTCTACCATCTTCAAATTTCCAGAAGAGAGAGAAGCCTTTCCATTCACCTTCAAGCTGTTTTCTTGTTCAAAATTTCTGCCATAATTAACAATGTCCGCAAAATCAATATAATTTTTTTGAAATTTATTACTTTCAAATTTATATCCTTACAAAATGTATAATCTTAATATATTTATGCAGAGATTTAAGGTATTTCTTCTTTGCAGAGTTTTAAGGTATTTTTTCTTATGAACTCCATGTCATGAATTAAAGGTTGTCGGCATTGTTAAGAAATCCACCAATATCATCACTTCTAAACTGTTTCTGCAGTTATTTTTGTTCTCTCTCTCTTCACTTTCCTTAATCATTCCGCTCTAACTCTTCAAATGTATCCATAATTTTGTTTCTTTGATATAGCTGACTGTCAGTTTTAACTGCTGCAGTATCATATTTCATTACATACTCTTTTGGATCCCAAACAACTTTTCTCTAGTGTTTTATATGTTTACACTGCAACAAACAGTGAAATGGCCCTTCTGCTTCCCATGTGGTACAACTTCCAGGTTACTACTCCTAAACTCTTTCAAACACAACACACCTGAGTGCATCCATACAAATCCTTCCCTTCCTTCACATATATCAAGGTATTCCTCTCTACCCCTTTTTATATTATTCTGTATAATCTTAAGGCATTTTTATTCTCAAAATTTGGATTTCTTACCTCCCTGTACCTTTTATTTTGGTTCTAATCGTCTTTTAAAATCCTATAGCATTATTTTCTCCCATCTGTCACATGTCTCCCATACCAGTCTCTTCCATTTTCTATTTTTAACCATAATACAGCAATTTCCAGCTTTTAGGTTCTCAAATTCATTGTTTTCACATTGTTTACAAAATTTTTGTTGATTCCTGCACTTAACATATGCTCACATTGTATTTAAAAAAAATCTGACATCCACCTAGTCAAAAAATTTAAGTAAAATGGCATTGCAACTAACCCAGTAACCATGGTGTGACAACCAAGTCAAGCATCCATGCTCGACCTTCAGCATGGAACTTCCCTTGTGGAGATGCACTTTCATATTTTGCAGCATTTGTTATTCTACTTTGGAAATCTGCACTGGTGTGAAGTTCTCAAGTGATCCTATGTTCATATTGCCTCATTGTACTGTGTTATAATTGTTTTTATTTATGCATTTACCAAATTTTGTGCTGATTTGTTGAATTTTACTATTATTTGTTTCATTTTTTGTTCTTGTTCGAGTGGCCTTTGCCACAATCTCATGATAGCTTTGTTTGTTATTCTTTTTCTTTGTTATTGTAGCTGTTTAGTTTTCAATAATAGAAGAAAGACTCTTATCATTGAAGTTTGTTATCTTATCAGTAAATAGGTTGAAGTTTTGAAACAGGAGCACCAGGAGCTAAGTCTAGGTAATAAGTTGGATGTGAAAGCAATTCAAAGCTCCATTCTTGCACTTTTGCTACTATTGATATGTTGGACAGTCTTAGTAAAAGCAATGTAGCAGTGCTACATAATTGTAAACTTAAAAGAAGTTAGGAACAGTGAAATTTATTAAATTATACAACTAAATCGGTATTAAGTGACACTGTGCTTACTACCAATTTTTATTCTTCACAACATATTTCAAGAGCGTTTGCTCTCATCCTCAGCTGGGAACTGACTAACACTGGCAGGTGACGGTGTGGCCTCTAGTGGTTTCATTAAGTACTGGAACAGGAAGTTCATTGGAGGGATGTAAAAGTTCATAACCCAGTGCTTATTTTTTAAATTCTAAATCCTCTCCTATATTTCCAACTCCTTGAGACTATTTGTAGCTTTCAACAGTTTAGCTTCTTTTGCAATGTCATGGTCAAAAGTCCAAAAATGGTTTGCAACAGCTGATTTATCCACCTATTTAAATTTTACATTTCTGAAGTTTGCTTTGGTCCTTGTCTCCAAATTTCTAATTGTTTTTCCTATATAAATCTGATCACATTGTAAACAATCCATCTGATACACTCCTGCCTTTTTGTTGGGTGGAATATCATCTTTCATGGTGCTGTTCAGAAGGTTTCCAATTCTAAGTTTATTTCGTGTTGCCAACATAATATAACATTTTTTAAAAATCTTCATCAAAGCGTTGTTTGTCCACAGGTGATATGAACATTTTTTAAAAACTAAGTCCTCCTTTATCGTGGAGAGTGTGGTGGTGTTTTTAATATCTTTCTGTCTTTTGAAATGTCTGATCTTCTTACCAACTAATGAACTGTTGAATCCATTTTTGATGGCCGTCTTGATGATGTAACAGCATTCTGCTGTATATTCTCCCTTGTTGAGCGGGATGTTTACCAATCTATGAGCAAGGCTGTTTATAATGGCATGTTGATGCGGTTTAGGGTTGAAACTGTTATTCTTTATGTGATTATCTGTATGCATAGGTTTCCTATGAATGCCAATAAAAATTATGTTGTTTCTGTTGTATATTTTTAAGTCAAGGAAGGGAAATAATCTTGCTCTTCCAATTCCATAGATAACTTTAACACTTTGGTCCTGTAGATTTAGTAATTTCAGAGCATCATCTATTTTTTTTTTTTTTTTTCATACTATTGCAAGTACGTTGTCCATATAGCGAAACCATGATTTAAAGGTAAGTGGAAATGCTTTGGTAATGTGTATTTCTACTGCATGAATAAATTTGCCAGAAATGGAGAAATGGGGTAACCCATAGCTAAGCCGGAGCTTTGATGGTAAATTTTCCCATTAAACGTAAAAAAGTTTTGTTTTGTAAGGCTGGTGTAATCCTCAATTTCTTCTATTGTCATGTTAGTACTTTTTAGCCAATTCTGAAGTTTTACTAGCAATTTTTGTGTGGGAATACTAGTGAACAAAGATGAAACATCAAAAGGAACCAGGAAATCATTCGGCGAAATCATCATATTAATTTAGTCTATTAATTGATATGGGTTAGTGATACTTTTACTTTCTAATTGTTCCAAAGATTCCAATTTCTTCACCAACCGATTAGCCAAATTGTAGGTTGGTGAATTTATGTTTTTGGCTATAGGGCGCATTTCTTTACCTGGTTTGTGTACTTTCTGGAGGCCATAAATTCTAGTTAACACTGGGTTATTCGTTTTTCATTTCCATTTATCACTTTCTGACAACGTTTTGGTCTGACTGAGAGTAGCATTAAAAGCTTTCACACATTCCTTGAACGGATCATGCCTTATTACTGAATATTCAGAATTACCCAATAATTTCTCCAACCTTTCAATATAATCCTGTTGATCCAGAATCACTAACTTGCTCTCTTTATCAGCCTTAATACACACTGTTTGTTTGTTAAGTGATTTGAGTACACATTTATTGAGGTGCTGCTGTTGTCAGTTTCTGTTATATTGCTTAATTTTATTTCATATTTATCCACATTGGTTTTTAATGGCCAATTTTTTAGATACTTCCATCCCCTGGGTAGCAATTTCTATATCTACTATGACCTAAAAATATACAGGAGAAACAACATAATTTTGTTCGGTAGACATAGGAAACCTATGCATACAGATAATCACATAAAGAATAACAGTTCAACCCTAAACCGCACCAACATGCCATTATAAACAGCCTTGCTCATAGATTGGTAAACATCCTGCTCAACAAGGGAGAATATACAGCATAATCCCATTACATCATCATTATGGCCATCAATAATGGATTCAACAGTTCATTAGTTGATAAGAAGATCAGACATTTCAAAAGATAGAAAGATATTAAAAACACCACCACACTCTCCACGATAAAGAAGGACTTAGTTTTTAAAAAATGTTCATATCACCTGTGGACAAACAACGCTTTGATGAAGATTTTTAAAAAATGTTATATTATGTTGGCAACACGAAATAAACTTAGAATTGGAAACCTGAACAGCACCATGAAAGATGATATTCCACCCAACAAAAAGGCAGGAGTGTATCAGATGGATTGTTTACAATGTGATCAGATTTATATAGGAAAAACAATTAGAAATTTGGAGACAAGGACCAAAGCAAACTTCAGAAATGTAAAATTTAAACAGGTGGATAAATCAGCTGTTGCAAACCATTTTTGGACTTTTGACCATGACATTGCAAAAGAAGCTAAACTTAAATGTAAAATTGGAACTTAAACACAGTGAAGCCAATCATATTAATGGATATCATTGTATGATTAGTTGAACTACACACTCTTAAAGCTTCACTTACTTTTTATAAAAGTATGGAACCGGTTTCGAGAACATTTGTTCCCATCTTCAGCCATGCTAAGGTTCAAAGGCTAGTTGAACCTTAGCATGGCTGAAGATGGGAACAAATGTTCTCGAAACCGGTTCCATACTTTTATAAAAAGTAAGTGAAGCTTTAAGAGTGTGTAGTTCAACTAATCATACAATGATATCCATTAAGAAGCTAAACTGTTGAAAGCTACAAACAATCCCAAGGAGTTGGCAATATGGGAGAGGATTTACATTTTAAAAAATTAGCACCGGGTTATGAACTTTCACATCCCTCCAATGAACTTCCTGTTCCAGTACTTATTGGAATCATCAGAGGCCACACCGTCACCTGCCAGTATTACTCTGTCACCAGCTAAGGACGAGAGGGAATGTTGAAGTATATTCTGAAGAATAAAAATTGGTAGTGAAGTGCAGTGTCACCTAATACCGAGTTAGTTATATAATAGTGCTACTTAATATGGTTCTGTTATTGTTTTACTCTTTTTCAAATAATCTAGAATTATTTTTTGGACATCCCAAAAAATGGGTTTCTCACTTTCCTATCCTAACCATTAAAACATCTTTGTCCTTTTTGACATAATTTCAACAGTCCATGGTCACATATGAACACAAAATGTTCTGCAAATTCCAATTGACAATATGAAATCCTGAAGTATGCCCTTTAGCATGTTTGTCTACAGTCAATTACACCCATATTCATACACAATTTTTCCATTTTATCTGTAAGATGTTATTCCATTCATTCACTTTAATATCTACAATCTTGGCTAACTCGTTTAAGTCAAACTAGAAAGTGTGTTCTAATATTCCGACTCACAGATTATTACACACTTTTGCTTTGCAGTCTTCCATTATGCTATCATGGGCCTCAGTGAACATCCAGAGCATGCTAATCTTAAGTGAATAATTGGACCATGTTTAAACTCTTTTATCCAGATGTAAATAGTCTTCGGCACTGAGGTTCCCTTGATCCTCATCCAGCTTGTCTTTGATCTGTGCCAACAATGATGCCTCTTTTGGTCCAGATTATTTTAAAGTTGGATGTCCATGGAAACATAATATTCTGAAAACTAATATCATTTTCTATTATAATCTTGCAGGTTTGTTCTTGCCTAAGTTGGCTAGTCTACTTGTTGGTTAAATGCAACTCTTTGTAATCACATTGATTAGGAAAACTAATCATTGTACTAATTTGTTCATTGATTTGAAATAATTTTTTCATTAACTCTGGATGTATATGGTCTAACTCTTTGTAATCACATTGATTAGGAAAATTAATCATTGTACTAATTCGTTCATTGATTTGAAATAATTTTTTCATTAACTCTGGATGTATATGGTCTGGACCATAAGTTATTTCATCTTTTATGTTAATTACTTTTTAAATGCAAAACTTTTCAAAGAATATAAAGTATTAAGTTTAAAATGTTTTCTTAAATAGCTAATTATGATCTGCTGAACTCCAGTGATAATGATAGAATACCTGATGAGAAGAAGCTAGGAATCTGTAAAATCAACTGTTCAGAATGCAACAAAGTATATATTGGCAAAACAAAAAGAAGCATTGGAATTGGCTAAAGGAACACTGGAGAAACATCAGATACAATCAAATAGATAAATCAATAAATCAGCAATTGGACATCACTTTTGATGAAGGGAAACATGATATAGAAATGGAAGTCAAATTGCTGAAATTTGTAAATAGGCATTTGGAGCTGGAAATAGGGGAAAAACATTTTTGTAAAAACATATAAAGATAAGGTTATGAACTTAAGGATCCCAACTGAAGGCAAATTAATCCAAAAGTTCATAAAATGTCCACGAGCTACTCCCAAATCCATCCAACTGTCAATGAATCTGGCAGTCGACTCACAGCTGATGATACAGGCAAAGACCTGTGAAACAGTTCTGTATAATTCAATGGCAAGTGGAACATAAGAGTATTGATTCGACCCAGTAGCTATTTAAGAATATATTAGTTGCTTCGGTGTATTCTGGCATGGAATTAGTTTTAAATTTAAAAGTGTAATTGCATTTAAGAAATTCATTGTGTCGTACTCTTCATAATCACTCATGGATGCAGCCAGTGCTCTGCAAGAAGAAATTGTATGCACCTAAGTTAGCATCTAAAATGTTTTTATTTTATTTAGAAAAAATATTGTGATAAAATGAATCATTACTTTTATAATTACATGTCGCCTTAACTCTGTTCATCATTACTGCAAGGAGAGTCATTATAGTCATTGTCTCTATTTTTCCACAGCATACTATCTTCGAGGAAATTCAAAATTTTTCACTTCTTGAAACTTATTTCCACCAGTGATAGTGAAATGGAATTCCATGCACTTTTTACTCATTTGCGGATTTTGATCACTTCCATGTGCTTGATTCTACCCCTGAAGTGAATTGGTGTTGTTCCTCAGTCATCCATCTTGTAAAAATTCTTTTAATATAACTTTAAATGGTCAATTGATCCAATGATCTATGTAAGTAAGGCTATGATAGTAAGGCTAACTATCCAGAATCCAGAACAAGCATGTTCTTTAAGTTCAGTAGTGTTCCTGGTGACGTAGCCAAAGTTGCATTATCCATTTGACTATAAGCTCATTGGCTATCCACCCTTTAGAATGTGCTCATATAATGAGGCCCTTAACATTCACTTTAGGGATGGTTTTTCATTTGAAGAAATGACCATATCTTTCTTCCATCTGCAGTTACACACAGTATAACAGTGCATCTTTGTTTTTCACTACTGCCAATTGCAATTACCATGTTGGATTCATCCTTTTTATTTATTGTGTAGTCTTGCAGCATTTCAAAGTACACAGACATTTGGTCTGCAATATGTGACAATATTAATTTCTCTGGCGCAATCTGATGATAAATCTGTGGAACTTCACTAACTTCTCTTTGTAATTGGCAGGGAGATGTCAAGCAGTACTCATTTTCTTATGACAGCCGAAGCCATTACGTTGGAAATCACACATGAGCCATCCATAGCTAGCCTTAAAACCAGTACCAATTATGTGTAAATTCTATCTAATCTGTTGTCTAACACACTCTTATGCTTCACTTTCTTTTAAATATGGTGGGACCAGTTTTAAATAGACATCCTCTCCATCTTCAACCAACTGGAGAGGATGCCTCTTCAAAACCGGTCCCACCGTATTTAAAAGCAAGTGAAGCATAAGAGTGTGTTAGATGACAGATTAGATAGAATTTACATTTAACAAGCTTCACTGTCTGAGTTCCAACAACATTTTTTAAAAATTTCTTATTTTTCAAAAGTTCTTAAATGAAGTACCAATTATGTTTTGTTCTCTTACTATCTCATTATCAATCACATACAAAACAGAAGCAGATAACATGTTACCATTCTTGGAGAATAATGTAGCATCAAGGAAACATGGGATTTGGAATATACAGAAAGAATACACGTGCAGTGATCAACGGCTAAACACATCGACTAGTTAACCTACAGATTGGCAAAGAAAAATACTATAATACAAACAAATAGAAATAACAGCAGTTAAAAATTGTTATAAAAACTAGTGTATTAAACAGTATGGAAATTCAAGATGCAAAAACTTATTGAAGAAACTACAACACTTTCAGCAGGAAAAGATAAGCTAATTTTTAAAAAATTCACATATCATCCATGGGCTACGGAAAAAATGTCAAAATATTCTAAAAGATTTTAATATCAGGTTGACACCTGTTAACAGATTTAATTTTAAAAAAAAATCTCCTAATAGACACTGTTAATCACAGTATTCCACAGGAGAAAAAAACAGGTATTTACAAAATAAGTTGTACAGAATGTGAAAAAATCTCTATTGCAAAAACAAAGAGAATCATAGGCACACGATTAAAAGAACATTTCAGGAACATAAAATACAAGCAAAAGGAGAAATCAGCAGTGGCATCTCATTTCTGGACAGAAAACCATGGCATAGTGAATAAAGCAGAATTATTAAAATTAATACAAGGACCTACAGAATTAGCAACATGGGAGAAAATCTGCATTTACAAATACAGAGACAGAATTAAATAAATTGTACTGAGTTAAATAATTAAATAATTGAAGCTGTAGACATGAAGTGGTAATATATCCTACTTAATGTAATCAACTTGTTTAAACTCCACTTACTAAGTAAGTAACTAAGACATGTTTCGGGAGCATGCACTCCCAGTCGGTCACAACTGAAGATGGGAATGAGTGCTCTAGAAACATGTCTTAGTTTCATGTAAGTGAAGTTTAGTGTAAACAAGTTGAATACCTAAGTAGGATACAGAGACAGAACTTCCAGGGATGATAACATGAACTAAAATTGTTCATCATACCTCCATCAGAGCAGAATACAGATTCCCACAGCAAAACTAATTATCCAGCAGTCAATGGGTAGCTGATGATGTGAACAAAGGGTTCATAAAACTATTACTTCATATTATAAACAAATGAAGCAATAAGAGTGTGTATTTCTACTCAGTCATACATTGATCTTAATTACATTATTTCAGTTTTTCCTTTTCAGGTCTACTGATAAATCTTTGTTTAGCTCTTTCACCATATGCCTTATATGTAACTGTAATGGTAATGAATTATCTAACAAATTGCTACTATGATCATAAAGCTGTGCATACTCAATTCCTTCAGTTATTGATTTAATTTATTTATGGACCTCTTTAACATCATCAGTGTCCCATTCAATTCAGGGCGTGAAACGGCTGACAAATTTTGCTCAGAGGCCTCTTTTTCAGGCTTGAGGTTCTTTATCGTGCTGTAAATGTACGACATGGGACCCACGGCTGTACTTCCCTTCCGAAGGAAGCCACACTTAGGAATTTTATGCCCGAAAAAATCCATCGATCCTGGCCGGGTTTGAACCCACGATCTTGGGTTTAGAATATGGTTACCACTACACCACCAGGACCGACTCAATTTCTTCACTGTTTACATACTCTGAAGGCACTACTTCTTGTCTAGAGGAAGATAGTGTAATGCAAGTTTCAAATGTGGCTCATTATATGGCCTGCACTACTGAAGCTTTGGATCTGCTGCACATGTTGTAGGTACAAATTAATGAGAAGTGTTTGTCATTGCCATTCAAGCCATCATTGAGAGGTTCTGTAGAAAAAATGAATCAAGATTATTTGTTTGCCAAGCTTGCAGACATGCCTTTGTTTATGGGAAAGTTGGAAAGTGTCCTTAGCTGCTCAGCCATACCAGAAATAATATCCTGATAGATGCCATCCTCTCATTTGATCTTCCAGTGTAGTGTATCCACGACAGCCTGAGAGAAACTGGATGCTGGAGCTGATTGAACACTTTCATCCCAGTATTCAAACGAAAGGCTTCAGGCTAATCCTGGAACAGTACCCATGCAGTCGTACATGCCTTGGGCATAAATACTAGGAGTGTATGGCAGGTCTTGCAAGGCTCCATCAATTTCATCTTCTGAAAGTGCAGTCCTTGAGACTGACAGATTTTGTTACAGTTACAGTTTTGCAATTGGAACATTGTCATGGCAAAGTTATGATTTTCTCTCCTCGGTGATCTTCACCAATAAAGCCACTTTGACTAGAGATGAGTTAATTCTAAATTACAGGAACAGTCATGGGTGGTACTGCGAAAATCCTTATTTCCAAATGGAGACAAGTTGCCAACAAAGGTTTGGCATAAACATGTGAATTGGTATAATTATGACCATGTGATTAGTCTATACCTTTTTCTTTGAGGCCTAATGGGTATGTGTGGCTCCATTTCTTAATCCATTTCCACCTAGCACATCTTTGTATATATCATGCAGCACTCTTTAATTTTCTCTTCTGTTGGTAATAATGTACAAGTTAGAAATAACTTATTGTTGTGCTTTTTTAAGTTACAAAGGTTCCATTGTTGATATTTAAGCAGTTTTCTAATATTTGTAAGCTGATAACAGTTCATTGGCAGCTATTTGAAATACTGAGTGCATTTTTTGTTACAAGATTGTCTTGGAATAAGTAAGTATTATTTTCTATTACAACAAATTATATTTTTTAAAAAAAATTGCTTCATTATATTTTTAAAGGTGTTGCAACACATCAAATAGCTTAACTGCAAATTAAAATTAGTAATTATGCTCTCAAATTAAATATTTATTTGTATATTACATATATGTTAAGCTAGGCAGAAAAATCATAATTTCTGCTTCTCTTTCAGAGGTTTATCTGTGCATGAAATCCTGGCAATTCTGAGAAAGAAGGAAGAAGAAGAAGAAGAAGAAGAAGAAGAAGAAGAAGAAGAAGAAGAAGAAGAAGAAGAAGAAGAAGAAGACATTTATTGAGCCTCCTGGAGCAAATGTGGAATTGGAAAGTTAGTAATCACGGGTCAAGGCAACTTTAACCAGGTACAGATGCAGTTTTGATAAGCAAAGAGAAGCTAAGTGGGGAATCTGAAGATGATTTGTTCTAACGATAAACCAGAAAATATGTTATCTGAAGAAAGTGAGAGGCCTCAAAAACTGTAATCAAAGATTGGAAAAGGGAGTACATGCAAAGTACTAACTTTACATTTCCTGATAGTGATCACAGTAAAAATAGAAATTTATGCCAAGTTAAGTTTTTTGAATAATTTTGAAATTATGAAATAATTCAATTTCTCATTGCTAAGTCAACAAAATATGCTTTTTTCAAGAATTGTCCAGATCCCAAAACAACTTATGAAGAAATAACAGGTTTTCTAGGTTTTTAATTCTGTCAGGCTATGTGATATTAGTTTATGTTTAAGAGTGTTTAGTACCATTTCATACAAAGTGAGAACTGTTGCCTAAGCATACCATAAATGACCTTTTTTTCTTTTGTTCACTTTGATGTATTGTATTTAAAATATAGTTCTGTCTAACATGACATATGTCACACACTCTTGTTCATACTGTGCACTATTAAATTAATTTGTTCATTGTAATATGTCCCTTTGATGAAAATAAATATATAAATATGTAATTTGTAAAATTCAGGGGTGAAAATAAATTCAGGCAGAAATGAGTTAATCCACATGTTTACTGTATTTTTGGAAGACTTCCCTCTGAGCACATCATGTCAAATGTGGTTCCAGCTTGTGATGGAACTCTTCCACATTTCGACATAAATGTGTGACATCATCTTGACAATATGTTTCTTGGCTGCTGGATTAGAAGGTCTTGTAACATGGTCACCATGCTCCCCTGATAACACTCTCTTGGACTTTTAATTATGTAGACACCTAAAAGCCTCATGTTCAAAACACTGGTTTCCTCAGATCAAGACTTACATTGACTACTTATGATGAGTTTCATGGGACTCCAGGAATATTCTAAGGGTACAAGGTTCTTTTTGCATTATGTAATCTTTACAGGAATATTGGAGATTACCACTTTCAGTTCCTTTAGGTGAAAAACAGGTCGACACTGATATGAGAAAGGCAACTGAAAAGCATTCTCGTACTAAAAGCATGAAGAAGAAAAGGTTTCCTATCCAATCCTTTTTGTTATTTCTTTTGTTCAGAAATAAAAAATTTAACATGTTTTCTTTTATTAAATTATATGATGCAGATAAATTGATAAAAGAAAACATGATGAATTTTTCAATTAGGACTTAAATACAGTAAGTGAAATGTGTAAGAAATTTACCTGCATTTTATAAATTAATACATAATACCTTCATTGTAACAGCTTCAAAATTAAATAAATGTTTTCTTTTATGTAACCGTAATCTTTTATTTCTTTAACTCTTTCCTCAACCTAACGATAAATTACTCTGCTTGTTTTCTTTCTTCCTAGTACCAGTATTTACATCCTTTTTCCTTTCAGAAGCAGAGAAACTTTGTTCTTGTTAATTTTTCTCCATTGGCTTAATTTTGTCATCTTAACATTTTCATTTGCAGTATGCAACTACAACCCAAATTGCAAAATTATATTGACATTGCCATATGGACATCATCCTAGTATTTCTTAAAATTATCATATTTCATTATTTCAAAGTATTTGTGTTTATTGCATTAGCACTGAAACTGAATTACATAAGTGTTCTACACAATGAAAAGCAAAGCTGCCATTTCACACAGGCACATGTGCACAAAAAGTCATGCATTTGTTGAGACTCCAACCCTCACTGTTCTTTGTGGAGCTTAACTATACACTTTAGTTATGTGCCCACTGCACTACATTGTAATAGCACCTATCTGCTCCATGCTTGTCTACAATCATGTTAACATCTAGTGGAAGGTGAATTAGTGGCGTGCTGCCCATATTAGAGTTTCTTCAATTGCAGAGAATTTTGAACCACAAATCATTATTTCCCTATCTCAAAAGGCTTATCTCTGCCATCTTTGGAATTTGTGTTCTGAAACATCCAGTGTGTGTGTGTGTGGTGTGTATAATACACATTTTTATTAGAAATTTTTTATTCACAAATGACATTTTTTTTGAGCATTAGGAAATTTATAAGTTTTTACTTTAGCTCAAGGAATATGTTTATTTGCAGTTTCTAAAACAATCTTACAAAATTTTTTTGTTAACTGGTCTGGTTACTCAATACAATCTATATTAGTAAATTTATTTCTACCTCTGCATTATATTTTAAGCATAGTCAGGTTACTAAATACAATCTACATTAGTAAATTTATTTTCTTCCTCCGCATTATTTTTTAAACAGTTGATTTTTTTTAATTCCAGCAAACCCTGGGCGATATAACTGATGCTTGACTTTTGAAATTTGGTAGCTATAATTGCTCTGTGTTCTGAACCAGATCCTAAATGAATTTTCTGTCAACATTTTTAACTGTAAATCTTATTTTGATTTTTAGTGTTTTACTTTAAATCAAAATTACATAAACAAAAGTTTCACTGTGTGGCTTCCGACATTCCGTAAATATATTTAACTGTATCTTCTTGCAAGAGAATGTCCGGATTAGTTCTTGAACTTGAACAATATATGAAGATGAATCACTTTCCCTATGGGATCTAAATTTTATATCCCCATTTTGTACAATGTATAGTGTTATTTCCATGCATTATAGCTTTTAGTATAATATTCATAAATTTAGGATTATTATTTATGTATTTAATGGATCTTGACCAATGTAGATTTTAAAATGTGTTTCAGTATCCTCAGCTTAGTTATCTTTAGTTTATAATTATCTTTCACTTCTTTAATAATTTGAAAGAACAAGGTTCATTTTTGACACCTACTTATTCATCACTTATTTTCCTTGTTTCGGGTGGAGAGACTGAGTGAGAGAGCCAGTGAAAGTTATAGTCACTTTTGTTGCATATTAAATGTAATAATATAAGTGCTTTTATTTAGATGACCTGAACATCTTGTGCTTATATATTTAATCAAAGAGACAGGCTCTAAATATCTATAATCTTTTTGTTCCTGACATGCTTAAGTATTTATCAAGATTAAATGCAATTTAAAAAGAAAACTACTAAGAAAAAAGAGAATTAAGATAACAATTTGGGAGAAAAAAAAAATAAACCAATGAAAATGAAATTAAAATACACAATAAATACTTGATCATTTTCATATTTTTCAATGTCCTGTTTTTAGTATTATTTTATGTAAAATATAGATGATGGTATAAAATTTTTAGTTTTTCTTTGATTATGACAACCACTGCTTCCTTTGCCCAAATAAAGAAACTTCTACATACAAGATATAAGATTTTGCTGCATAAAAATAGCCTAATCATAGCTACTTGTTGACATAGTTTATATTTTTCTGACAAATATACTTATAAAGTAAATCCTTTAAAGGCTGTAATTCTTCAGTTGATAATTTGACAAGTGTTCTACTTGAAGGATTATATTACTTGTTAGCTAAGATTTTGTTAAGTTCCATTTTGGGGTTGTTTATATCCATGAGCATTTAATTATAAAAATCTGACAGTACAAAAAGGGAAACTTATAACTGAGTATAAAGTAGACACCATGCTTATATGATTAGCAGTTATGCCTCTCACACCCAATCCACATAATGCCTGGAGGGTTGCATTTGTCAGAGGGTCCATCCACCAACCAATTCCTATATTAGAATTTTATTCAGTTCATGCACCAGACCATAAGAGATTGAATGAACTTAGTAGTATAGAGAATGAAGTGATATCTGTCCCATTTGGTTTTAACTCTACTCATTATAGTGCTTGATAATAAACAAGAAGATATCCTGTCAGGGAACAAAAAATAATAGTGTAACAGTTAATGTCAAAATGAGTCTGTAGGGCATTACATCAAGACATAGAATTTGTGGCTTACTGCCATAGTATAGAACATCTGCTCATCTAACAACAGTTATACTAGAAAGATGATATAACTGTCTTCATCAGTATGACAAGAATAATCATTGGAAATGCTCTATCTTATGTAAAAATCTGCACAAGGAAGGAGAAATTTTATCAGCAAAATGTGCATGCCTAGAGCCATGAAAACTTCTGCAGAGTTGCCTATTAGCATTATTGTGACCATCATGGCATCACCCAGTATTCATAATAGTTCATTTGACCACAATCTAACCTAAATTCTTTAAACCCAAATTGTGAGATGTTTTGAAGACCAAGGCCTGCACTTCCAGACAGACTTAGCAATATTGACAATCTAAAAAAAATTATCCAAGGAATAACTAGTTTGGATATTTAAATGTAAATTGGAACTTGCACAGTGAAGCTAATCATATTAATTGATATCATTGTATGATTCAGTTGCAACTGAATCATACAATGATATCAATTAATAGTTTGGATATGTTGTAGTATAAATGGGGATAGCAATGTTAAAGATGTGCATGCCTTAAAGTTCAAAATGTTCAGAGTAATCTTCTTTAAAGAATATAACAAGCTTAATTGTTAGTTTTCATGTTCCTTATGATCATAAAAATTGTGGCAGAATTTATGGTATGGCTATATGCATATAAAAACTAAATAGGTACATTTATCTGTAGGTTATATTTTCTTTATTAGTTTCTTAAAATTTTGATACTTGTTCAAAAGTTTAATTTGCACATGTAAACCATGTATTAGATGATCTTCACATATTAAAATTAAATAGCAATAACAATACAAATTTAGAAAAGTTGAAATTGTACCAAAGATAGAAAGAATGTAAATGGTTTGTAGATAATTTTTAACCTATACTCCATTCATTCTTAAAATGGGTCCTATCTAAACAAAACAAAAATTTGGTACACACCAGACCAAAAATAACATTTTAATATATAGCATGAATTACGAGGGCTGTTCTAAAAGCTGTTGGCCTGATTCAGAGATGTGAAGATTGCCAAATTACTATATGTGTTAAATGTCATCATTTAGATGGTGTGCTGTAAAGTTTCAGATGCCTAAGTATAGTCATTTGTTTGTGACAATCCTGTAAACAAATTAATGTTGACATTTTCTACAAAATGGATAAAATTGAAATATGAGCTGTGATAAAACACTTTGTTTTGAAGGGTGTAACCTTAACAGAAGTACAAAGGCAGTTAGATTGCAAATGATAGGATTCTTCCCCATCTTCTTTGATGATTTAAAAGTGGGCTGCTGAATTTAAGCATAGTCTTACATCCATTCAAGATGAGAGCTCTGTGCATCCCAAAGCTACTAGGACTGATGAGATTGTGACAAAAATTCACAATGTCTTACTCGAAGATACTTATAGATTTTTACTGAATGATCGCCAATTGAAGGTACCCGAGGAGACTGACATTGCAGAGGCCTTGATAAATCATGTCAGGAAGTTTTGGGTATGAGAAAGCTTTCCACTCAATAGGTGCTGCATTAACAATTAACCAAAAATGCATTCAAATGAACATTTAACAAGAATGTTTAAATGCAATTCCAGTGAGACTTTCATAACAGTAAATGAAACATGGATTCATTCTTCACTACATGTCGGAGACTAAGGAGTAGTTGAAACAGTGGGTGACAGCAGGTGCAAATGCACCAAAGAAAGCAAAAACTCTTCATATGCAGGGAAAATCATGGCAATGGTTTTCTGGAATTCTCATAGTATGGTGCTCATAGATTACCTCCAGAAGAGCAGAACCATCGCTGGGGAGTATTAAGCTGCACTACTGTACCAACTGAAGGATGCTATTTAGACAAAACATCCACATTTTGCAAAAAAAAAGTTTTCTTTCATCGCAATAATGCACTTTCATACATGTCTGGGAATGTTGATATATGACCTTTGCTTCCAAGTACTACTGCATCAGCCATGTTTGCTGAATTTGACTCCCAGTGATTATTTTTTGTTCCCAAACCGAAAGAAAGTTGGAAAGTCATTGGATTAAATGTAGTCCAAGATGACAATGTTGAAAGAAAAAAAACATTTTTCTCAAATCTTGTGTTTTCATGGTCAGGCCGAGAACTTTTAGAATGCCCCTAGTACACCAAAAGCAACAAGAAAAAATATTATAATTTAATAAAAATGATACTTTAATAATTGAAGAAAATTATTGAAAGTTCTTGTAGAAACTGCCTAACTATCCTCATTTATCACTTTGCATTGAAGATGTTGATTTATTAATGTGATCACTAGTCAGTTAACAATAGTGTTGCAAAGGTTGTCCATTTCCTAAAATTTACTTTCTTCTATTGTCATAACATGTTCATTGCATTTTTTCCACTTAGATTGGTCTGTTACAAACTTTTCTCCACCAAAACCGCCACGGGTGGCCGAGGTCGTTAAATCGCGGACTCGTGAGCGGAAGGTCTGCGGTTCAAATCCCTCCAGGACCGTCCTCCCTGACTGAGGTTTTTTCCAGGTTTTCCTCAGTCCTCATAAATGGCAAATGCTGGGGAGCTACCCTAAACTTAGGCCTGGAACGTTTCCTTCCTTAAAAATAAATCCTTTTCCAATATATCATTTCATCTCATGTATCATCAATGTGCATTGCCTGTGGTGCCTCTGTAGCAAAAACGGGCGTTAAACATTATACATTCATTTTTTTTTCTCCACTAAAGGTCAAAATTCCAAATTTTGAATGCTTTGTTATTTTTGGCAACTCAATCTCTCACCTTACTCCATATCTATGGGGGTTTGCATATGGCAAACAGTTCGCATATGCTCAGCAGCACAGAAATTGATAAAATCATCGTGGTTATCGTTAGATAAAAATCAAAATTATATTTTTCTTGTTTTCAAGACTTATATGCAGAATCAGTACTATTATGAGAAACACCAGTGAATTCAGAAGTGATGTTTACAATGTCTTTTATTGAAAGTATAGCATATTTTGCAGCAGACACTTTTATATTATAACTGTTTTCTTCTCACTACTGAAAGGCTTATTTCCTTTTTGTTCAATAACTATTGCAATTGAACTTTCATTCTAATGTGCATTTTGTTTTATTTATCTAAACAACTGTGCTTTTATTCTGATACAAATGAATAATAGCTGTTAGTAGGCCATGAATTTTTATTAATATGCATAATTACAGTTTCATTTTTACATGTAGTGGCTGCTCTACTTTGTGAGTAGATGTCATGCAGTCAATGCCATGTGATTGTTTACATTAGGGCCTATTCAAAGAATGAAAGCAGTATATGGCTCACACATTGTATCATAAAATGCAACAGTAAGTTAAGTACATAATATAGTATAAACAATGAGCATTTAAAATGAAATCAATATATATTAGTTTTTTGTGCCTATTTAAAATACTCCTTGGCAAAATAATTAGGTAAGCTATATATGTGGTCCTTTTAATTATTAAAAGCTTGTTAATGTGCATTAAAAGTAAAATATATATTATTACATTTTCTTTTAGATTCATATGAACTAATCTAAATCAATCATATGAATCTTACAATGTAAGGGACGTGAGATCTTATTATAGATTACTCCAAACAAAATTTCAACAAATAATACTACTGTGGATACCAGCACATGTGGGAGTGATAGGTAACGAGAATGCAGACTTTCTGGCCAAAAAGGGGACAGTGTTATATTCTAAACCAATAAAGCCCTGTGGATTAAGTGTAAAATTAAAAAATATCAAAACGACCATAGAACAAAAATATCAACATAACATTCAAGTGGAAATATCTAATATAAAAGAAACAGTACAAAAAATAAAAAAGTCATCAAGGAAGGAAGCAGTTGCTCATTTTAGACTGGCCACTGGACATGATTGTCTGGCGAAATATCTACACAGATTTGGTTTTATGAATGATAGCATATGTAAGATCTGCAATATTGACAAGATGTAAATGGAGAACATCTATTGGAATGCACAGAACTGAGGAAAGCTGCACCTGACGGGAAAATACACAAATTATATTGGCTGGCCAAGGAAAAATTGATGGATAAAAATCCTGCACATTAGATCAACAACAACATTTTCTTTTAGCTCATCTATTTCCAGATATTCCAAAGAAATGATTGAAATATTTAATGTTTTAATGTTGTGATAAACTGATTAGATAATATAAAAATGCAGGATAATTCATCTATAAGATTTAATGCTTTCAGTGAAACTGTTTCAATTATTCAGAAAATAAAATTCAATGGAAAATTCCTATAGCTACACACATTTTTTTTGAGCTTCTGTTGTTAAATTGCTGAATATTATGAGACAAAATTAATAATAGCTTTCTTTATAAGGCCTGTATGGGATGTAATTATGTTAACATATCAGCCTTGAAATCAAGCTAATTATACTAAAAACTAGAGTTTAGGTGAAACTACTACTAAATTCACCATGGAAACTGAAACAAAGAAACTGTTATCATATATAGATTAATATAAATTTACTTTTTAAAAAAAGATCTTTGGAGCCCTGGTGGACTAGCTTGTAGCAGCAAACCATTGGTAATCTGAGACTTGTGGGTTTTAATGTGCTTGTTCTTTGTCTATGAACTGTACCTTTTTAAGCCATGGGTAATGCTTTCCACTTGCCATGGAGCCTCACCCTTGCGTCCATGTCTTAAGTGTGGTTCAAATAATGTGTACAGGATCCAGAACAGGTCTTAGACCTGCTCATTGTAGATGATTATTTTGAAAAGAGCATAAAGAGCAATGATTGTAATATTTTATCCAATACTGTTCACTAATCTGACTTTCCAATTAAAGCATATGAGCAGGACATTGGGAATCAGATACAAAATATTTATATTTAGATGTAGTTTTCATACAAAGCAAGTACAGTAAAACCTCTTTCATACATTTTTCACACTTTTTTTATTTCAGATATATGTTTTTTGTTTATTTGTATTTTACAATCATATTTTAATCCCCTGGAGATATGAAATGTTCATTATATGTTCTAATTTATAAACCACGCTTAAATGTTTTTCATAAAAATTTAAAAACAGAATTATGGTAGCTCGACTGAAAAGATACAGCCTGCTCTGAAATTACTAATTGGAATACAAATTCTGTGCATATTTGCTCCAGTAGCAGAATGCATAGTATCTCTATAATGCTGCTGGTTTAACTTGACAATTTTAGAAACTTCCATAGCTTTATATCAGCTATAAGAGCAAATGAATTATAGCATCTGGCACATTATAGTCTTTGTTACTTGTCTGCCCCTCACCTACTCATGTATGTGCATACATTGTTGCCATGCTTGCTTTGTTTGTAAATAAAGCTAGAGAGCTTGCATTAAAATCATGTGCAGTTGAATATAAGTAAAAGGAATTTTGTTGCAATTGAAGAAAAATTAAAAATATTAAAATAAAAGGCAATAAGAAAATAGTTGATACTGCCAAAGAATTAGGAATGGCTCCATTTACTTTAAATTCAATTGTGGCAAATGTGCCAAAACAAGGAAAGTACACGTGTGTGTCTGTCTGCCTGCCTGCCTGTCTGTCTGTGTCTCTCTGTCTCTCTGTCTCTCTCTCTCTCTCTCTCTCTCTCTCTCAAGTGCATGCATATTTAAGGTAGGAAATATGAACACTGGAAAGAGGTTTGCTATAATGTTTCTGACAATATAGGGCAGAAAATATCCAAATGAGTGACCCTATACTCAGTGAGAAAGCAGCAGATCTTAAAATATTAGATTTTTATGCAAGTGGCTATGTCATAAATTAGATATCAGGGATGATATATGAAACAGATTTTGGTGAGAGTAAAAGTGTGGACATAAACATTGTATTTGAATGGAAAGGTTCCATGATAGAATTGACTTCACAGTATTCCTGATATATTTAATGTTGATAAAACTGACCTTTTTGGTAATTTTAATGAGCCATGATGCTTCAAGAATATTGAAATTCTTCCCAGATACAAATACAACACCAAATTTTGAATGACGACAAAGGTGTTTGAAGACATAATCCATTTATGCGCAAGAAGCAGGAAGATTATTTTTTTTAATTGATAAATATGCAACACATTCTTCTGATACTTCATATTTAAAAAAACATTACTATGAAATTTTTCCCTGTGGACTGAAAGTACAAAGAACTACAACCACTAGATCTGGAAATAATATGCAACTTCAAGTTGCATTATTGTGAGATGCTGGTTCTACATGTTATCCAATGCCTGGAAACTGGAAAGAAGGATGGAATGAAGATCTGCGTTCTTCAAATGGGGGAAAAACAAGGCATGATTATTTATTCTTTTTTGTTACAACCTTTTAAAAATTCTATACAGGCTATGTATCTCAACATCATGGAACAAGATACTGAAGTAAACAATCAATCTCTTTCTGAAATAAAAGATTTGGTGATTGCGTGCTAATGAAGATAATAGGAGCATTCCTGTCTGAAGAGTGAGAGTAACTGGGAGGAGACTTCTTTTGATGATTAAGTGAATATTGACACAAGTCATTACAACCCAAAGCCTGGCAATATCTAAAATTGTTGTTCAAACAACAGTTATGCAAAGATGATAATGATGAAAGTGATCATGATGAGCCACTCTCCATTAATCCTATTTGCTAAAAATGATGCTATTAGTGCTTTGGAAACTGTAAAATGTTTTATTCTAAGTCATTATGTAACTGACAAAATTATGGAACAGCTATCTCAGTTTGAAGGTAGAGTTTATTTGTTAATAGCAATAAAAATCAAACAATGTAAAAATAACAGATTTTTTTTTGCAAAGTAATCATTCCTCATATTGTTTTAATGCCAATAACATTTTTATTTTGTAAAATTTAGCACCACTAATTCAATACTCTTTATTTGTAGTTGCTAGTAAATGCTATTTCAGTTACATGCTTTTTTTCTCATTTATGGGTCTTTTTCGTTGAAACCCCTTAAAAATGCGTGAATGAAGTTTTGCGGTATATTGACTTGAATTGAAAGACCACCACAACCTTTTCCTCCACCACCACCACCACTATGATGTTTCAATAGCTAAAGCATTAAAAAATAAATAAATAAAACATTGGTAATTCTAATCAGGTTTCATTGGTAAAAATGTTGGAAATACAGTGGAGTAAATAGAGACTGTTCTTAAATAAAATCAGATGGATTATAATTTAATATAGCCTCTAGATACAAGGAATTCTAAGAAGTATTTTTTTCTTTACAGCCTGCACGTATTCGCAAGAAGAATCGTCTTTTCTTTGATGACGATGTCATTAACACTATGTTACCAAGATCATCACCCAAACGTGGGCCAAGATCTTCCCCTAACAAGAAGAATTCTGCAACTACAAATTCAGTAGCTGTGCTAAGCCCAAGCAAATCCACAACAATGAATTTGAAGAAGCAACAGTCACAACTTGTTGAGCAACCAAGTAGCAGTGATGCACATGAAGGATCTAATACAGCTCCAGCAACACAGAGTACAGTGTCTTCACCAGATCGTCGAGTGGGTCAGCGTATTGGAATGAGATTGCGTAATCTTCTAAAATTACCTAAAGCTCATAAATGGGTTTGTTATGAGTGGTTCTACAGTAACATAGATAAGTAAGTGCTGATGAGTTGCTAATCTTCTACTGTCAATAGTACAGCCATTTTCTCAAGTGCTTAATGACTTTTTACATTTCTAAATGTATTTTATGCTTTTGTAGCCTATGTACTCTGAAGCATCCATTATGTCTGTATGACACGGGAGGCCAAGGTCGTTTGGCATGAACAGACTTGTGAGCAGGAGGCCTGGGGTTCTATTCCTACTAGGATCGTCCTCCCTATATGTTTTTTTTTCCCCTCCCAGGTTTTACTCAGTCCTTATAAATAGCAAATGCCAGGGGGTACCTAAACTTAGGCCTGGAATGCTTCCTTCCTTTAAAAAGAAATCCTTTCCCAATTTATAATTTCATCTCGTGTATCATTAATGTCCACTGTCTGTGATGCTTCAGCAGTAAAAATAGGTGTTGAACACTATTGAAAACATGACTATAAATGCATGCTAATAATAGTTAAGTCATAAGTGAATCATATACAAAATAAAATTGTTATAGTGTAGAGTTGCTAGAATGAGTTAGCATCTTTCAAACCTTGTAAAATAATCTAGCCTTTAGTGAAGAACCAGAGATGCAATGTTTATAACACTGATAAACTTGAACGTATTTTATTGCAGCTAGTTATGGTGAACTTTCAGAACAGATTGCAGGAATGTATTCATTGTCATGGAGGTTACTTGAACAGTATAATTTTAAGAAATAAGCACAAACAGTTGAATTATACTATTGTATTTCCTGTAAGAGAGCTTTCATGTAATTTGAAGAGTGTCCCATAACAAAGCTATGAAAACTGTCACATTCCATAGGGCCACCTTATACAGAATGACCCAATGGAATACGACAGCTTTCAGAACCTTCTTGTGAGACACTTGTATAGAATTAAGTAAAAATACTTTTTTTAAGGAACAAGTAGCACAATGCAATTTATGTCTGAACTTATTTTTTAAAAATCACAAGAACCCAGTGGAATATGGTGGTTTTCAGAATGCTACCATTTCTAACGAATTTGTGTTATAGTTATGGTATTGGTTGCTCTGAAATCTTCCAAACAAGCAATTTATTCTGTCTGTTTAGTAAACATCATTATGAATAATTGGATGATTGAAAAAGATGTGTTTGATGTTACAAGATTTATTGAATCTAAGTCGATCTTTTACGTTCTGAAAAGATTTAGGGTAGAATTTAATGGTAACACTGGACTTTCACATGGATGATAATGATGAAACTGAGTTTGGGTTCCAGCAAGATTGTGCCACAGCTCACACCACTTGTGAAACAATGAACACACTGCAGATTTTGTTTCATGGATGCATAATTTATTGATTTGCTTACGTTGTCAGGCCAGCAGGTTTGACGGCAGCAGACTACATTTTATGAGAATACTTGAAAAGTAAAGTGTACTGTGATAGGCCACGGACCATCATGCAGTTAAAAGATAACACAGCTTGTGAAGACATTGATAATTTTTTATTGCAGTGAGTTATGATGAACTTTCATAGCCAATTACATGAATGTGTTTGTTATCATGTAGCCCACTTAAAGAAGGTGATTTTTAAAAAGTAAGTTCAGATAATTTGCATTGTGCGACTTGTTCCTTGGAAAAGTATTTTTATTTAATTCTATATGAGTGTCCCACACTCTGTTCTGAAAACCACCACATTCCTTTGGGTCAACCTATGTTGTCAGTGTCTGAGCCAAGTTTTGCAATAATGCTCTTTTGGTATACTTCTTAATTCCCCAGCAGCATTTGAATTTTGCTGGAATCTTAGTATCATCAACATTAATGTGTATATTTAAATAATGTTATCTTATTTTACAGGCCCCTGTTTGATGGTGACAATGATTTTATGATATGTCTCAAAGAATCGTTTCCACAGTTGCGTACACGAAATTTAACACGTGTTGAATGGTGCAAAATAAGACGTATGATGGGAAAACCAAGGAGATGTTCACAGGTATATGTCAATAATGAAATAAATTGCATGAAATGAGCCAGTTTTGGGCATTACAACACTATTTGCATTTGCATTCAAGGCAAAAAATAAACTAACTTTGTTGTAATCATCAATATGTCATGAAAGAAGTTTTCTTAAAATATGAATTAACATAAATTACATTAAAGCATATATATTGAAGATGATTGGTACCAAACTCCACACTTCAAATATTAGATGTTCCAGTTCAATTTTTTTTAGTGGAGGGTACTTAAGAGGCTATTTGTAAGAATAAGGGAAAAATAACATTTAAGCAGAAAATTAATAAGTAAGAAATGAACACAGTATGAGTAGAAATATTTGGGACACACTTACTGTTTCACTTACATGAGTAAAGAGTGTTCTAAATATTTCGACTCAGAATAGATTATTAATACATGTTTCACTATGATTGATTCCAATTGAATTAATATTAAAACAGTAAGATATACAAATGAGTCAGTATTAGGTGACACTAAAACTTCACTAACTGGTTAATTCTTCAGAACATATTTCAAGAGCATTGGCTCTTATCCTCAGCTGGGGACCAACTGGTCAGTTTACCATGCTGATGCACATAACATCTGGACAACTATATCCTGTCCAACACAACTGCAGATTTTCCCCATTTGATATGGAGATTTTGTAAGATTATCTTATTGCAGAGATTTTATCTCAAAGAGGCAATCTGAAACTTTTGAGTACTTGTGCCGTAGTCTTATAGTTAACCACATTATGCAGGTTAACTTATATGCAGTGCACTGTTTCACAAGCAGTGTGTTAGGCTAAAGGCTTGGAATCAAAGTGAGATAGGAAAAATTTGAAATCATGGCCAGTACTCAAACCATGGAACTTTGGTTTATTTGTGTCAATGCTGTTACCATCTGAGCAAATGTGCTGTATGTGACCTCAATGGTAACTATCCCCCATACCCTGGAGATCGCTTAAGATTATATCTTGTTAAGAAAATGTAAGAGATGACTTGAAGTGACCCAGGCTTCATAGTTAGGATTAATTTATATGCAATGCGATTTTTTCTTACAAGCCATATGTGAATCTAAGGTTGGGAATCAGTCACATAGGAAAAATTGGAATTAATGACTGGGACTTGAACCATCATTATTCAGCTTATGTACCAATGATCTTATCATCTAAGAAACTGTGTCCTGTCTGACCATTAATATGAATCTCCCCTATCTGAATCTATATATAGCTGGAGACTTCTCATTCCTGGCCCGGGCCCATGATCTCAAATAGTTATTTCACTTTGATTGAAACCTTTGTCCAACATGTGGCTTGCAATATTGAAAAAATATTGCATATAAAATAAAAATGAGATACTATGATAATGAAAAACAAAGTTTGGGGACTAGAATGGGTATCAAATGGAAGGAGTCATAAGCAGTAGCCAGTGGGAGGTGAGAACTAGGAAAGTGTTGCCTCTTCATTAATCTGCATTCTTTTTATAGCTTCCTCTTATTCACACACTAGCTAGACATCCCTTAAATACAGCCGGACGTTTCAGATGTGGGGAGAAGATTGAGAAGATTGACCTTCCCTGTTAGTGTCTTGTAGGGATGTAGGCAAAACAGAAGTGACTGTGATTGAAACATAAATTTTTGAGTACCATGCGCAACAAATAATAGTATAATTTTCACAATCTTTTTTACATATTCTCACACTTGTTTATAGACAGAATTTAACGGTACAATAAACTTGGGGTGGGGTAGGGTTGCACTGTTGTATATTTGGTTGTAAACCATGAATATTTAACCATGTCCTGGAACTGCAGGAAAGAAATTTGATAATGAATAAATGACTGCATTATCTAAATTTTTGCCCTTCTGAAAAACCTCAAAATGAATGTTCTCATTAGTTATCAAAATTTCAGTTAGATGACAAAGAGATTTCCACTGCTGGAAGAAAAACTTATCCATAGGCTGAAGGTTCTGGGAGGAATATGCAGAATTTCAATAGTTTTTCTGGGAGGAATATCTTGAAGATATCATGAAGTGTCGTTATAACTCGTCCATGAATAAAAAAGTAGAGCACAATTATTTCCAGAGCAGAGGAAAATAGGCCTCATTAAACCAGATTTCAACTCTTTCCCCCCCATTTTTTCCAAATTTCGTTGCTTTCACAATTAAATTTTCCACCTTAAACATCTGCCTTAAACATTAGGCCCACTTTATTATTGAATTGGGTATCAGTTTTGTTTATTAATTTCTTCTTTAAAACTGCTTGTGTTCTCCTGTAATATAACTAATAATTTAGGAAAAATAGACTCATCAATACTAATAGTGGACATAATAGTGTATGAGTGGGTCAGTGCACTAATAGATTGTGCACCGGCTTGAATATGTTTATACCCAAACAAAAGATAAAGGTCCTTTTTCCTCACATTTTGTACTCAAAACCACTCTGATTGCATTATAAATACAGGAAAGGGGATAATTTGACAGTAGACCTGTAACTATTTCCCAAAACAATTTTTGTCACTTTAATTTTTTCTTCTTCTTTCTTTTCGAATGACCAAAACAAATTTTATCTTCCTGCTTTTAATTTTATGAATCTTTTTGAAACAAAAGACCCAAGAAGAGGATGTGCTAAAATCTATCCCAAATAAATAGTTTTTTTAAATTTCCAAGGCCCAGAGCTTCAAATCTTTGTTGGGTATGCTTTTATTTGCTCTTGCTTTTACAAAACGAGCAAATGATTTATCATACATATATTTTTTATGCTCAATGAAATTTAATTGCAAGGAGGGGGGTTTCCATTTGTTTTTTCCTAGTACATAATTGCATCACTCACATCACCGAATAAAATCTGCTGCAAACATTAGACAATGAAAGATGCTCTTCCCTCTTAATTTAATCAGAAAGATACAGAGTTTCTCTTATATTCATTGCTGATATTCTTATTATTATTATTATTTTTTTTTTTTCCTTCTGTGGACTGCAAATGTATCTAGAACTAGTAGACCTTGTTGGAGATTGGATTTTATTGTTAGAGTCACTAATTCCAATATGGGTTCCGTTATACTGCTAGATAAAAAATTGAAATTTATTATAATAGTTCCTTTAAGTGATAATATTGTGGTCTCATCTGTAAAAGGCATGTAACAGTTCCCTAGCCTTTCAACAGAATATTGTTGCATCTGCAGAATGTTATAGCCAGACATGTTTATGACTGAGATGTGTCTTCAGGTCAGAGTTTGCTTTGTTAACAAGAGAACAGAAAGCTTAAATAAAGCAAATGTGTTGAATTTAATGGTGCTGAAAACTGATTCAGAAAGGCAGGTATTGCGAACCACATTTGCTTAAGTGTAGGTACAGCATTTCTGAAATATGGTGCTAATTGGTTAACAATATTAATAAACAAACTAATCTTGTTTTTCCTACATTAATGTATTCAACTTGTTAACGCTAACTCCACTTACTTTTTAAAAAATTGAACTAGTTTCGGGAGAGGTCCCTCCTATCATCTGCTGCTGTTGACTGAGTGTCGTTGTTAGAAATGGTGGATGGATACCCATGTGTTCTTGTGGCGGTGTCTGGTGGTTCTAGTAGAAACTTGCCAAGTTCATCCAGCAGCTGAATATCAAAGTTCATTAAGTTATTCTTGTTTTTTAAAATGAAAATTCTCTCCCAAGTGAATAGTTCTATTGGGTTGTGAAGTTGTTTCAGTAATTTGACTTCTGGGTTTATCTCATAATTTTTGTTCCAAAAATGAGCTGCTATTGTTGATTTGTTTACCTGTTTCATCCGAATGTTCCTATAGCATTCTTTTTTTTTTTTTGAATTTCTAAATTTCTTTTCATTTTCCCAATGTAACTCTGATTACAATCTGCACATTTGATCTCATATATTCCTAATTTTTTCTCTGTGGGGATAGTGACCTATTGTGCAATGTAATAAGCTTTTTATATTATAACTGTTGTTATAATTATAATGAGGTTTAGAAATAATGTAATGACAACACATTTATATTTTAGAAATCATAAATGTATTCTAAAATGAGCATATTGTTACATTCCTCGAGTCAATCTACTGGCATATTTATCACTCTTAGCCATACTTCTGGACAAACCCTGAATATCAGTAACAGTACTGTTTTTTGTTGATGTCAACACAGGAGAGCTCAAAGGATTGCTTTTCTTGAACGGAAACAATTTCCTCTTATTGGTTTCTCTAGTTAGGGAAGACATCACTCATAGGGACTCATGTCTGGTGAATATGGAAAATGTTCAAGTACTTCTATTCTACTGATAAGTTCCTCACATATTAGCAATATGAAACTGGGCATTGTCATGCAAAAAATAATTTGGTTTGAAAATGTTGTTTTTTTTTCTTTAAAGTAATACAAATATAGTATTCCAGGAGATATTGTGCTTAAATTATTTGGTATTAACAGAGAAGCTGCATGATTATTATACTTTGGGCATCATAATGCATCATCAGCATCATTTTCACATTCATGGTTACTTAGCATAGTTTTTTTGAGTTCAGGAATGATGGATGCTGCCATTCATAAGAGTCAGGGGTCTTACACTCACATATTGTCCTGTGCAATTGGCTTATTAATGAATGTGCAACCACCCTGTTGTAATGGGTCTAATGGTATAGTGCCATTTCTGAGCATCTGGAAGATGATGATGAATCCAAAGGGTTGCAGTTTTGCAATACTCAAGTAAGTCTTTCAGTATGTGCAAAGTCGGCCCTGGTGGTGTAGTGGTAACCATACTTGCCCCAAGATCACAGGTTCGAATCTGGCCATGATAGATGGATTTTTTCAGGCGTAATAATCCTAAATATGGCTTCCTTTGGAAGGAAAATAAAGCCCTGGGTCCCATGTCATACATTTAGGGCAAGAAAAAGAATCTCAAGCCTGAAAGAAGAGGTCTCTGAGCAAACTTTGTTCGCCGTTTCACCCCCTGATGAGAATGGGACGCTGATGACCTGAGATGTTAAAGAGCATCTGAAAATAAAACAAATCCACAAAGTATGTGCAGCACTATTGAATGAGTTAGTCCTACCTCTGCAGCCAATTCCCTCACTGTCTGTAACCTATCCACCACAAGTAGAGGTTGAATCAACTCCACATACTGAAAGTATGCTGTAGTATCTGTACATGAATCCTTCACACTGTTACATTGTCAATATGCAGACCCCAGTGTACTACAGCCTGATAAGGCAATTACCACATACTTCTCATGTGACACTTCAATTTTGATCCATAACCATTGTTCAGAATTAGAAAACATATAAGAATGGTACTCTTTGACACCACTACCTCACACCTTCATATGAAATTGAAATTTATTGAAAATATATGCTAACAGACTACACTCAAAAATAATACATACTTTATCAGTTCATAACAAAATAAGATCTAAAAATAAAATAGTACTAAATCTTACTTATCTCCTCTAGATATTTTCTTTCTAGAATTGCTTGTTTACGTTCTTATGCCAATACACACAATTCCAGGTTATTAGCATATTGGTGACCATATCTATTGCTGTATTTTCCTATCCTTGTTTCTAAACTATTGTACTTTTAAGGTTATGTTTCCGTCTATATTCCTCTTAATCATTCTTATCCATTTCTCTCTAACTTTGCCGAAATCATGTTTATATTCTTCTCTCCTTTTACAGTTAAAATATTTCTAATTAATATTTCCCCATCTAAATTCTTCCATTTTTGTTGTCAAGCTGTTCTCTCCATAACTTTGTTTGCTTGCAGTATACTATCAATGAAAATTTATTCGTTTCTCCACATATTGAACATTTCTCTACATCTTTATCATATCTTAACCCTTTTAAATTATAGCTCCAGTTCTAGCCAATGCAAACCCTTCCAACCTGACTTGTTACATTGTTCTATATGTTTTTCGCTACCCCATATTATTTGTATTTCCCTATACAGTCTCAATGATTTCTTTTCTCTCATAGCACCAAATATTTCTTGCCTTTTAGTATCTTCCAATCTTATGTTTACTTTTTCCCAGAATACTCTTGTTTTGATATTCCCTATTTATCCAAAAGTTTCCCATACCAATCTGTGTTAAGAATTTCTTACACTTGATACCATGATTCCACTTGCATTTCTCTTGGATACTGAAATAATTCTTTAATAATATCAATCTCTTTAAATGTATCTCATAATTCTTGTAATCATTTTTATCTTGCCTTCCCAGTTCTAATTCTAGCTATGACACCTTCATATGCAACCATCTGTAAACTCCACAGTAGTAATAATGGGTGCATTGAATAGGTTCACCTTTCCTGTACCGTTATTAATTTTGGATTTTATCCCTCCCCTGGTATTTTAAGAACCAGCCAGTTCTAGAAGGCGCAGTGTTACATTGCTTTTATTTAAATTTAGACCAAATATCCTGATCTGGTTGTGTTTTTCTTTTCTATACCATATATTAAGCATATTTCTACTTGACCTATTTTCCTGAGGCACTGAAATCCTTTTTGCTTATGTGACATAAAATCTTGATTCTGCTGATGTGCTAATTTCTTCCATTTATGTAGATGTTTATGTCTGTGAGCTGTTGGGGCAGATCTGTTAAATAATTTTTAGGCTTTCATGGCTAGTGTTATAATTAAAACATTTAAAATCTTTTGCACTGTTTTGCCATGGTCCATGGGTTAATATGCTACCATAGCTTTCATCTACTACTGCAGTTGGCATTATCAGTAGACAATGAACAACAGCTGACTGTAAAAGATGGCAGTGTTGATCTGTCTCTGTCTGGTTTTAGAAGGTGAATCAATATTTCATGTGTGGCAAAAGTGGAGAGAAGGGGGAATTGTTTGTTTTTAAGAACTGGTTTTCATTTGCTTCTTAGGTGATATATGCTATCTCTGTTAAAGTTCTTTGGATGGTGTTGTATTTCCATGCCTACCTCCTGGCTATATTGAAAAAGTCTTGTGTTTTTGCAACCATTTTTGTTTTATTAAAGTGCATGCCATGGCATTTATTTATGGCATGTTCTGCCACAGCAAATTGTTCTGTATGATTAAGGCAAAGTTGTTGCTGATGTTCCTCCAGTCATTTTTTAATTGATCGTCCAGTCATGTCTGTGTACATTTTGCCACATTTACATGATATTTTATAAATTCCGGTAGTGTCAAGAGGATGCCTAGAGTCTTTGCATTTCAAGCATTTGCCCTAATTTAACAGTTGACATGAAGATAAATTGTATGCCTTTTGTCTTTAATATACATGCAATAGGCATACTAACATTTCTATGTATGTTAGAAAAGCCGTGAGTTTTTTTTGTTTGAGTAGGTGTTAGATGTTGTCATTTTCTTAGGATGAATAGCTGTCATTATCTTTGTTACTTTACCCATTGGCCTTAAAAACATACAGATCACAAAGATGGTTTAGCTCATGTTTAAGATGCTCTGATACTGTGATGATTTTAGCTCTGATGTTAGCTATTAAAGTCGTGATTACTATTTTTTTGTGCAGGATGTTGACTCGATCTGGCTTTGAGATATCTTTCCATATGTGTGTGTTTTCTATAAACTTGATGGCCAAGGGCTCCTGTGATTTCCTCAGAATTAAGACATCTAGAAAAGGAAGTATGTCATTACTTTCTCTTTCCATGTGAATTTTATATTTTCATGGGGACTATGGTGTTCTAAAAAGAATTGTAATTTGTGCACATCACAAATTACAATTTTTGTGACTATAACAAAAATATCATACACATATCTCGACCAGAGTGAAGGTCTATGTTCAGCAGTGTCTAGAGCCTTCTTGAAGTATTGCATGAAGAAATTTGCTATTATAGGGCTTAGTGGACTTCCCCATTGCTACTCCTTTCTTTCATAGAATTTGGTTCTTCATTGAAAGTAGCTGGAGGCTAAGACATATTTTAAATAATATAATTTCTTCTGTTTTGAAGTGGAGCTGTAGGAGTTCCAAGGTGTCCTTGATGGGTAAATTTGTGAATGGAGGTTCAACATCAAAGCTCTCAAGAATATCGTTAGGCTTGATGTTGATCCTATCAATGATTTTCACAAAATGTTAAGAGTTCTTGATGTGGTGTTCTGATTGTGCTATTATTGGATGTATCAAGGATGCAAAATGCTGAACTAATTTGTATGTTGGTGAGACAATAGGTCTTAAGGGAATATGGATTTATGTATCTTATGGAGCTCTTACAGTCTAGGAGGCAGACTATTAGTTGGTTGTGGCTGTTTTATTTCCTCAGGTTTCCATTTGGTCTTCTTTAGAAGAACAGCAGTTCTTCTTTTCAAACTTATATTTGAATCCTTGGTTATTAGTGTGTAGGTGTCTGGTATTAATAAGGAGCTCATTTTCTCTTTATATTCTGCATGACCAGAAGATTAATTAAAACGATTGGAGGAATGTCAGCAACACCTTTGCCTTAATCAGCTTGAGAATCTGTGGTAGCAGAAAATGCCATAAATGAATGACATGGCATACACTTTAATTAAACGGCAGTTGTTGCAAAATGCAAGGCTTTTTCAATCTAGCCAGGAGGGAGGCATTGAATCCAAACAACTTTAACAGAGACGGTAAATATCATCTAAGGGCGTATGGAAAGCAGTTCTTAAAAACAAACAACTATCCTTACCCCTCCCTCCTCTCCACATCTGCTACACATATAATATTGATCGAGCTTCTAAAACCAAATAGAGACAAATTGATACTGTTGTCTTTTAGCAGTCAGATGTTGTTCATTGTCTACTGATGATGCCAACCAAAATTCGTGATGTGAAGTCACAACTCTATGCAGCTGAGAAGAGATCAATAAATTTGGTGGATTGTCCTTTCTCATCCTTTCTGTAGTCTGGGCCTTGTATAGTCTGTTTTCTATTTTTTGTTCCTCAAATATGCAATTCATGGGAGGAATTGACAGTGATGAAGCAATAGGCACAATACAGAGATGACAGAGATCTGTAGAGTGATAGTGTGACAGCACACAAACCGTGGCAACCAGCTGGTGAACAGTTATAGATTAGCAAGGACATTACATTGTAAAAAACACTATACAGCCAAAGACCAGCTGGGATCAGAGTGAATTTATTTGGAAAGCTCAGACCCTCAAGTGATATTTATTAGGACTATTTCATAAATAAAATAATTAAATTAAATTAAATATAATTCCCCTAAACTTGCGTACAGTATTGTAATAATTGTACATTTGTATTATGAACACTTGACCTTTTCAAGCCATCTAGCAGCAAACGAATGTCAGTTGTCATAATACAATAAAGAAGAGCCAAATAGAGGTTTGAGACTATTTCATGAATAGAATAATAATAAAATAATATATATTGAAATTACTGCACAGATTATTATAATTGTATAAAAAGCTATACTTATGAATACCTATCTATTCAGAAACTGTGAGAATGAAATGAACAAAAGTCGACTATTACAATAGCTACCGTTCAGTTTATTAATATCAACTGAGAGAAACAAAACAGAGAAAAGATTTTACTAATTTGAACAACTTGTTTATTAAGATGGTTGCTTAGGCAGATATTGTTACATAATTTACAAAATGATTTCAGACTGACTGAATACTCAAAAACAGTTGGTTGAGTGAATGAACATGCATTACATTAAGATCATTGTGTGATTTAATCGAACTGACACTCTTTTTCTCCACTTATTTATTTAAATATGTAGCACCAGTCTCCTATTGTCAGCCCCATATAAGTTAGTTAACTTTCCAATTACTGAAAACACAGAAAAGTGGTCAGTGATGTGTGCTCAGGAATTACGTAATGATCGTATAAAGTTAGCTACACTGACCACAAGACAAATGCACATCACATGATAAAACAGATTTGATAAAAATTCAATAATTTCACGGCAATATTGGGCTGTGAATGGTCAAAACTCAAAATTTTGTTTTGTTTCATTGTCGGTTTTATGATGATATCATATAGGTGAAATAATAGTAAATATTTTTACAGTTTTTTATTTGCTGTTTCTAACTTCCCCCACTCTGCTTCTCTCTAATTTGGATAATTTTTTTCCATTTTGCTATTAATGATTTTCTTCATTTAAGTATTGGAGGAAAAAAGCATATTCCCTCTTATTCCATGTTTGTTTAAATCCTTGTGTGTAAGTCCTTTTGAATTTTTATAATTTAAATTAATAATGAAAAAAAAACTATTATTGTAATTCTTATGTTTTTGCCCAGCTTTAGAGCTACCTTTTTATAAAGAATTTTGTCATTAATGCTACACAAATGGTTTTCAGAATGAATTTTCATGCAAAATAAAAATACATTTAGTGAATGTATGTGTATGCTTTTAGCAAATGGTTGATTATGTTTTAGTAGTGTAAACTATTTCACTCTGCGTATAAAAACTTTTTTTAGGCTTTCTTTCAAGAAGAGCGCCGTGAATTAGAACGTAAGCGGGCAAAGATCAGATTACTGCAACAAAGAAAAACAGCAGATGTGACCAACTGTAAGGACCTTCCAGGCGAGATACCATTGCAGCTTGTAATTGGAACTAAGGTTACAGCTCGGCTAAGAAAGCCACAAGATGGGCTGTTTAATGGAAGTATTGATGCAGTAGACACCTCTAATAACACATACAGGATTACGTTTGAGCGCCCAGGACTTGGAACTCATTCTGTTCCAGATTATGAAGTATTGGTAAGTATATTATAAATGTTATCATTTTCTCAAATTCATTTGTGACATGTAGATTAGTTCTGGATTTTGGTCTCAGATGACATGTAATTTAGGTGGTTGCATAGTCATAGTGGTGTAAGAAATTAAAAAGTTTTTTATATTAATAAATGAGTAAAATATAAAAAAGTTAAATGCATTTAATTAAACAGTTATACTGGATTGGATTTATGGGGTCTTCTTCAGAAGCATGTTTGTGTAAAACTAATTTTGGGAATCAGTTTTCATCTTCTGCTAGCCAAGAGGGTAGGTTCATAAGTTTCTGGTCTAACCATTTTTAGGTGTGATAAACAAAACTATATTTCACTTTTCAGTATAGTTACCCTTTATTGTAATACACTTCACATCTTTGAATTAACTGTTCATTTCCCTCCAAAAACTAATCAGAAAATGGGCATAAACAGCATTCATCATTTCTTCGTCACACTTAAATTTCCTTCCTGGAAGGTCCTTCTTGAGTTTTGAGAAGAGAAAATAGTCACTGGGAGCTGGGTCTGGGCTATAGGGTGAATGATTGATCTCCTTGAAGTCACATTTCTTCAGAGCTTCCTTTAAAACAAGAGCTGTGTGCACAGGTGTGTTGTTCTGAAGAAGGTGCACACTACCACTTAGTTTTCCTTGCCTTTTCTCTTTGATGGAAGCACATAGTCTGTGCAATAGGCCAGCATAGTACTCCCCATTTACTGTAGTGTTCCTTTCCTTGAAGTCAATGAAGAGTATTCCTTCATAGTGCCAAAAGATTGTGGCCACAATCTTCTTGGTTGACTGAGTGACCTTGGCCTTTAGAGGCGATGCTTTGCCAGGTTTATGCCACCCCATTGATTCTCTTTTGGACAAGGAATCATAGTAGAGGAACATAGTTTCATCTCCTGTAACAATGATTTGCAAAACTTCTCTCTCATTGCCATGGCAGATCTCCAAAAATTCCTGACAATAGATGATTCATTGCTGCTTTTGGACTGAGGAAAGAAGTCTTAGGCACCCATCTTGCACTAACCTTATTCATGTTTAAATGTTCATGAATAATTCAAAAGACTGTTGTAGAAAGCCCCAACCTTGCTGCTATTTCTGTAACTTTGAGCTGCCGATCTTCCATAATTTCTCCTTCCACAAGAGCGATGTTTTCAGGAGTTACCACCTCCAATGGCTGACCTGCACGCTCTTTGTTTTCAAGGCTTTCTAGATCCATTCGAAAAAGTTTGGCCCATTCTTTTATGGTAGAATATGAGGGGGATGCTTCCCCATGAACACCATCCAATCGCTTTTTAATTTCATTTGGTGTAAGTTCTTCTTTTTTGAAGAAGCTGGATTCTCCATTTTGAACATGTCACAATCTTCTACACATAGCCTTCTTTATGCAACTATATTGAACAACTGAACACAGCAGAGCAGAAGGTACAGCTGCAATTATTTACTTAACAGATAAGGTATGACACCAGATAAGGGTTTTGTGAAGGCTATAAGCCTTATCGGCCAAGCCAGAAGTGCATGGATCTATCCTCGTATCAATGCTCCTGTAATGATCTCAATGGTTTCGTCTGTCAAATGTTTATGGTTGAAAACAATTACTCCCAAATTCTTGTGCTATGTTGACATATTTTAATAAAAACAATTTCATCAATTCATAGTTTACCTTCTGTGAATATGCTGCAAATTAAGGTTTCTTAATTTCTAGTACATCTAAAATTCTTTTTCTTCTTGGGCTCCATATTTCCCTGAGTTTCCCATGGTTGAATTTGTTGCTACTGTTAAAGTTGATTTGATAAATTATTATTTTCTTAGGGAATTTGGTTTTTTTTATGTAGTTCTTTTGGAAAATTGCTGTTTTTTTATTTTATTTTGTTGTTAAAATGTTGTATAGAGCTAACAGGAATGTAGTTTCTTTTTAAGTCTCCTTTCTCATTCTTTTATTTTTTCTCCTCCAGATGAATTGTGTGTTATGATGATACAGTCTTTTGTAATGACTGTAAATCCAGGTAAAAGACAAAAATGTTTTCATTGTGGAGAAAATAGAAATTCTCACCCAGTATGAGCTTATACTCTTGAAGCTATTAACAGTGAAGTAGTAGAATAATGAAGTAAAAATTGTACTTACGAAGCGGTAGACAATGGAGTGGTAATATATCCTACATTAATGTGTTTCTACTGGAACCACAAGATACCACCACAGAAGCGAACGGGCGTCCATCCCCCATTTCGAACAATGCCATTCAGTCAACAGCAGTCAATGATGGGAGGAACCTCTCCCGAAACTAGTCCAAAGTTTTAAAAAAGTAAGTGGAGTTAGTGTTAACAACTGAACACATTAATGTAGGATATAATAAAATAATATTTATATAGATTTTGGTGACACTTATTCTTCACTTACTTGAGGGAAGTATAAATATAAATGGCACCAAACTAACGCTATATATCATTCTCACCCAAGTCGATGCTCGAAGCTCATTGATTTGGCAGCAAGATTAATTTATCCATGTCAACACTAAATACTATATTAAAAAGTGTAATGACATTCAGTATGAGTTTTGCAAGTTGAAGTTCCTTCTCTAGGGAAAGGAAATCACAAAAAATTGCTGCTGGAAGAATGATAGAGTACAACATGATTCACACAGCAAATGCTACCGCTACAGATGGCTGAGGTCATTAATGTGCAGACTCGTACGTGGAAGATCTGGAGTTTGATTCCCACCAGGACTGTCCTCCCCAACTGAGGTTTTTCCAGGTTTTCTTCAGTAATAAATGTAAATGCTGGGGAGGTATGCTAAAATTAGGCCTGTAATCAGTGTTTCTTTCAGATATACTTTAAGGGGGGCTTTAATCCCAACCAGAGTCTTTCAACCACCATCTCAAAAGAAAACAGATATTAATATAAACCTTTAGTGCCACAATCGGTAAAAGTTGGTTGTAATAATGTAACCTAGTTAGTGAAAAAATACTACTTATGCATCCATTGAACAGAATGATTATTTTTCTCTCACCATTGTCCAGCTTTTTACTTAATATTTCTTCACTAATATTTGAATTTTTAATACACTTTTACAAAATTACTGAAACGTTGAAAATTACAATAAAGAATACAAACCTGCAAATAATAATTAAAGCTATACTGTTGTTTTAAGTGTGCCAGATGCATAATACTGCATGTAATGCAAAAACAGTATTCCTGCTTGAGAATGAAAAATTCTGTGCACTTCACATGTTGATTTTGCTCTCAATAAAAGGCTCTGGAAGAAATGCTGGTTTGGATTAATAATTTCAAGGCATTAAATGGTTGAATCTATCACTTTAAGAAATGCCATAATCTATAAAGCTTTTTCTAGGGAAAGTGCTAGTGTTGACCTCAAAACTGCAGCAGAATGGAAAGGTAAATTACAGAAGCAAGTTGAAGCTTATGACCAAAAGGACATTTACAAATACAGGTGAAACTGGCCTGATATTTAATCTGCTGCCAAGCAAAACCTTGACATACATGTCATTCATTGTTACAGAGTTCAAGCAGAGAATGATTGTGTTGCTTGCTTGCAACACAAGTGGCTCTTAACAAGTTCCCCCATTAGTTATATGTAAATATAATAAAGCCATGCTGCTTAAAGGGGATATACCGTGCCAACCAAATACAAGGCCAACACAAACTCTGGGGTTATGAAAGCAAATTTGAGTATTATCTGCTCCAGCTGGATCATCAAATGGGTCCTGTGAACACAAAAAGCCTCTTGTTTATTGTTCATTGTGTTGCAAACTCAAACGACACAACTGCCCTAAAATGTTTGATTAATATCTCCCCTCCAAACTGTACCAACAGTTACAGCCTTTGAATCTGTGTAATAAAATTATTCAAGTACCAATACAGGAGACAGGTGGAAAGACAGATAATTGCTTTGATAGATGGGAGACAAGATGCATCAAAACTGAGTTGAAACACCCTTTTCATAAAGCACATTATTGCAGAGGCCTGGTGAAATATTACTTTATACCCATCCTGAATTTTTTATGAAATGTGGGTTTGCTGTTCAAGATGACTGCAGTAAATGTCTACATTTAGTGATTAGAAGTGTGATTGGGGAAACCTACAGGAGAGGAGTTGGAAGATTGCTTGTGATAATAGCGTCAATATTTGTGAAGTGTTGACCAAGTGCTGGATGATAAATACTTCAGAAGAAGACCAGGTATATGTTGTGAGGTGAGTGCAAACTTAAGAAGAAGGTTGTGAGAGGCATGCAGAAAAAATTAATTTTTTAATTCTTCTACAAGGTTTGCAAAAAACAAAAGAATACTGTAAAAAATTTAATGTTTGCTATGTGCCAACAAATGGAAAATGAACTGTACAGACTTAAGGGTCAGAAACAAACAAAATAAATATATTTGTAGTTTTATATAGCGAAAATTTTCAAAATGAAACATAGTATAATTATGCAATTTTTATGAGGATAAAACTCAAGAGGGTGCAATACTGTTAAGTTCAATATAGAAATGGAAAACAACAATGGTATTCCCTTTCTGGATATAAAAAGCATAAAAAATGACAATATTCTGTAATTTGGCAAATTCAAAAAAGTAAAACTTGCTCAAAGTGCAATCCCATGGGACCAAAAGAATTTTCCAAATTAGACAAGTCTCCGGATTACACAAAATACACTTGTTTGTATAAATTTTACAAATTACCGTGCATCATAAATGTGAATTTGTAATTATGATATATTTACATACATACATACATATATATATATATATATATATATATATATATATATATATATATACACACACTCCTGTACAGTAGATTTTCTTCACTTACTATATATTGCAAAATAGAATACTACATTAATTAACACTAACATAATGTATGTATGTAAGGTATGTACTGTAATTTTCTGTAACTTTATTTTCTTGCATTAATTCATAATTTTATTTATGCCTTACATCTCACTCACTTTTTTCGCCACAAATTAAGGAGGGAAACCTGTTTGAATTTTCTATTTCCAATTGTTTTTTCTATGCAATTTTTTGCGCTATACAATAGTTCCAAAGCTTGGGAGAATGCGTGTGTACTGTGAATTGCATAACACAGTTTATATGTGCAATTGCTGCTTCATGCATATTAATTTTCCCGGGAATGTCTTAATTTTGTTCTTCTTTCTCTTTCCTCATCTTCTGCATTGCAGATTTATTTTAGACCTGATGCCATAGTAAAAGTGTAGTCAATTGACAGGTCATCACTTCAAATGTAGTCACCTGGACTGCATGAAATGTTCCTCATTTTAATTAATTCAGAATTGCTGCATCATTTTCTTCATTTTTGATGAATATAAGAGCATCATAAATATTGTACTTACAAAGCTGTTGACAATGGAGTGGCAATATAACCTAAACTTAGGTATTCATTTTTTACGCTAAACTCCATTCACTTACACAAAAGTAAGATGCATTTCGGGAGAATCTCTCCCATCTTCAGTTGCTCACTGAACCGCCGTTACTCGAAATGATGGCTGGACAAACAGATCATGTGCATCATGTTCATCTCAAAACCCTGCTTTGTTAAAACACTTGGTGACAGTTCCGGCTTTATTTTTCTTATTGCCAGATCAATCCAATCCACTACATTCAGTACAGAAACCGACCATGCAAGAGCAAATGTACCTTCAGCCTCTTCACCACTGAGAATATGGGATTCCATCAATAATCACTTATAAAGAACTTGAATGTGTAATTATCTCCTGGTCCATAAGTTGTGTGATGCTAGTTGAACTGGGCAAGAGCCAAGCCAATTTCTTGTTTGATAACTTGACTTTGGTGTTACACATGCTATGTTGTCTAGGAAAAGGAGCACTTGGCAGTTTCTTTTTTCATTTGGGCATTGCAAAAGCTGAACCATCTTCCATAATTCACCATCCACACCTGTTTATTGTTTCACCATGTGACTGAAAGCTTGCTGACATCTATGTGTTTGAAACAGCAGGGTTTAGCCACCTTTCCAATAACCAGTGGTTTCACCATTTCACCTAACATATTTCCAAACAGCAGTACGGTGAGTCTTTCCTTGGACATTTTTCAGGCGATGCACTCTTCATCTTGAATTGCGGGAGATTTTGAAAGCATTGTGAGATAAAACAGTGCCATTTCATTCAGCATTGAAGATGTCTTCTGAGCCATAATTGGGATGTGTAGTTTTGTCTTCCATTCTGTTGCTACAATTTCCTGCTCATCCCTTAGCTTCCCCACACACATTTTGAAACTGTCCAGCCATCCTGTAGATGCCTTAAACTCATGTTCCCTAGCTCTTTAGCAACTTTCAGAGCCTCACTCTGTAATATGGGTCCAGACAAAGGTAAGTTTTTTTTGTCTGCACACTTACGAAACATTCCCACATTTTAATTGATATCATTGTATGATTCAATTGAACTACACACTCTTAAAGCTTCACTTACTTTTCATAAATGTATGGAACCGGTTTCGAGAACATTTAGTTCCCATCTTCAGCCAGGCTTAAGTTCAACTGTCGAATCATTCGTTGAGTTGGGGGAATGTATATTCTGCTCTGGTGGCGGTGTGATAAACTTGTAGTTTATGTTTTCATCCCCAACAATGTCGAAGTTCATTATGCTGTCTTTGTATTTGTAGATGTAGATTTTCTCCCATGTTGCTAATTCCGTAGGTCCTTGTACTGATTTTAATAATTTTGTTTTATTTATTATGTCGTGATTTTGTGTCCAAAAATGATATGCTACTGCTGATTTCTCTATTTGCTTGTGCTTTATGTTCCTGAAATGTTCCTTTAATCGTGTGCCTATGTTTCTCTTTGTTTTCCCTATGTAGATTTTTTCACATTCTGCACAGTTTATTTTGTAAATACCTGATTTTTCTTCTTGTGGAATACTGTCATTAACATTATCTATCAGCAATTTCCAATTTACATTTAAGTATTCCCACATTTATTAATTAGATGGTGAGTTGATTTAATACTCTTATGCTCCACTTACCATTGAATTATAGAAAATATGTTTCACAGGCCTTTGCCAGCACCATCACCTGTGTATACTACCGGATTTGTTGTTGGTTGAATAGACTTAATGTAGCTCTCACAGACATTTTATGAAAATTCAGATTAATTTAATTTGTCTTCACAAAGTTCATAACCTTATCTTCATATTTTTTTATAAAAACTTTTTCCCATGTTCCCAGCTCCAAGGGTCTATCTACAAATTTCAATAATTTGACTTCCATTTCTATATCTTGTCTATCTCTCCAAAAGTGGCGTGCAACCGCTGATTTATCTATCTGATTGTACCCAATGTTTTTCCAGTGTTCCTTTGGCTCGATTCTAATGTTTTGCCAATATATACTTTGTTGCATTCCGAATAGTTGATTTGTATATTCCTGACTTGTTCTTATCAGGTATTCTATCATTATATGGAGTTGAGCACATCATTTAGGCTGAATTTGTTTACTGGGCACAAAGTAATCCCAATCTCTCGGAGTGTTTCCTGAATTTTTTTTTTTCCGGGCGTAAAAATCCTAAGTATGGCTTCCTTCAGAAGGGAAGTAAAGCTGTTGGTCCCATGTCGTACATTTATGACGCAAAAAAGAACCTCAAGCCTGAAAGAGAGGCCTCTGAGCAAAATTTGTTGGCCGTTTCACGCCCTGAGTTGAATGGGACGCTGATGACCTAAGCTGTTAAAGAGCATCCATAAATAAATTAATAAAAAAAAATTAATTTTTTGGTTGCCCAAGAATGATAAATAAATTTCTTGTGAATGGTAGTTTCTTTTTTTTTGTTTCGCTGACATTGTTGTAATCTCTTTTAACCTCTTCTATTGTTTGAATTTCTTCATTTTCTTGTCTAAATTTCTTGGCTATATCCATTAATTTTTACTGTTTGTATTATGGAGAGTACTGTTCGCTGTATTGAAAATCACCATGCATGGGTATGTTACCGAGTCCTATGTGCTAAGCTGTTGAGAACTGCAAGTTTATGTGCTGTGGGGTTGAAGCCACTAACCTTCATATAATTTTCAGTCTGCATATCCTTTCTGTATATTCCAAATTTCAAATTATTGCCTGTTCTTATAATCTTTAAGTCAAGGAAAGCAATCATATTATCTTGTTCTGTTTCCAAAGTGAAATTAATTTCTTTATCTTGTAGGTTTAGCAATTTCAAAGCATCATTCAAGTATTTCTTATTAACACTCTCAAAGATATCATTCATTTGCCTCTCCAGACTTTAAAAATGTATGGAAATGACTTGGTGATGTGCATTACTGAAAAATACTCATATATAAATCAGCTACAAAAGGTGATAATGGACTCCCCGTAGCTAATAGTGCTTGTTGCTGTGAAATTTACCATTGAACCTGGAGAAATTCCGACTGATGCACACTTCGGTTAGTTAGATGTATTCCTTAATTTCCTTGTTGCTTAGCTTCAGAGACTGCAACCATTTCTGAAGGGATATTGGCAGTTTGCATTTGATATGTTGGGAAAGAGTGAATTTATATGAAAGGACACTAGAAGATCATCCTTTTGGAGAACTAAATCTTTAATTTTCTCCACCAGTACTTTGGAATTACACTTAAGCTTTAAATCTAGGAAATTTTCTAAATCCCAGGAAGAGCCATCTTGCTAGTTGATATGAAGGTGTGTTTCTACAATTGATTAATAGTCTCATGGGATTTCGCGTTTTATGTGTGTGTCATTGATCCTGGTGGTGTAGTGGTAACCATACTTGCCTCCTAAGCCCAAGAATACAGGTTCAAATCCGGCCAGGATCGGGCATAAAATCCTAAGTATGGTTTCCTTTGGAAGAGAAGTAAAACTGTGGATCCTGTGTCGGAAATTTACGGCACAAAAAAGAACCTCAAGCCTGAAAGAGGAGGCTTCTGAGCTAAATTTATTGGCCATTTCACGCCCTGAATTGAATGGAATGCTGATGACCTGAGATGTTTAAGAGCATCTATAAGTAAACCAAATCAACAACCCCCTATCCTCACACCATGCTTTAAAAAATTTGGCTGATAACCCATTAATGCCAACTGCTTTGTTGTTCTTAAGATATTTAACCTGCTTAAAAATAATGTATCCATGTGTTCATCCCATCGCTCTTCCCATATCAGATTCCATTTTCCATTCCTCTAAGTTCAAATTCAAACAACTGCTTAAGTGACCTAACTGCTCTTCAAGTTTAATTGCAAATTCTGCATCTCTAAATCATCTACTAATAATATTCCATATTTCATTAGCTTTCCCTGATCTAATTTTGGTATCAATTTCAACAGCCTTTCCGCTCCCCCACTGCTTTTTCTTCCCTACCAACACCTCCCTTATAGTCCATTCTCATGCTTGTAATTTTTTTTCTATTTTCCTCTATATTCTTCTCCCTCCATTGAATAACAGACTGTTTTACTAATCTTTTCACATCACTACACATTTTATCAAACCAATCATCAATCCTCACTTTATTAACCATCACTCTATTGACCATCTTATTACCTGCCCATTTCAGCAAAAATTCCATCAAATTCAAAGCACGATCGCTTAGCTTTGACTCAGACAGTTGATACCATGAACACACAAACCTGACACTGAGGAATTCAACATTTCATAAAAATTTCTGAAAACTCTTGGCACCATTTACTCTCACTCATTTCTTTTGTATATTACTAGCTATCTTATGATCACCAGTCTTGCACCTCCATTCAAGCATAATAGGAAAATGTGAACTATTGCTCACTACATACATTACTTTGAAATTTAACACTTCAAATAGAATCTCCCATTTGCACAATGCAAAATCTACAACACTTTGTCCCCCTGCATTAACACACACAAATTCACTAGTATCATCTTCCCTCATTCAGCCATAATCCATTATCTTCTCAAAATTGAATAAGTTTAGGTTGTTTTTCATTCACAGTTTTATCCTTGCTCCTCCTCCACACTCTTTATCAACAAAGTTCTCCCAAGCTGTACCACAATCTCTGCTTGCACAATTTCTTGCACTAAAGTCCCCAAGCAAAACAAACTCGGTCTCTGGCATATCTGACTTGATTTCCTCTATTTCAAATTCTAAATACTGAAAGACATCAGGATTGTGGAACTGGGAGATTCTGGGCAGATTGTAAACAATCCCCACATATAAAGCTAGCTTTTTGAATTACTAACCACATGATCCCCACACTGATATGGGTGTCTGAGATCGTTAAGGTGCTGACTCATGAGCGGGAGGTCTGTGGTTTGATTCCCACCAGGACCATCCTCCCTGACTGGGAATTTTCCAGGTTTTCCTCGGTCCTCATAAATGACAAATGCTGGGAAGGTACCCTAAACTTAGGCCTGGAACACTTCCTTCCTTAAAAAAAATCCTTTCCCAATTTATCCATCTCATATCATGAGTGTCCACCTGCCTAAGTAATAAAAATGGGGGTTAAACACTATATATATATATATAAAAAGTATAACCTCCAGCATCCTAAATTTTCTCTCTCTAACCTCACATCAATTTGTTGCTTATTAACGCACCCGCATCTCTGGATACCCTACCCTTGCTCTTTGCTTCACACCTCCTTTTCCCATAAATAGTTTCATTATTGCTCAATAATGTTTTGGCTCATCCCCAAATATCCACTTCCCTTTTCACCATACCGATGAATCCTAAAGATATACCTCTTTTAACACCTTTGCTGTTTCAGAAACCAACTCTCACGATTCTCCTTCCTCTCTCTTCTATTGTGATTCCAAGCTATACCTAAAAATTTTGCAATTTTTTCTTACTCTGAAGTTGAATCCCCTCACCCTATTCCCCTCAAAATTACAGTTTGCTCGACTCTATCTTTCTCTATTCCGCAGCATTCAACTCCATTATATTTCCATGAGGAGTTGAAAACTGCTTGAAGTCTCTGTAGTAGGTTCCATCTCATCTTGATAACAGACTTCTACTGTCCCCTCCTCCACTAGCTGTAGCATGCTGCGGCAGATCTCACATGATCCTTCTTGCCAGGTAAAATAGCCCTTATGCACTGAAGCTCGCACCAGTGCTTGACCTTGATAATCATGCCACTTGTGTGACATGCTCTCACCTTCTAATAGAGCACTTCTAGTACAACTGCTCTTTGATCTTCCTGTTCTCTTCTCTGTTGGCACATTTTGCTGAGTTGTTTCCTGCTCTGGCCTTTCATCCAGTCCCCTTATGTACCTTTTTCCCTCAAGTATCACTTCCTGTCATCGATCCACACCTGCAGGTTACAAATATATACCTTCCTCCCAGTTTGACTAGCTTCCTTCAGCTGCATAATGAGGTTTTTCTTCAACTCTCTTCTTTAAATGATAAATCTTTGTTTATAAAGATATTTGACACTTTCAGTTTCTTTGATCTGCACAAGATCTTGTAGACAATGCTCATGTTTATAAGCTTTACCATTATCCTTTTGCATATTTTTCTCCCCAAATGAAAGGTGTCTGCAATTTCCCATCCTCCTAATTTTAACTCCAATTTTCGTTCCAAAATTTCATGCACATCTTGTATGGCCCAGATACCTCATTGTTCTTCCACACCGATGAATAACAAATTGAACTTACTGTTTTTTCTCTAATTTGTCTATTCTTGCTTTCATTTCATTGACTTCTTTCTTTATGTCCATAACTTCCACTTTTAATTCTTGTTAAATCTCCTGAACCACTGCATACCACCACGTGTGGCCGAGGTTGTTAAGGTGTGGACTTTTGAGTAGGAGGTCTGGTGTTTGAATCCCCCAGGACCATCCTCCCTGACTTGAGGTTTTTTCCAGGTTTTCCTTGGTCCTCATAAATGACAAATGCTGAGGAGGTACCCTAAGCTTAGACCTGGAATGTTTCCTTCTTTAAAATATCCTTTCCGAATATATCATTTCATCTCATGTATCATCATTGTCCACTGCCTGTGGTGCCTCAGTAGTAAAAATGGGCATTAAACACCATTACAAAAAAAAAAAAGCTGCATTTACTTGATCACCTAGTCTCTCCTGCAGATCAGCTACTCTGTTGAGTATTCTTTCCAAATTATCAGCCCTATCCATTGGCCAGGGTTCACCTATACACCACTAATCACCAATATCATCACCAAAATAACAGCCATAAACTTAGTATTTTTTCTTCTTTTTCATTTTATTTCTTAACTGTTTGCATCTTCTAGCTATAAATGTTCCTATCCTGACTCTGTATGTTACATGATCCATTCGCACACTTCCTCTCTCCTTAACTGCTAGCTTAGCACTCCTGCATATAGTAAACAAACCATTATCACTCTGCTCAGTTTACTATTGTCTGCTGATTTGGTTGACTGTACTGCTATCAGTTTCAACAAAATAGTTGTACTGTAAGCATTTTATGGTCTCAGTTCTCAGTGTATTGATATTTGAAAGTAGGTGCAAAATAATAATGCATTCCTAAGTAATATTGTGTTTATAGATGAAGATTCTTTCACAAATCATGGTAATTGGAATTTGAGGACCATATGCTACTGGTCTGTGCAAAATTCCACTAGCTTTGTGATGTAGCTTATCGATGGCAGTGGAGTATCAATATTTTGTGCGTTAGTTAACATTGGCAACTGTATTATAGGTCCCTATTTTTATCAGAGATTGGATATGCATAATTTCTGCAAGACACTCTACCTCTTCTCATGGAGGAAAATTGGTGGATAGCCCAGATTAGACACCATTAGACTACTTTCTCTGGGACACAGTGAAAGATAAGAGTGTATAAAGAACTCCCAACAACACTAGAAAATATGAAATAGCATATCTCTCTCTCACACACACGCACGCACGCATGCACAGAGAGAGAGAGAAAGAGAGTGGGGGGCAATATCTGTAGAAGCATTATTATCTGTGCAACACTCGCTTATTCGCCATCTCCAAAAGTATATTGATGCAAATGGTGGTCACTTTGAACATTTACTGAAGTAATACAGTTTTTATCAGATAAGATGTTATTATTTGTGAGTGCATTTTTTGTGCTGGATATAATTTACAAACATGATTGGGCTATAGGCCACAAGTAATTTTGTTTAGGAAAGTAAAACCAATTCTGTTATCGCTAATTGGACCTCTAGTTTTCAGTTGCTAGAAAAAAGGCAAATGTTCCTCTTAAAAAAATGTAGCTTTGAGTTGAAAGTGATGTTTTTTTTAATTTTCTGAATTGTGCATTCCCTCCCATTGTGTGAGTCCCTGACATGGGTACATTCCTGCATGACTACATTTTTCACATCTTGTTTCTTGTGAAAAATATTTGAGGTTGTAGAGTTAGGTGAGACACCAGTATAAATACATACTCAAATCCACTGTTTGTTCCTCATATTGAACAGTAACCATGGCAGATGTGCAGTTGTGCCACAATTATTATTGCAAATTGTTGCTACTTTTGAAAGCTGTCCATATCATATCATATACTTTATTCACCTTTGGAAATTTGTCACAATTTCATTGCTTCATAGTAACAAAAATAACGGCATTAAACCTTTTTTTTAAGGTTTTTGCATATTTGTTTTGTTGTTTTTATTGATACTGTATTTGTTTGTTTTATTTATTAATTTTTTTCTCTCCCCCCAAATGATGAATGACTTAGGGGCCGATTTCATCAACAAATGTTGAAAGTTAACAATGCTTTAACATTCAAATTAACAATAATTCTGTTTCCTAACTAATGTTAACTTTCACGATGTGTTATACTTCATGTTAAAGTTAACATCACCTTTCACTTCTATTAAAAGTTTAACAACTGTTTGAAAATAGCAGCCATAAATCCAGCATAGATTGAAATTCTATATTTGGATAAATTCATTTGTTCAGAACATAGAAATAGCAGTAAGATGTAGTGACTGAAAATTGTATGCAGAAGAGCAATTTTTATAAAGGTACAGAATGTGAAAAATAGTCAACATGGATTGTAGATGAAACACAAGAGAGTTAGAATGTCTTGTGCCTCTGCTCTTTTAATGGGCCATATGTTTTAATACATCAAAAATATATCAGAGTGCATTCTTTCGGTTGTGACATGTCCTTCTTGATCTGTGCTATTTGCAATACTTGGAAATCTTAACATCTAACTGACATTAAACTGGAAAAGCTTGGTAGAATGCAGGAGTCTTAACATACTGTTAATGTATTAACACAATGTTAATGAGCAACATGTAGTTATTTTTAACATCTGTTGATGAAGTCGATCTTAAGTTTGTATTGTTTTAAATATAATTTTAGAGTAAATCTATGGAAATATTAATATTTTATTTGATAGAGTCTCATTTTATAATTCTTTTCAGTCAAATGAACCTCCAGAAACAATTACACTGTCAAGTTTTGCACAAAAGTTTAGACCAAGAAACATAGCACCTTTTACAACTCCACCTCGATCTAATTCCGATTCTTCCACCTCAAGAGTTACTAATGATCCCTTGCTAACAAGTTCAACAGTGGTGAAGAGCAAAAATGTGCCTCCAGATGGAATAGTGGGAGGCTTTCCAGTAAAGTTCCTTGAAATGCTGGTAAGCACTTTATTACTTTTGATTTATATCTAAACCAAATGTAGGATTGTATTTTTCTAATATATTAAATAAGCAAATATTGGGTAACATCAGGGACAGAGAGCCTCCAGAGTCATTTGTAATATTCATCATTTATCAACAAATAGCATATAAGTTCAAGAATTGACAATGTTAAAATTCCTTATATACTGATTTAATATTTTTTTCCATTTGAATATATTACAGTTATGGTTGGATTAAGATTTTCATGACCTAAAAATCAGAAAAAATGTTACTTATTACTTGAAAACACTTAAAAATGGTCTAATAATTAAAATGACAAACAATCCAGTAAATGCTTGTCTGTGTTTATTACACTTTGAAAAATTGACTTAATGAAAATTACTTATTGAAAGAGAGTAGGTTATAATACTAAAATAAACCTGAAATGAAATGAAGTGAAATGAAATAGCTTCATTCAGAACTTTTTGGGTAATTTAACTATTACAGAATTACTTCATTTGCATTCTGCCCTAGAAAGAGTCATAATCAGAAACAATATGTTGACATTCCATACCATATGGTTTCACAAAGCTTCTAAAATTGTTCTCCCCACTGTATTCTTGGTATTCTTTCCTTTTCACTTAGTGGGAGTAGTTAAAATTTGATTGGAAATTCATGAACTTCGAAATATTGATTTTGAATATTTTCAATAAGTACTTCCAATTGCCTTCAAATTATGCTTCTCCCAGTGGGTCTTTGTTTTTTATGTGGTCTTACAAAAATTACAATAATATCTTTATTTGGTTTTATTTAGTTATCTTGCTTTTATCATCAGTGCAACCTAAGTATGGGTCTCACACAAAAATGATTTGCATTTCCCCCGTAACTTCGGAAAAGTAGCAGTATCAAATGTATGCGCAGGGTATGCATTAAGATAGACTATAATGCCACCTATTGCCATGTTGCTGTTTTCACAGGTAGAACAGAGCAATGTTTTTCATGCCTGGTGCAGGTGCATTCCTGGAGAATGCTAAGACAACAGTGGTCAGTGTGGTTTCTCTGGAGGGAAGTGGAGCTTTTATTTTTCCCATTGCATTTTGGAAATTCTGATAATAGTTATTTTAGGCCTGTACAATTCTTCCACCTGTCCATAAAATGTAAGTCTGTTGGCAATAGATGATTTTATGATCAGCATAACCTTCAGTTCTGCAGAAAATTGTGAGAAAGTAAAATTCCTAGTTGGTGGAAAAGTGAGTTCCCTAGGTTCTTATTTTCATAGCAGGCTAAGGAAATCTGATTTTCAAAGCTAGGAAAAATCTTTGGCCATTGCTGAAGATCAAATTTCAGGTCATCCTGTTCATAATTGGCAGCCTTATTACCAGTTTAAATTGTAAATAATTTACAAAAAACATTACTGAGCTGATTATCTGTCTCACCTTGAAAATGAAAGTTACTAAAATAAATGCCATAAAACCTTAACATGTTTTATTCTTTTATATATTAATGAAGTTTTCAAGCTCTTAATGTTTTCATTTTCTTTTTAGGTTCGGTTATCCAAAATTCTTAATGCAAAGAAAGCAAAAATTAAAAATCTGCGAGAGATGAATACTGAAGCTGAAAGAAAAAAATCCATAGGAGCACATATTCCTGAAGACTTTCAACGTCGTTATGCCAGCATAATAATCGATTTGGAATATCTTAATCGTGATCTAGAGAATTATCTAACAACTGTCCAGAGCTACTGCCAAGAGGTAAGTATTAGGATACAAGCATTTAAGGTATAACCGCTAAATCCTAAGTGGATCTTTCATGGAGGGCTATACTTTGAAAAAAGTGCAGGACTAACCTTAATAACCTAACCCTATTCCGCTCCCATTCTAAGTGTATATTATTGCTGTCATAACATATTGCTAGTAGATACCTGATAATTCTCTAACATTGCCACTGTTAATCAAAGATGAGTAGCAACTGTGAATGTTTTGTATATCTCATATTAAGAATTTCTGAGTATATCTTAATAGATAAAGAAAATATTTATTGTCACTTCCACTCCCGATTCCTGTTAGTGTTATACATGTACTGAAAGAGATTGCAGGCTTGTGTCATTGTTTTGCTGAGGGAATTCTGATGCACATCATTCCTCGCATATATAACATAACATATACAATTAACTAGAAAACTGTAATCTCAGTTCCAGGAAAAAAAAGTCCATCAAGGCTTGTCTTGTACTATTAGCTGCCCAGTAAGATGCTATAAACATAGTTCAAAATTCACTAGGTTAAGTAGCCCATTTAAAGGTTCCTATTAGGGGCATCTCTTGTTTTATATGCAATCTTGTAATAGATTGCATATAAAACAAGTCAGAATATAGATGTTTCAGAATGCAAACATTTATACAGTGATTATAATTGTCAGATGGCTTTGTACCTTCATATCCACAGGTTCTTGTGGGAATCTTTCATCAACATTATGGGATGGTAATGAATAAATTCAACTGTGGAACTGAGCTTCATGTTCAGATTTATAGTTCAACTTTTAATCTTCATTTGAAAGTATAAATTAAAATAGATTTTGTGTCACCCTTCCTGTATTGTAAGGGATTGCGCCTGTTTGATGGTTACACAGACTGTGCAAGATGCCAAAATTTCCATATTTTCTCCTTTTATGCATATGCATTCTATCACTTTATAATTTCCTTCTGAAAACTTCAGTCCACGAAGTAATTACCTGAAGTTTGAAAGGTACAACAACAGTGAACATTTTAATGCAGCAAATCAACCATTACTACCAACAGCATTTTATTATTGCATATGCAAATTGCTATGTGTGTATTCATAAGCAGCAGTTGTCATTAAAATGAGTAGTTTGCTTATGATACAATCACCGAGGTGAACACATCTGACCTTGTATAGGTGTTTGATTACTATAAAGATTATTTTTTTTTTATTTACAGATGCTCTTTAACATCTCAGGTTATCAGCATCTCATTCAAATCAGGGCTTGAAACGGCCAACAAATTTTACTGTTAGGTGTCTTTTTTCAGGCTTGAGGTTCTTTAACATGCTGTAAATGTATGACATGGGACCGGCGACTTTACTTTCCTTCTGAAGGATGCCCTACTTAGGATTTGTAAGCTCGAAAAAATCCATTTGTCCTAGCCGGGATCATACCCGAGATCTTGGGTTTAGAAGGCAAGTATGGTTACCACTACACTACCAGAACCAACTTTACTATAATTAGAGAAGATGGAACCATAAATATCTATTCTTCATAAGTGTCAATAAAATAATTATATCAAGCAAAATGTACTTTAGTTGAAATGTATTGAAAACTGAATATATATTATCCAATCCAAATGTTTTCACAGTACAGAATGTGTGTGTATAGAGAGGGCATGATGATTGAAGTTTGAAGGTCAGAATATACGAGCAACTGTCCTTAGTTACATTACTGAGACTCTTATCAAGGGTCACCTGTTAATGTGAAGATTGTGTCTAGACAAGAGCGAACATCTGTAGTTCAATTGAATAACTTTGAGTGTGGATGTATAGTGCGTTTCTGTGAGGCCAGTTGGTCATTTTTTAGAATTGTAACTAATTTAGTGGTGAAGATGATGGGAGATAGAGGGTGTCTCCCACCAATACCAGCTAGAAACACTGATGACTGCCTGGAGAGAATAGTTAGGGCTGCCCTGAGTAACAGGATGACAACCACCAGTGCAATCACAGCCATCATAGCTCCCTGGTATCCACACAAACAATAAATATCTATGGAGGTCTGCATTACCCTGGCAAATTCACCCTTGACAGCAGCTCATTGCTGAATGTCTTGTGGTGTTGTAAAAAAGAGAATGAAATAGAGAGAGAAATGGAAAGTGATGGTATTCAGCGATGAGAGTCGTTTCTGTCTTGGACAAGGTGACAGCCATGTAGAGCAACAGGAAAATTCAAGTGTTCACACCTGCCATTCAGGACCCACACTTGGAATTATGGCATGGGGGCAGGCACAAAAGCTATACATCCTGATCGCCTCTGTATTCATTCAGAGGAGTGCTATGTACAGTAGTCCGTCCTGATGGTCTAGTTATAACCATACTTGCCCCTTAAACCCAAGATCACAGGTTCAGTCCTGTCCAGGATCGATGGATTTTTTTCAAGTGTAAAAATCCTAAATATTGCTTCATTCAGAAGGGAAGTAAAACTGTGGGTTCCATGTTGTGGATTTATGGCACATAATAGAATCTCTAGCCTGAAAGAGGAGGCCTCAGCAAAATTTATCGGCTGCTTCACGAACCTGAATTGAATGGGGATGCTGATGACCTGAGAGCATCCATAAATAAACCAAATCAACAACAGCTATGTACATTTGTGACTTTAATCCTGTTCTTTGACAATAATAAACTTCCAACAAATAACAAGCATCCCCATACCATGAGGGCAATACAGCTTGCTCTACATGGTGTATGCCTTCTACCCTTGCTTGCTAGGCTTCAAATCTCAACGCATTGAGCACATGTGGGACCAGTTGGGAAGACACCTAACCTCTAGCTCTACGTTGCTTATGACTATTGTCCAGCTACACATAATTGACAGTGAGTATGAGATGCCGCATCCCAAAGAGACATTCAGCATTTGTTCAACTGATTGCCTGGCAGTGTGGTGGATAAGGGTGATTTAATTTGTTATTAAGGGGTATGTTTCAACCATCCTGTTTTAAATATTCTGGATATATAATTGACTGCATATTTTGATCAATACTACATACCATTACCTTCTTGTGTACCAACTTTGAAGCAGATTTGTGAATTCTTAAGTGTTCATTGCATTTCTACTAGTGTATAAGCTATAAAAGGCTTTCCATGGCAGACAAGTGTGAATTTGAGGTGAAACATATATCCACTTATTGCATAGAAACACATCGATAATGAAAGAAGCAAATTTACAGTTATTTAGTTAAAGGAGGAGCCCAGACTCCAACATAGGAAAGACTCCATCATAGATAAGGCGCGGAATCGTGAGCAAGAGGGGTTTGATTCCCACCAGAACCATACTCCCTGACTAAGGTTTTTTCTAGGTTTTCCTCAGTCCTCATAAATGGCAAATGCTGGGGATGTACTCTAATGCTTCCTTCCATTAAAAAAAAAAAAACCCTTACACACACAGCCAACCAACATAACTCCTTTCCCTATTTTTCATTTCATGTATCATCAGTAGTAAAAATGGACATCAAACACAATTATTTTACATTCTCTAATGCAACAGAATTGTGCTTATTCATTCCAGTATGCTAATACTGGACTTCCCTGCACAATTGGTTTTAAAATGAAAGTTTCATCAGCTGTTTTATGAGGTTATGAAACAGCCAAAACAAGTTCTGTTGATTAGAGACTTTTTTGAAAACTTCATTTAATATTTTTTTCATATTGTAATATATATATACAATATATGGTGAATCTGAACTCTACCGACAAACTTTCACAAGTTGTTCAGAGATCCTTTTTGAGTGTCTTGATATAAGGAACCCATAGTCTCTGGTGGCTCATTACCAGGTAATTTCATTGTTTTCATTTTGTAATAACTTAACCACCTTAGTATCTGCTTACTTGGAACATGATTGTCTCCAAACAAAACTCAATATTTGACTGCTCTAGATGATGTTCACATTATGGTCTACCATTAAGTAATCAACTACTCATCATCTTCTGACATTGGAAATTATTTATTTTCAAGGATGCCAAGCAATACAAAAATGACATTAAAAACCCAAATTACACTGTTACACAGTTTAAAATAAATGTTCAAAATGTCAATGCCTCATGAACTGTTGCACATGCTCTAGCATCCCAGGAGATTAGTGCACATCATCAGCAGCTGCTATTAGTTTCTGCAAGAGTCACGTGATCCCAAAAGACAAAGTCCATGGGTATCAGATCTGGTGATCCAGCTGGCCATGGAACAGGACCACCATAACGAATCCACCTGTGCTCAAACTGTTCTTCAAGATATTCCCTAACATTCACTGCAAAATGTGCTGGTGCCCCTCATGTTGAACCACATACTCCTGCAAATTATCAGCTGCGCATCTTCCAGAAAATGTGGTAGCATATGTTGAAGGAATGTTTTATAGACTACTCCATTCAATCTGTCGGCTAGTATATAAGGCCCAGTCACAGAATTGTTAATGATACCAGCCCATACATTCACAGAGAATTCACCACAGCATGTGAATTTTCATACTCCCAGATATGCCTATTCTGACTGTTGAACATGCTTTCTCTAGTAAACATTGCCTCATCTGGTACAATGTCATAGCATGAAAATGTTGGTTGTCTCCACATCACTCTAAGAACCAATTAGCAAACTGCACTTGACGTGGAAAGCCTGCTGGTTGCAATGGCTGGACCCTCTGTGGATGATACAGGTGCAATTGCTACTCATGTAAGACTCTCAAAATAGTGCTTGGCTTACATTCTCCTCTTGTGCAATATGATGACTACTTCTTGCAGGCTTGTCTTACACTGCATTTAAAACATCCTTTTCAAGATTGGGGGTTTTGACATTCCTCTTACAGCCATTATCTTGCACAATAACAGTGAAAAACTCGGTTTTTCGCAGTTACCTGTGTACAGATGCAAATGTGGTGTGATGAGATTGCCATCACTTGGGAACAGCTCTGCACAGCATGTTGTGCCTCTTCTATTGCATTGAACTATAGATGAGGCTCATATTGTGTAATTCTGCCTAAGTAAAATTATCCATACCATATCACTAACAACATACTAAAAAGTAATATAGTGCAGGAAACAAAAGCTGAGATTGAACTGAGCAAGAGTTCAAGCCTTGTGGTCAGCCGCATTGAAAATATGCACTACTACAGCAGTGAAAGATTATGTGTTGTTTGGAAACAATCATATTCTGTGTAAATAGATATAAAGGTAGAAACAAAATAAAAGAGAAATTACCTGGTAATGAGCCACTGGAGAGCATGGGTTCTTTATATCAATACACTCAGAAAACATCCCTGAACAACTTGTGAAATTTTGTCGGAGTTCGCATTCATCCTGTATTTGAAGGTGATGATACAGTACAGAATCAGATATCAGTGCAGTCATTTTGAAGTAATTGTTCCAGAATTACATAAAAATGTGCCAATACTTGAAAATGTTAATATGAGTTACAACTTGCTGATACAGATTGCAGGTTGCTATGGCACAGATTCATGAATGGAAGTTACAGTTTAAATCCTGACTTGTCTGCCCAGGCTGAGTTTTTTTCTAGGTTTTCCTTAGTCTATAAACAAATGGGAGATATCGTAAACTTGACTTTTTTCCAAAAAATTGCTTTCTGAATTTATCATCACATTCTGGTATCATCATTGTGCCTGTGATGCCACAGAACTAAAATAGATGTTAAATTCTATTTTAGAAAATTAGAACTTGTGGTGAAATTTAATGACATAAAGAAACTTTAAAATTGAAGAAAATAGATATGCTAATGAGAAAATCAGTGAAATTAAAATACACAGAAAATTGGGAAAAAAAACTATATGGCATATATGTTTAGGAGTGAAACTACATGCTTTGTATAGGTTTTTCTCTATATTATTGCATATTTCCAGTATGAAATTCACCGAATTCAGGGGCTATTGGTCAACATCCATTTTTTAACACCTTTAGACTTTAACACAGGTTGTTGAAAGGGACAAAGTTAGTTTCATTTTTGCATGCTTCATATAAACAACAATTTTGTATTTATAAAAAATGGAAACCAGAACATGACTCTTTGCATAAAATAGGCCAAATCTGTACTATATAAAAACTAAATTACAAATTCCTTCAGCCTTATGCAAATCTAACTCTGGATGAGGCAGTGTTGTTCCTAGAGGGAGAGTAGTATATGAAAAACAAGCCAAGCAAATATGGTATAAAACTGTGTTATGTGATTCTTATATATCTAGTCCTATCATAACACTTTACAAACTTTTGAGGCACATTATATAAACAGCTGTGAAGGTCACTCATCACACTTGTAATAAATAAACAAGATTGGTATTAAATTTGAAACTAATTTCATGTTGGAACTAATACACTGAAGCAACTAATATATTGTTGAATAATTTAGTAAGTCAATTTTACACTCTTTGCTCCACTTACCATTGAATTATACAGAATATGTTTCACAGGCTTTTTCCCGCATCATCAGCTATAAGTCGACTCACAGGTGATGTGGGCATATGCCTGTGAAAATGTTCTGCATAATTCAATGGTAAGTGAAGCATAAGAGTATTGAAATTGACTCACTAACTGTTCAAGAAGGTTGGTATTGTTGAACAGTAGAAGATAGTGTATTTTTTGCATAGCTGTTATAATGAAGTGGGGTGATTACAAAAATTGTGTGGCAGTTTTAACATTTCATAATGTGGGAAAACCAGTAGGATTTTGTCTACTGGATAATTAATTGGTTCATTGAGACTGGTACCATTGGTGACCATCCAAGACTGAATTACCCATGCATCATAATGATGAAGAAAGATGCAATATCAGTTCGTATTCAGTGAAATCCTCTCAGAAACCAGTCCTTGAGAGGCACGTGGAGCTTGGTATTTCAAAAATTACAATATTCCACATGATAAGTTGTGATCTAGGATTGAGAGCAGCTTACCAGCAGTGTATGAGTCACTTCCTCCCTCCACAGCTTAAGCTCCAGAGGAAGTTAAAATTGAAACACCTTCATCATCACACAGATAATGGGCAAAGTAGAATTCATTTGACTAATGAAAAAATATTCATAATTGAAAAATCCTTCCAACTACCAAAATAAACAAGCCTGAACCTGAAAAGAAGCTCCAGACAAAACTCCACGAGTCCTCAGGTGTCATTATCCTGCTTCCTCCATGGTATGGTGTGGTGTCTTATGGTACCACTATGCAATGTGGTGGAAAAGAAGTGAAAAACTCCACCAAAATGATCCGAGATACTATGTTGGAGCCTTTAAGCAATACCTTGTTCAATAATAAGCATTAGAGCTTTTAGAAGAACTCAGCATCCGGTTCACAAGGCAAAGAGCAGCATTATGCAAATGTACTAGACATCATTTGAATAGCTGATTGGCCTTCCTTCCTAATTTGAACCTGTTGTAGGCCAGGAGTGATAATTTTGAAAGGGATTGGTACTTTTATTTGCCAAATACAGGTAAATAAATATCTCATGTTAAAAGCATTGAGATATAATAAAAACACTGTGTATTTCATTAAAAAATTTGTAACAATATTTATGATGTACCTAGGTTGGTTATGTCCATAATTGTAAAATTTATTTAGTATAAACCAAAATGTAGACAACATTTTCAATTGCTATTGCAAAGTTTTATGGGGCTTAATTTGATAGAGGACACTGCATCTATAAGGATCAGTTCATACAAACCTGTTTTTTTTTTTTCATTTGTTTTATTTAAGGATGCTCTTTAACATCTCAGATCATCAGCATCCCATTCTATTCAGGGCGTGAAGCGGCCAACAAATTTTGCTCAGAGGCCTCTTCTTTCAGGCTTGAGGTTCTTTTTCGTGCCGACGCGGGACCAACGGCTTTACTTCCCTTTCAAAGGAAGCCATACTTAAGGTTTTTATGCCCGAAAAAATCCATCAGTTCTGGCTGGGTTTGAACGCGAGACCTTGGATTTAGAAGGCAAGTATGGTTACCACTGTACCACCAGGACCGACATACAAGCCTGCTGTAAAATAAAAAAAATAGATACAGAAACTGTTATGAAACATAGGAAATGGTTATCAAGAAACTGAAACCAAAAAGAAAAGAATATCTGGAGAAGATAGCATTTACTTGCAATGAAATGGAGATGCTAATATTCTTTTTGCTAAAAGCCGTTCATCATCAATTGTAAGCACTAGGAATATGAGGGAAGAAAAGAAATAGTCAAGCAAAATGTAATAATTGATTATTATTATTATTATTATTATTTTTTTTTTTTTTATTGATATATTTATAAATGCTCTTTAACATCTCAGCTTCCCATTCAACTCAGGGCGTGAAACAGCCGGCAAATTTTGCTCAGAGGCCTCTCTTTCAGGCTTGAGGTTCTTTTTCACCACAAATGTACGACATGGGACCCACAGCTTTACTTCCCTTCCGAAGGAAGCCATACTTAGGATTTTTATGCCCGAAAAAAATCCATCGGTCCTGGCCGGGTTCGAACCCACGATCTTGGGTTTAGAAGGCAAGTATGGTAACCACTACACCACCAGGAGCGACTTGATTATTATATTGAATAAATCTGGTAGACAGAGTACACCAGTTAGCCAGCTGTTACATTTTTTGTTGCAAGACCCTTAAGTGATGGAAAAAGCTATTCTTCCATTTGTGGTTTTTGTTTGAAAGAGAAAGAGGATTTGGAAGTGACAAAAGTTCTAATTCTTTATTATGTTACATAACATTTAAAGTTTGCATTAATTAAAGTAATTTTTCTGGTTGCATATGGTGCATATCCTTATTAGCAATTGATTGTTATCTACTCTGATATTGGGCTGCATAATGTTTTGGCATCCCTAGGTTAGATGCCAATGTTTGCCTGTATATCCTTATTACAATTGATTGTTATCTACTCTGATATTGGGCAGCAAAATGTTTTAGCAGCGCCTAGGTTAGATGCACACGTGTTTACCCCACAACCTTTTTAGTATATAATGACAGTTTTTACAGGCGGTGGACACTGGTAATATATGAAATGATAAATTGGAAAAGTATTTTTTAAAGGAAGGAAGCATTCCTGGCCTAAGTTTAAAGTATCTCTGCAGCATCTGTCATTTATAAGAACTGAGGAAAACCTGGAAAAAACTTCCATCAGGAAGGAAGGTACTGGCAGGAATCAAACCAGACCTCCCACTCAAAGTTTGTGCCTTAACAACTTGTCGTGATATTCTTCTTAACCATTGACAGGTCAAGAAAAGCATAACAGCAACATGATAAACACTTCCACAGCTGTAGGTAAGCTGCCATTTGATACCACTCCACATGGAGTTTGTGTACTCTTAAATCCTAGATTGCTATTGACTGAAACTAATATATTATTGGTGCAGATAAGCTGCAAGGCTTTATCACTAGACAAGTAAAACTTTTATAACAATCAAAGGCTCTCTGGAGTTGATGAAAACATGGCAACTATAAACAAATATTACAAATACATTATTTCAGGCTTGGTGGAGTGTATGGTCTCTGAAAGAAGAGTCTTTCACTTTACCATTCATGCTCTCATTTTCTAATCTTTCAGAAGCAAAAGTAAAGTTTCATATTTGGCATTCCTGAAGCTCATGTATGCTTTGGGTTTTGGTGAATATGTTGAATTTTCCTGATGCAAATTTAATAACAATGTTAAATTTGCATCATTATCTAAGCTTATAGCACAGATTATGTGGTAGTTCATAGAAATCCACATTGAAGAATCTGAAAAATGAGATATTGCAATTATGCACTTTTAAGGTTATCTTGTACATTGTTATTAAAATAGAAATGCAACATCATTGGTCAGATGTTTAATTTCATGATAAATATTAATAATATCCTACCCTTTTCGTTTTAGTTAAGGCACTATCTGGTTTTCATTTATACTTCTCACTGCATTTCTTCAAATCTCACTTATTAAATTTCTTGCACTTCACCATCTAACCTGTATATTACTTTAAAGGCTAAGAAAACAAACACCTTTTAAGCTAATTCATTCCACCAGCATTATTGTGCCAATCTCTAACCCCAGTCGGCCTTGGTGATGTAGTTGTAACCATACTTGCCTTTTAAACCCAAGGTGCAGGTTCAAACCTGGCCAGGATCGATGAATTTTTCGGGCGTAAAAATCTTAAGTATGGCTTCGGAAGGGAAGTAAAGCCGTGGGTCCTGCATCGGCACGATAAAGAGCCTCAAGCCTGAAAGAAGAGGCCTCTGAGCAAAATTTGTCAGCCGTTTCACGTCCTGAATTGAATGGGATGCTGATGACCTGAGATGTTAAAGGGCATCCGTAAATAAACCAAATCAAAATTTCTAACTCCAGGTTACTTTTGATGAGGAAACACTCAAATTTCACTATTTTTTTTACCAACCTACTTGGACATGTTTCAGAGGCTGTTGTTTTCATGTAAGTACCAGGTAAGTTGGTAGAAATTAAAGAAATTTGAGTGACCCGGTATAAGAATAATTAAATTTTACTGTGAGAATGTCCATCATTAAAATGGTTACATTTATAAACAAAAACCCAAGGTGCTCATTTGGATATTAGGTAGAGTTAACCTCAGATATTCTGGACACCTGGGGATAAAAAATTACCCTGCTGGTGCCAGAGATTGAATCCCAGACTGCCCAGTCTGCAGTTATACACTTTATCACCTAAACTAGCCTGATGTCTTCTAGATTAATGTACTTAAATTAAATTGGTCATTTGTGAACAAGCATGTGCCTAGCTTATTAGCTTATTCTGAAACTAGTGAAGTATTGGAAGAGTTCATTCTTGTGTTGGACATTTTCTGCATGATAGCATTCTTCAGGGGATATATGAAATCTTAATGCTCTTTCCAGATTGCACCTGAGCCAAGTATTGCAGCAATGCTGGCACCATCGCATCTTCGTGAAAGAAGTCTTGAAGAGGCAAGGGAGCTAGTTCAAAAGCACAACAATGCTCCAGGAAGAACACCTGTTAAAAATGAAAAAATGTTAGACTTAATTACAAAACTTACTGCTTTGATGCTACAAGTTAAGGTTGGTTGTAAGTTTAAATGGAGATGTTTACGGAATTTGGGAATCCACACAGTGAAACTTTTGTTAATCTTATTTTGATTTAAAGTAAAACACTAAAAATCATGTCGTCACATTAAAACTCTCTTTAAGTTTCACAAACACACACAGTTGTGAAACTTAAAGAGAGTTTTAATGTGACAACATGATTTTTAGTGTTTTACTTTAAATCAAAATAAGATTAAATGGAGATGTTTGTTTTTTAAATAATGCAGTAAAACTTAAGTAAAATTCACTGCTCTTGTAGAATAGTTCTCTTATGTAAGTAGTTTGAAATCTCTATTTTCCAAATATGTAGATTGCTAAAATGTGATGAACTGCAACATAAAAGTGGCCAAAATTAAAGTGCTCCTTTTATTCCTGACATATACTTAATTTTCAGCAGAAAAGCTAATCAGAACGATGTTCATGTGATGTTCAAATTATATAGTATTTTAAATATAAGCTCTGTAGTTATTCCTTAAAGGATTTTTTCAGGGCATGTTAGTAAAAACAGAATGCCATTCCATCACATTAGCAGCACAATTTGTAGTAAACAGTTATATTTTGTATTACAGAGTCTTTCTGAAGCAGACAGAAATGCTTATGAAGTCAAAGTTCTTCAAGGGTCAATAGAAGAAATTCGAGCAAGTTTGTGTCCAGAGAACCAGCAAGTGTTTCAGAACTGTGTTGAAATTCACATGCAACATATTCAGCTGGGATTGGGTCAGTGTGGATCTCTTCATCCATTCATGATCCAGAAAGTATGATTCTAAAAAGATAAGTTCAGTAAGAGAGAATCCTAAGGTTATTTTTCAAAGTTGTTCTATAATTTAGTTCTGTTAATGTTCAGCAACAAGGAGTCCTAAGGTTATTTTTTCAAAACCATTCTGTAATTTAGTTCTGATATTTTTTTAAATCAAGTGAAGCACAGAGCAAACATCTCTATAACATCTTCTGTGCCTGGTATTGCTATTTTACTGTCTTACTTTATGAACGGGATATTTACTGCTATTGAGGGAGAAGACTACCTCCATCATAGAAGTAGTACAAAAATTGCCAAATGGAAACGAATGTGCATATAATAGATAAGTTATCCCACTGTGTGGGTAGCTTGTAATACCCATTTAATTGTGTTTGTATCTAATTTATCAGGTTAATATTTATGTTTTGGCCTTTAACTCAGAAGAAACAAACATGATCTAGTTAGGGGAAGGAGTGAAGAATGCCTAAAGGTGTATATAAAATTGATTAATTGAGGTTAATAATGAAATGTTTCTTTTTAGCTTGGACACACATACACACAGAGAATGACAGTATCTTTAGGGGAGCAATATTTTTAGATATCATGGTTTTAGAAAAAGTTGAAAAAACTAAAGTACTGCATAACAGTATGAGAATTAAATTTTTATTTATATTTCTTTTCATTTTCTTGTGACAGATAGTATTGTAATACAATTGCCTACAGTACAATGTATTTTAGATTGATAATTTTTTGCAGGAATGGAAAACAAAACTCTAAATGCAGGAATTTCAGTAATTAAGTGAAAGTATTAAATGCTAAGAAAGCAAAACTTTGAAATGTTTATTGGCATTTATATTCAAGGGCTGTAAATAAAGTAGTGGCAAAGTAGTTATTACAGATTGTTATTGAACTTATAGGGACAATCATATAACAGGCCCGCAATATAATCTCCTGTTTATACTGCATTGCTTCTCAAATCCATGGTAGTCATTGTATGCCATTGGATAGGTTATTGTTGATGTCAATAATGAACCAACCTATATTGCTTAGTAAGGAGGGAATGTGTGGAAACCTGGTGCCTAGGAGTTCATTTAACCAAGGAAAGAGGTTGAAATCATATTAGCTCATGTCTGGCAAGTGTGGTGGATGTTCATAGACCTCCCAATCCGCTTGGCCAACAGCTTGGTCACTTCAAGAATTCTGTTCCAGGCTCATATACATGCTTTAGAACACCTCAGACAACACTGGAAAATTCAGCAATATACAATACCACAACCATTTGCTTTGTTGACAGCTTTTGGCACTGCATACCATGACACTGATTCTAACTTCTAATATCCAGTCTCTTCACACACATTAGCATGCCACATACTAGGCACCTGAAAATGTCACCTATACTTTATTTACAGCCCACATAATACTGATAAAATGACTAGTATTTTAAGTAGTTCAGATCCAAAAAATAATCTGCACACAGTCGTGGCTTAGAGAAATGGCCATGCGAGTCTTGTGCTTTAGCGAACTTCAGCACTGCTTCAGTTTCACTGTACTTCCCTTCTTCACTCCCAACCACCTCTCACAAGCTTCTTTGCCTATATTAACAACTGGTTATCAAGTTGTCATTCATGGAGCATCAATTTTCTCACACCCATACCATTGAACTTTTGCTAATTATGGTGGAAAGCATTGCTGTCATCTTCAAAATAATCCTATTCCCTTTAGCCCATTACATAGATGCAAAAACCAATATATTATTATGAAAAAGCATATTTACCTGTACACAAAAATGGTAAAATTCAGTTTTGCTACAGCCTGAAAAAAGGGAGTAAAGATTGATCTTCCTGTTTTAAGAAAGTGTATTATCTGTGTGGGAAAATGTAAGTACTATTTCATTGATCAGTAGACAAGAGATAGAAAAATGTTGATTGTGTAAGACTATATCTGAGGCTGAACAAAATTTGCTGGAAAGCAGTATAATTGGAAAGTATATCACTTTTTTACTGTATTGCATTCATCATCTTTAAAGCAGAGCTATAGAACATAAAATGATATAGAAGAAATATTATTCCAGACTTACATTGTTAGCAGTTACATATTATAACAATTATTTATATTTAGCAGCAGCAGCGTCATTTCAAATTGGTTTGTCATACTCTGTGGTTGAAATGGACATGAATAAAAAGGAAGCTGCCTGCCTGCCTGCCTGCCTCTCTCTCTCTCTACCATCATAATTACAAGCTATCACACACAAATGCACAATGTTAAGCAATTTTATACTTTTTTAAACTAATCAAAATTAATTGATATCATAATTTTCATAAATAGAAAGGTAAGTGAAGCTTTAAGAGTGTGTAGTTCAACTGAATCATACAATGATATCAATTAATATGATTGGCTTCATTGTGCAAGTTCCAATTTACATTTAAGTAAAAAAAAAAAAAACTAATTAAAATAGTTATAAAAATTTTAAATGTTTATACTATTTCACTACTTTAATTTCTATCCAATTCAACACATAAAAACATATATACGTATTTGAAGCATCTAAAATAATCCATATGTTTTCATCATTTGTAATTTATTTTCACCTCTTATCTATTGCAATATGAAATGAATATTCTTAAAATCAACTGAGCATTACAGAATATTGTTGTTTCTCCTTTATTTATTTTAAACTCTAGCTTTAGATGACATAAGGTATGATTTCTTCAAATCTGAATGACAGTTTAATCATAAAGTGAGACATGGGAAGAGAGAAATGTAACATGCAATGATGGTCCAGTATTTTGATATTTTAAAATGAATATATCTGTTGGCATTCTTTCATTTTAGTCGATAGACCCTCTCCCAATTTTATAATGACAGGTGTCCCATGTTTTTAGACCCTTTCCTCCCATGCATAGTTTCCCAACATTTATAATTTTCTTTTGCTTACCCCATAGGAAATGATAATTACATGCAGCTGTTGGGATTTAAATTCAAGAGAGCAAAAATATGACATATTCTTCTGCCTCCACTGATATGGTGTCCTTATTCTGTATGGTTATTCAAAAATTAGTCAAAGTTCTTAATCAGGTTAATTTCAGGGATACTGATATTGAAGTGCAGATTTTACAGAGTATATCCTTAGGGTGATTATGGCTTCATCCTTAAAATAGAAAATAATTATACAGAAAATTCATGGGGTGCATCCTTGTATTGTTATTTGAGAATTATTTTATTATTTGAGTTTTCCAATGTCCAGATTAACAATTTTTTTTTCTTTCTAAAATTATCATATGCAATATTTTTAAATCTTGGCAGTTGTGCAATTAATTGTGCAATTTCAAATTTGAGGTAGAAAAATTATATTAAACATAATTCATTATTAAGGAGCTTAATGTACTGTATAGATTAAATTTTGGAGGTAATGTTGGCATCATCTGCAGCAAAATTCAGCTGAGAATGCATGGTTGCTTTTGTAATTTTCTCCTGCTTAAAATTCTAGGTAGTACTGGAATTGCAAAGTTTATTTAATGGCTTCAGTGATTGTAAATATGTAAGTCATATAAAAATGATGCCTAAGAACATCCCTGAAGATTCTTGAAAAGTAAATCAAGTCAGAATGCACCATAAGATTAGGAACCAAGTCCCTAGATTTAATTTTTGTTTCATATCAAATGAGGCAAATAGTTTCTTCTACAGATAAGTGATTTTTATGTAAACAGTTTCATCTCTTCTAGCCTACTGAATAAGGTTTATGAAGCTACTTAATTATTCCAGAAAACCTTTTCTTCTTCATAGCATGATATATTGAGAGCTTTAAAAAATTAGTACTTATCATTAAGCACCAAAAAGTAATGAATTAAAACATAGCATGTACCTATATTAAGCACCAAAAATAGTGCATAAAAACAAACATAATACATGCAGACATGTGACATTATAGTGCACAAAGATGGCTATGTTTCAGGCTCTGCCCACTATTGATACTATTGTTTCTGCCTGAATTCATTGAATGAATTCAATACTCGATGTAATAAATACAAAGCAAAATACCCATATTCAGAATTATAGTATGCTCAGTTAAAAATATAAAACATTGTTTTACCCTGTTGTAAGTGGAGCCAGCGTCTTTGTTCCTAAGACACTGATTTTACTTGGAACTACTAATACCAGTATCCTTCCCCCCTCTTTAGAAGAGAAGGACCAATAGCCAAACTGTCACCTTATACAATTTTGTATTTATTAATTACAAATCTTTCTACTAATATTTTGTTAGAATTTAATTTGCTTTGCTATTGGTTCAATATCCACAAACTGGTTATAAGGATATTGGGTTCATCCACATTGATTGATTTATTTATGGACACTCTTTAACAGCTCAGGTCATCAGCGTCCCATTCAACTCAGGGCGTGAAATGGCCGACAAATTTTGCTCAGAGGCCTCTCTTTCAGGCTTGAGGTTCTTTTTCGTGGCATAAATGTACGACACGGGACCCACGGCTTTACTTCCCTTCCGAAGGATTTTTACGCCCAAAAAAATCCATTGGTCCTGGCTGGGTTCGAACCCGCGATCTTGGATTTAGGAGGCAAGTATGGTAACCACTACACCCCAGGACCGACAAAGTTCATCCATATAATTTAAAGCACCATCTCTAATAATTTTCTGCGCTTTTCATTTATTTAACTTGTTTATTGATCCCCCTCAATATCTTCCTCGCTTTCCCTAAATAAGGTGCTTAGAAAATGATAAGACCAACTGATGAAACTCATTCTGTAACGAGAAAAACTTAAATAAAATATATTTTAACTTGAGTACATAAAATTACATAATCTTTATTATATATATGCATTTGTTTGTAACTACAAACAAATGCATTCCTTTTAGAGACTGCCAAATACAAAAAGCTGTCTGCTGCAAAATGATAAGATACTTGTCATTAGTATCCTATAAATGAAACTTTTTTAGAATAACCTGAATCGTGCAATCCATGATGCGCTCTCCAAGCTTTTGTGATGCACACAGTCAAGATTATTCATGCAAATATAATAGAGGACTTTCTGCACACTGGCATATTGCTTCCCATCACGATAACCTGACTTGCATAGGATTTCTCATATATTCTCCATAGGGTTTAGGTCCATGTAATTGGTGGCCCATTTCATGACACTAACACTTTTGCGGTGAAACCACCCCTTGTGGATCTGACAGTGTAGAGAAATTGCTTCTACTGAAATATTGAATTCTCTATTCCAATCCTCTCAACAACAGATAAAAGATGCTCTTCAAGCAGTGTTTGGTAGGTATGGCTTTCATATGACCTGCAGGGAATGCAAAACCTGCTTTCCCTCCATACCAAAATCCATCCCCATTATTAGAGACTTTGCTTCTTTGAAAACACTTCCTCTTCTTTTTTGAGGTATACCAATAGTATGCCCAACCATCAGAACCATCCAATTGAATTTCTTTTCATTGCTGACTATTATACTTTTCTGTTCTTCCTTCCAGGCATTGTGTTCCTTAACTGAATCAACCAATCTCTGTGTATGGTAGATTGTCAGACAAAATTACTTCCTCTTTTCCTTGTATTTTAATATGTTTGTATGACTAGCCTGGACAATGTTGATTTATGAACATTGACAGTGGGATCATGAGCAAGTTGTCCCAGCAATGATCCACTAGCGCTGAGCTTTCTGATCATATGATTCAAGGTGTCAAGGTCAAGGTGTAAGTTTTTGAGGTCTTCCATGCACGTTTTTTATTCCATAAATACTTCTTAGCTTCAGAAAGCTATTTATAATGCATAGTGACCTGCCAAACCTTCTTGCTATTTCCCGAGAGGAAAATCCATTTGATAGGCTTTAACCTGGCTTTTTTCGAAGCTGATATCCTTGTCTTCTGACCTATATTTAATTGTGCTCTCTTCACAAACACAACAGACACAAGGACTCCTCACTCCTCAGTTGCAGAACAGTGTTTGCATATGAAGTTCACAAAGTATTCAACCTGTTATAATTTTGCAACAGAACTATTTTCCTTCCTACCTGTGTGCAGTGAATGCACATGTTTGTAACTAGCCCTACAATAAAGATAATATAATTTAAAGCACTTAAGTTCATATGTTTGATTTAATTTTTTTCCAATTTCCTGTATGTTATGAGTTTCATCAGTTGATCTTATCATTTTGCAAAGCATCTTTGTTTCCTATCTGCTTATATTTTTTTCTCTTGTGTTTAAATTTACTATCTTATTCCCAACTCCCTATTGTAAGATTATTCTATTTCTCCAAGAATTGTTTCTCTGTCACTAATCTATGACAGATTATCCTTTTGCCAAAAACTAGTCATTTCTCTCTAACAATTTTTCTGCTTCTTTAGAACTTGACAATATCTGACCTAATGCATACAAATCCTTCTCTATCATCTTATTGCAACATTTCGTATATTTCATGCAAATAAATACTCTTAAACATTTAATTGATATTATTGTATGATTGACTTCACTGTGCAAGTTCCATTTTACATTTTAATTCTTAAACATTTGTTTATTATTAAAGCTACCAAATATTTCTTGCATTCTGTATCAATTGCACATTGCATACAGGTGTGTACAAAAGTTTGAAAAATTATCAAATTAGTAAAATTCATGTACTATGTAGGTTCACATTTTTATGTAGTTACCCAATTTGTATCATAATTGGCATTATTATTTAGTTAACAGCAACACAAAGCATATTGACGAAGGTAATAAACATGATCATGAATACAGATCACTGTATTACTCACATTGCCATAGGTATTTGGGTATTATAATAATCTACCCCATTTGACTTGTATGCACCTCTCCTTCATTGTCAGTCCTGGTGGTGTAGTGGTTACCATACTTGCCTTCTACACCCACGAACGGCCATGACCGATGGATTTTTTCGGGCGTAATGAATTGAATGGGACTGAATTGAATGGGATGCTGATGACCTGAGATGTTAAAGAGCGCCCATAAATAAATCAATCAAAAAAAAAAATCTCCTTTGTTATTATAATTGGGTAGCTTCCAATCTTGCATTATACTAGTGTGTATTCTCTGATCATACCTTATTATTCTTGAGCAGAATTTTTTTATACACACTATGATCTAAGACAGTAAATCAAATATAAACCACATTTTTTTTTAATTTATTAAAACTAAATTAAATAAAATGGGATACATGAATTTTTTGTACATCATTTCTTGATTTACAAACACATTTTTCCAAGATAGAAAATTCTTGAATAGCTTTGACTTTCCAGACAATTACATAAAAATTCTTTCAGAACTTCCATCACTGTCAAATTGCTGACCTTCTAATGCTTTTTATATCAATCCAAACGTATGGTAATCACAAGGTGATAAGTCTGGACTACAGGGAAGATGTTCCATTACTGTTCAGTGACTTTTTCTCATTTTTGTAACTTGTCAAAGCAGCTGTATGTGAATGGGCATTTTCTTGGAGGAGAAGAACTTCTCAAATCAGTTGTAACATTTTTTTTTTTCTGATAAACATGTTTTGCATCAGAGTTAGTTTGTTAATACCCGTCATTCCATTCCAGAACATGAGTGCCTAACGTGAGGGAGGCTCTAATTATGGAGGAGAATTTAGTTACACATATTTTCCTACAGAGGGCAGAGGAATAGGTAAGCCCATCATTTCTTAATGCCATCTGACCAGGAACTGGTCATGAAATGACTAATAATTTTTTCTCAGGATCCTCTCTCTCTCTTTTTTTTTTTTTTTTTTTTTTTTTTTTTTTTTTTAAGTTTGGAGTTCTTTAACCTGGCATAAGTCATGATCATGATATGGAACCCATGGCTTTAAATCTCTCCTGGAAGACTTGTGCTTGAGAATTTTACATCCTGAAAAAAATTTATCAACCATGGCAGGGTTTGAACCTGTGAACTTTGAGTTCAGAGGATGCATCATTTGAAGTTGACTGTAATAAGCTGCATTGACTGTTTGATGTTCATGAAGATAATTGATGAACAAAATGTCTTGGTAGTCTCAAAAACTTTCAAGAGAACCTTTTCAGGTGACAGGTAGTTTTTACTTTGACAGGAACAATTTCTCTCTTTTCCTCCACTGCATGCTTGGATGCTTTGACTGGATGTGTACTCATTTTTCATTGCAGGTTATGATTTGATGCAGAAGCATTTCTCCTTAATTCTGGTATTGAGCCAAAAACTTCTGACATACTCCCACATATGCAGCCTTTTGATCCTTAGTAAAAATTCGAGAAACCCACCTGGCCAAGACTTTTGGAAATTCAAATCATCCTCAGTGAAGATTGAACACTTCCATAACTTATCCCAACCTCAGAAGCTATTTCAAAAATTGTTTACTGTCGATTACATTCGGTCCCGAATGGCTTGAATGTTGTTTCAGTTTTGCTCTGCCGAGGTTATGATTACTTTAATTTTCCTTCTGTGACATTTTTGTTCCACTCAAAGACTTGTGTCTTATTCCTAAACTGTTCCTTAAATATTTCTGAAATTCAGCTGGTTTATGGCTTCCTGCACCAACAAACTTAATAATAATTTGTTGCACAATCAACAAATGTGCCTTATACTTGGACATAATGCTACTGACAAACAAAATGACTGTGCAGGCAAACCAGTTCCTTTCCCCACTACTCCTGAACCACTCACACATAATGCCTCAAAGGCATGTCCCCCTTTGTACCACTCACAAGCAGGAAATTAATTTTGGTCACTCTTGTATCTATGCATACATGATAGTTTTGCTGTTTTTGAAGCTGATTTTACAGAGTTTATTCTTGTAATTCATTTTTTTCCATTAAAAATGTGCTGATGCTGGTAGATTAGCCTGTCTTTATGTATATCTTCTCTTAATTTTCTTATGTAGTTTTTAATGCAAAATTTGAATTTGCATTTAATGTATACATTTCTGATTTAAACTGATTCTGTATTTTGTCTTCTAGCAGATATTTTGGATGCTTTTCTAGTATACCTATTTATGTCAGTGAAAAGTCATATTTGCAAAAGTTTTGAAAATGTTGATTCAGTTTTGGATGATAGATAAGATTTTTTTAAATCATCCAGAATTATTTATCTAATAATTTAGTTTTACTGTCTATTTATGCATTGCTTATTTAAAGTTTTGTTCATAGGTATAATTAATAAGCCTCTGTGTATCATACTACTGGTATTTAGAATGCTGTTTTTGTATATACTTTTTGTATTGTGTAAAATTCAAATTCTAAGTTTGCTTTTTTCTGATGATCTTCTGGCATAAAAATAGTGGATATTCATAATTATCTAACTATGCTGTAAACATTGTATAATTTTAGTGCATTGTTTGCCAGTTTGTTTATTACTATAGCAAATATGTGTGCAGCATTCAAAAGAAGGCTATTGTTATTGTATTTCCAATAACTAGTTAATCTGACAAAAATGCTGTAAGGTTTTCCCTTGCTAGTCCCAATATCTTCTGAGAGAATTTTTCTCTGAAGCTGAAGTAAGTTTGATTTATATGTAGTTTTGTATAATTTCTTCAGATTTTATTTTTGGTATCTTAGCATATACTACAGATATAGTTTATATTTTTCTTGGGGAAACTGGGGAATATATTGCATCATATAGCACCTACAACTGTGTCATTGTAAGTTTGACATCTTCAGATTTTTTTTCTCTCATTTCATTGAATTCTTTACACATATATTTTGTATTTTTGAATAGCAGCATTAAATGTTTTACTAAAATATATGTTTGTCATCTTTTCTGTGTACAAATGGTTTGTTCGTTTATATTGTGGATTTAAAAAGCAGCAAATCCAGATTATACACTATTAAGGAGGCCATGATTAATTTTTACTTTAGTAAAAAGTTGATCAATATTACGCAATTTGGTGTAACATATGCAGTGTGTAACTGTTTCATGATCACCTGAAACTTCCTCCTGGAATAAATATGGAAAAACATATCTATTACAGATCTTTTGGTCTTAAGAAATTATACTTTCCTTAAAGAATGCTTAGATGCATTCATGGCAGCATATAAACCATCCGTCCAACTCCTTATTGTTGATTCTTCCCCTAACTAGCAGTATGTTCATAGATAGGAGATAGTATTTAACAGTCCCTAAAGAAACATTTATTACCATGAACAGTTGCGTGTGTTGAATTTTTCAGTCAGTAGTTCTGAGTTAAGTACATTTACATACCCACTTGGATAAATCTAGTTCAAGTAATGCCCAGAAAACTGGAGGTGCTGAATGTACCAGCCAATGCTTATAAATTAACTTTGATAATATTGCACATCTTTTTATTATGAGAATAGTGGCTTTCTAAACAACTTTGTTAAAATGAGAAAAGCTAATAAACCAAGATACTTTTTCATAATAAATGCAAGCAAGGCTATGTTATATAATTGGGTTTAGTACAAATAAATCATTCTGTAGCTTTGATTGCTCACAAGAAGCAAGACATCACATCTGATCCCTCATACCATAACAAAACATATACACACTTCAAGAATGTGCAAATTGTGGAGGGATTAACAATTTCTATTAATTACCTCATAAGCAGAAACATTTCACCTGGTCCACCAATCTCCAAAGTAACAGTGGCAGCATTAGCCAGGCAACAATTTTCAATATCACTAGTTTTGGCAATAGATACTAATATCTTCTTTCCATATACTTTTCCCCATATTTTGTTAATGGTGTCATCATAACATTGTGACAGTTGGAAAGTTTATTCGTCTGTAATGGCAAAATGCAGTATCAGAAAGCTGTAAATTTAGCATTGTTCAGTGACCAAAACAGGATGTTTGCAGAAACTAGAGCTTCACAAAAGCCTCTGGGAAAATCAGATGATATGTTGTTCTTCATGGATGCACTTCGTTATAAAGTTGCACTGTTCATATATGCTTATTGTAACCCATGTATTGCTGCACTGTGAATCTTCTTCTGGCCAATACCTTTGTTTCATACATCTAATGGAATATAATGTTGAGCATCTTGTTGCTTTGTTCTTACAGTTGTATGGTGATAGAAGTATTCTGGTTTTCAATGTTACCAACATCAAATAAATGTCAGCTATTACGATTTGAATGAAATGTAATTTAATAATATTATTAATATTATTGTTAATATAATGGCAAAATCTGGCCAGAAAAGGACTTAAAATGATAAAGGAACATAAAACTTTAAATAATAACAAATATGACAATAAATGCAAAACAAAATTCACAATTTTATAAATAGAATTTCATTTTCAGGATTTTAGTATTGAAGAGCAATGCATACTACAAGGAAAAAAGATGACTTATAAAATCCTGACCCTGACAATAAAATAAGTACATACAACTTAATTAGGCAAAAAATTATGAATGCCTACAAATTCAATGTTCCATTTTTGACTAGATTTAATTGATTATTACTGAAGTTTTGGCATTTTCACTTGTTTAGTCTCACCACAATTCTTTAAAGCAGAGTCACAAAAAGTCTTATGCTTGTTAGGGACAAAATTTCAGAACAAATAATCATATTTGGCTTTAGATATATATCAGTCTTTAATTAGACAAATGGTAGCTGAAACTATTTTGAAGGCAGTGCAAATTTTTTCCTTTTGTATGTGATTACACTTTCAGTTTTTGGTCCAAAATAAATCTTATCCTTGTGAATCATTATTCGAATTTGATCAAATGCAATAAATCCCCTAACAGGTTGAGTAAATGGAATTTGCTAAAATGTGGTCAAAGATTGAAAATAATCTGATTATTACAGATATGATGTCAAACAAGAAATTTTTACCCTTGCATTTTGAAAAACAGTGTTTCACTCATTTAGCAGTTTCACTGTCATCTTTTGATTGATAAGAGCATTGGAGCGTTGTGAAAACAGTGCCTATAATTTTTTTTCTGTTCCCAGTACAAATCAAGGAAAAATTTTGGACTTTTGTAGCTTTTTAACAAATAGTTGAAAATGAAGTGTCATATCTCTGAAGTAATTTCATCAACTTTTTCCTGAGACTTTGAGTAATTGTAAAATACAGAGTGAAAATTTGATAGCTTATGAACAAGAAAAAAAACGGGGAAAAAAGAGAGAGAGAGAGACGATAATTGTAATGTTAAGATTTTTTTGGAAGTTGGTTTCATCTTTAAAGTTAATTTTTATGATCTGCTACAACTTTTATGTCTATAGAATATCTCCTCTCCTTTCAAATGTGATTACTTTGTAAGAATTACTTTCTTTAATCCTGAATTTAGTCTTATTTTCCTTGTGGTTTCTTATTTCTTTTATTTCTCAATTTTTTTTCATTATTTTAGTTCATCACAGAAGCTACAAGTATCTGATTTTGGGTAAAAGCTAACTTTATTTAATATTATTGTATATTTTTCATAGGAGTTGAAATTTTCAAGGATTATGAGTAGGGGGTGTGTATAAAATATTAAACTACACAGGTAGTAGGTTGGTCATTACAAGTTAAACTTTTATTGAAATATACAATTTTCTAATTCCTTTCATGTTCACCAATACTTCAAAAATATTTTAATTTTGATAGTGACAATCAGGCACACTTTCTTGCTTGCTAAATGCAACATTTTATAGCTGCCTGTAATCACCATGTGCTGTATGATATAAACTTTTATATATATAAAGTGCATTCTGGGAATTATCTATTAAGAGGAAAATTACAATAATATATAACCACAACACACACATTTATTTGCAGTCACATCTAGATTATTTACAGAATATGTAAATTATTACCTATCATAATATAATTTAGAACTACAATTTAAATGCAAAATGTTTAATAGTAAGCTGAGTTATTGTAGGGGAATTAAAGTTCTTCAAAGTAAAGTAAAAGTAGACCATATTTTCAAATTCATAAACAGCAATGATGCAGCTTACTTTTTGCAGGAAAAATTAGTGTCACAGAACTACCCTTGCATGTACCAGGATGTTGGATCTCATTGTTAACATTTGTCACTCATTACCAATTTGGAAAATACTACTTTTATTCTGGCAGGCACAAATAAATTGAGTTTTACTTTTGCAGTGCATGCATCTGCTGTTCCTTCTCAATCCTATATTTATACTAGTTCAAATATTGTTCTCTTTCCCTTCCCCTTTTCCTTTATTAGGAACATGTCTGAGACTCTACAGCTGATTGTTAATTTGAAGCAATAAAATAGTAAGAATCCAGGAAAGACAAATCTGGTGTAGTATTTGAAAAAGAGCCCTCATGTAATATAATTTGTTAGCACTAATATTTGTTTTGTGCTAAATATTATTTAAATTTTGTTTATAGTCAGTCATCATGCTTTTGTTGTACTCTTTTGTACTAGAGGGTTTGTGATATAGTAAAGGAGCAGCCATTTCTAGTGGATGAGGAGTAGAATATATTTGAAAAGGTGCTGTGGCATATGATATTTCAGATGATGCAGCATTGAAAAGAGAATAATGCTAATGAAACTATAGGTTTTTGAACAGTGCAATTCAGCACAAAGTGCCATACTCTTTTTTAGAATATTTATGGAGTATATTTCTGAACAATGTATGAAACTTTAGTGGTTAAATATCCATCGAAAATGGAAATTATGCTTGTATTCTTTATTTTTTGACAAAATTAATTTCTGTTTTTGTGTATATATATATGCATTGGATTAAAGAGAACTAAAGCCTACCAAGAGAGACCAGTTAATTTTAGTTGTTCTGAGTACATGTGCTGTAATCTGGATTGAGCATCTATGAGTTGTCCTGAACATAAACAAATCTGAATAGCCATAATCAAGAAAGTTAACAGTCTAAGCTATAATACTTGAATATAGTTTATTAAAATGTATATGTGGCTATAATTTATAATAACTATGTTTGTTTAACCCCAGAACATTTTTTCTTAACCTTTTAAGCAAAGTGATATATATATATATATATATAATGTTTTTTTTTAAGGTTATAGTTATTTGAATATTTATATATTTTAGCTGTGGACTGAAGTGGCCTATTTTGAACCCTGATTTGTTTTTGAGTGCAGCTTATAGTGTTAAAAAATTACAGACACTTTTGTGAATTTTTGAGTTCTAGACATATAATAAATATGTAGAATATATATTGTAAATACAGAAAAAGAAAACAAATTTTATTTTGGCTTCTTGCAAATATATTTGTATAATTTGTATTGTTATAAAACTATAGATACTGGTCAAATAATGCCTAGTGTATTTGTAATTTTGCACCACATCATGTCATACATAAGCTAAAACACACAGACACTAAAGATATGCTGGTGATGCATATATAGTTATTCTGTACAAACCTGACCATAAGAATTATGTGTTTATCCATATCAGCCCCTAAAGAACATGTTTAAAATTATGCATGAAAAACCAAAAGTGTATTTATTGTGTACATTTGTAAATACAGAAGAAAGAATATAAAAATAAAAGTTTGTACTAATACTGTTAAATGTGTTTTTAGCAATTAGTCCTTATCCACATTATTATTTAAAAAGCAGTAGCTTATCTTGGTCTAAGATAAGTCTATAATGACAGTATGAACATTTTATATGAGGATTAACAAACATCACCTGGAATTTTGATTTTACCACTTTCAATAGTACATATATAGCAAGAAATACCTGCTGAGACATTGTGCTTGCTACTTTCAGGAATGGGGTTCGAGCTCAGTTTGGCTCACACAGCCATTTCATTTGACAGTATGTCAGTAGCATCATGCCCAAACATGAGCTACACACATTGATTGCATGATGCATTATTATTAATTGGCATGGGAGGGCATAAACCAGCTGAAATTTTGCAGCAAAGATGAAGAGCACAGTTTGAGTGTAAGATGCTGTCTAAATCACAAACGTGTAAATGGCAAAAAAGGAATGAGAAACTGAAAAATGAAAGTCACCAACATCGACTTAATAAGTATAATGGAAACAAACATTTAGGGCACTGGGACTAATTGAGTATAACCAACATTTTGACAATTTCTAAAATTGCATCTGAGGTTGGGATAAGTTATTGAAGTGTTCAATCCATCATTTCAGATGACTTGGATTACTGATATGCTTTAGTAAGGTGGGTTCTTTAACTTCTCACTGAGATTTAAAAGGCTGTACATATGGTAGGGTGTCAAGAGGCTTTTGGCTGAATATCAGGAACAAGGAGAAATATTTCTGCTTAACAAATCTAAATCTGTGATAAAACATAGGGCACCACTATACTCCGAGTCAAAGCAATCAAGCATGGAGTGCAGAAAAGAGGGGATCTATTACTGTCAAAGCAAAAACCTCTATAGGCTAGTTTTCTGACAGTTTACAGTTTTCTGGGATTTTGAAAGCATTTTGTTCAGTGATTTTCATCATGAATGTCAAACAATCAAGGCAGCTTATTACTGTCAATTCTGATTGAGACAAAAAGTGTTTAAGAACAAAAAAAGCATCAAGAACATACTTGTTCACACACAGCTGGTTTGACATGGAAAATCTGTATGAAGCATTGAAACACCCGCCCTATAGTTCAGTCTTGCAATTAACCATATATTTGATCCATTAAAAGAAGCATTGGAAGGTTGGCAGTTTGAAAGCAACAAAGGTCTGGAAGCATTCATGCATAACTGACTGGAAACCCAACCCCTCTCTTTCTTTGATAATGGGATTAAGAAGCTTCCTATCCTCTGGGAACAGTGTGTTTGTAAATCAGAAAATTATGTAGAAAAATGAGATGCATCAAATTTTTATTTCATTTGATGTCAATAAATTACAAAAAATAAAATGTTGGTTTATATTTGATTCACCCTCAAACCTGAATGTAAATGAATATTTCTTGAGTACACTATGAAAAAAAACCATAGCAGCAAATACAATCCATGTTAACATATACTATTTAAAGTAAGGCTGCTGATACCTGTCCATGACTTCTGAGTCCATTGCTTGGCTCAGATGCTAAGTGAATCCTCTTGTCAACTGGTGGGCCTAGATTCATTCCCTATAGGGACATATTTTTCCAGTTTTCCCTTGCCCTGAAAAGGTGAATACAAGGTAACTTCCTACACTAAGGACTAAGAATATCAATGGCATCTTAAATGGAAAACCACAAACTGAAATGTGAGATAACCGAGACTGTAGGCATTTCAACTAAATGAGTGCACAACATTTTGCATGAAAAATTCATATGAAAAAGCTGAGTGTGCTTTACTTATTGTTGACTAGACAAAAATGCATGCCAAAGGACATTGCAATGCACTATTTGGCTATGTTTAATCCCATTCTATAGGATTTTTTGCATCATTTGCAACTGGGCAAAAGATAGACCTACCAAAACACCAAATTTAAAGGAGCAGTCAAAACACTGGAGAAAGTGAACCAAAGAATGCTAAGACTTTTGTTGGCTATGAAGGTAATGTATTAGTATTTATTTCTCATGCATCAGCATACAATTTTTTTTTAACAAAGCAAACACATATAAAAATACATTAATTTTAAATATTAACATTTAGGAACAGTGCCTTTGGCAATTCCAGAAGGCATTAACTCCAATCAAAATTTATTCCAATTTGATTGTGCTCTGATCCAACCAAAAACAAAACACAACATTAAAAATAATTTATACATTCAGTACAATATTAAGTTATATTTCCTACAATACTAAACCTTCCTTCTTTTTTAATTAAACCCATTCGGCAAATTTTCTATCTTTGAGAGTTGCTCATTCCCTAGGACCTTATACACACTAACACCCTGGTTATTGGTATATAAGGATCTGGCTTGCCTAATGCTAAATAACTAATCCCATTCCCTCCCCTACTCATTTCATCCTCCTTTCACCATCTGTCAATTCTATATCATTTCTCGAGTACCTTTCCTAAGCATTTTACAGCCTTAACATTTTTGTCTTACCTTACCTATGTATTTTCCCAGTTCTTTAATGTTTTCATCTAATTTTAAATTTAAAATTCTTCTGCCTCTTATTTCATTTGGATTTTCCCACTTTCATAATAGGAACTGTACCCTCCAAAATGTTGATTACATTCTAATATATAATGCAAAGTACTATCTGGTTCTTCACACCAGTGGCGGCTATTCAGGTGAAGAGAGTGAAGTGCTACTTCAACATTTTCTTAAAAAAAAAATTATTTAATTTTCCTTCTGTAATGAAAGCGTTTATATGAAGAACAAGCTGGTGAGGCCCTGTGTACTTTAAGTTGTTAGTAGTACTCACAATCCTAGATGACAGGACTAATGCCGCAACACTAAAGCCCTGCGTAATAGAGGGCTTTATGCAAAGTAATACCATAAAACAGACACACTGCCGTGAACGAGCCCTTGCAAGGCAAGTTATTCATTTGGGCCATGGAAACCTGACGTCAGTGGTGATGTCTTTAAGGACCGTTTAGAATGGTCACATAACTGAGGTGTGGAGCTTGCTTGTCTCTTCAGCATATTTTTTCCAGTGGAAGTTGGCAATATAACTGGCCCATTTTTTCTTTGGAGTTGAAGCCTGTGTTTGTTTCCCAGCAAATAAAGTTACACGTGTTGAAACTGTTATTGATGAATGGTGGTGGTTTTGTGTGTGTATTATGTTTCCAGTGAAAGACACACTATTAATTTTATTAGAAACTCCGTACAGGAGATGGATTGACAAAAACAAAAGGGATTTATCAAATTTTGGATGCCCAAAGGACATGATAGAACTGTGCACTAAAAAGAAGTAAAGAAAACTGGTAAATCCTATAGCCTTCATTTAAGAAATCTTGGTTCGAACAATTCACATGGTTGTGCAGTAATTCTACTCTTAAAGAACTGTTCTGTTGGCCTTGCTTACTTTTAGTAACAAAATTGGTGTATAGAATAGACAAGGTTTCTGTGATTTCCAAAACATTACACGTGGGTTAAATAAATGCAAAGACAATGAGGAACATTTGAAGTGCCAGTTACAATAAGAATATGTGAAAAACAGAGACACAATATCAGATGCTTCAATGTAAAATGCAACACTATATGTACTCAGATATAATGAGAATGTAACTTTAAACAGGCAGATTCTGAGACTTGTTACTAGAGTTGTTCTATATTTAACTTTACAGGAACTTATTTTTAGGATGCACGATGAGAGCGATACCTCTTTAAACCTTGGGAACTTTGAGGAATTATTTAAGATATTGATATCTGAAAAGCCCCTAGATCTTCAAAACCACTATCAGAAAATTAAAAAAACTGTTTAGTGGTAATTCAAAAACTGTTCAAAATGAAATAACAGGCATAATATCAATGATCACATTAAGAACGAACTTCATAATGCTACATTTTTTTTCCAACCAAGTTCTATTATGGTTAGATTTGTGAGTAATAAAGGGTATTCTGGTGGAAAGATTTTTAGGATTTTATGATGTCAGTGAAGATAGATCAGCACAAAATTTATTGGAGATATTGGATGGTATCTTGAATGAATATTCTTATGAAAGTTGCACATTGTTATGTTGGCGCAACTGTAATGTAAGGGAATGTAAATGGTTTGCAAAAAAAGATTAAAGATAAGACATCTCAAGTTGTATTTAATTGTATGGTTCATTGACTCAATTTGTATTACAACAGAGTTGAAACAAAATATCCAAATTTAGGATATTTTTCGCGAATGCGAGTAAAATCCCAGCATTTATTTTTTCACCACTCGGCAAAAAGAACATATGCCCCTTTTACTGTCTAATATGGTCAAGAAAATTTCTACTGTAATGGAAACTTGTTGGTCATCAAACTCTAGACATCTACGAGTTATTGCAGAAGAGTAGGACAGTTTATCACAATATTTCAGGAATTTATGAATGATGAAACAAGCAATGAAAATAAAATTAACTTGAATAAAGGGTTTCTGAAAGACTTCAATGCTTTTGAATTTTCATTTCTAGCATTGGTATTCAAAGATATTTTTGACAGACATTCTGTTTGATATATTACAGAAAAAATCTGACATTAATTATTATGTAGTCAAGGTTAAAGACAAGGCTGGTTATACTATCAAATAAAAGGAATGCAGACAATTTTGGTGAGCTTTTTGAAAGACGTTGACAGTTGACCAGCATAAACGTCTGAAGGGAGCATAGTGACTAGTGACTCATTAGATGATGTGTGTTGAGAATATTGCGTTTTGTATTATGAAATAAATGACACCAATTTGATGGAGATCCAAGTGTGATAGATTACAAAACTTAAATCTTATTGATTCCACCAAGTTTGAGCTATTTACTAAATAGTTTCCAGTTACAGCCTTACAGAACTTGCAACAGAGCTACCCATATATATTCAGCAATATCCCATGTTTAAGAAACGAATTGTCACTATTTTATACTGATAAAACCTACAGGACAAAATAGTTGGGACAAATACTGCAAGAACTTCAAGAAAACAAAGAAAGTTTTAAGGATATTTACAAGCTTTTATTTTTTCTTTGGCACTGACAATATCACCTGTAAGTGCATCTGTAGAACACAGTATTTCTTGTTTCAAGACTCAAAACCTTTACAAGAAATGCAATATTGCAATGTGGACTTACATCATTGGCTGTCATCTCCATACATTGTGAATGGTTATTGGAGCTAAGTGAAAACCAACCCTTTTAAGAGGACATCATAAACAGGTTTGCAAACCTCATGGAAAGGAGAATTGATTTAAAAAAAAAAAAAAAAAAAAAGTCATTTTAACAATTATGAGAGCATATATTTTACATTTATACTTGCTTATGTGTTACACTTATTAGATGTTTTATATATTTTTAAATATGAAAAATGAATGTGCCAGTATTGTAAATGTAAGTGTTATGATTGATTAATTGAAACTGCTGGAATGGGGCTTCACCTCCTTATCTACTTTTTCATCCACAAGGGTGCCACTGCTTCACACATAGGACATATCCCCTTAGTGTATCCATTTTTTAATCCACTTAAATATTTTACTCCTGTTCTAAACCATACCAATCCTTCCCTTCCTACCTTATCACAAATTTCAATATATCTTTCTCTTCCCCACACATTTTTAGTATACTATATAATTTCAAAGATTTTTTGGTGCTAAGATTTGCCCATTTCCTGTTTTTCAATATCCTCAATTCTCTTTGTTATCTCTTTTCAAAATCCTGTACCCAATCTTTCTCCCATGTACCATATTGATCCCATACCATTCTTATATGATATTTTGAATTTTAGATAACCAAGTTTCTCTCCCCTTAATATTTCCTTGTGCTACTAAACACTTATTCTCCTCTTCTAGTTTCCTTATTCTATACCGATATTTCAATACTCTTTCTATGATATTGCTTTTATAGCCCCAATCTTCCTAGTTCCATTAGGGCAACCTTGTTAGGTAAAGATCTAAGTAAGCCTAGGACAATTCTACAAAATAGTCTGTTATCACATTTATCCCTTTCCATCCTTCTTCTGGCCTCCAAATTTCTATTCCATACATCATTCTGCTCTCCACTATTGAGCCATGTATTCTCTCTAACCATTTTACTTGCATATTTGGTATTTTGTTTGCACAAGATCTGATTGCACTCATGGCTATTTTTCCTTCTGCAAAGAGCAGACCTGGTATCTCTATATTATTTATAGTTGGTAAATGTACATTACCTTTACTAATTTCTTCTAGAATATCATCAATAAATACACACACTTGTATGTACATCAATGTATATACACTAGCAAAGAAAAACTGTGTTAATATAACAAAACTGAATTTACACAAACTGAAAATGATGAGCACTAATCATCTTAAGACTTTTATAGTTACAACAGTTAGCAACAATTGCTCAAAATGGCACCATTGGCATTGATATACCTCTGAGTACGTTGGAACTCCGATTGAGCAATGTTTACGAAAGTATCCTAAGCAATTGCAGTACATGCCGTTTTAATTTCTTCCCAAAGTGCTGGCAGTGTAGTTGGTTTTCTGTGGTATGCAACATCCTTAAGAGTTTGCCATAGGTAGAAGTCCAACGGAGTTAGATCTGGAGAACGTGGTGGAAACTCAATCGGACTTCTTCGTCCTATACATTGCCTTGGAAGATTGTCATCAAGGTATGCACGCACATCTCGGTGATAATGTGGTGGTGTACCATTCTGTTGGAAGTAAAATTCCTGATTTCCATAGAGTATATGAATGGCGGGTAAGACGGAGTGCGTATCATATTTAGGTACATTGGGCCAGTTACTGTTCCTTCAAAAAAGAATAATCCAATTAGATCCCTAGATGACAACCCACATCAAACGTTAATTCCAGGTAAATTAACAACCTTTTCCAAAATAACCTGTGGGTTGTTTGCACATCAATAGACACAGTTATGAGGTTAACAGTTCTGTTCAATTTAAATTGTGCCTCATTGAACCAAACAACTTTCCTACGAAGACCTCATCCTCTTGTACCATATTCACAGTACTGCATTCTCTGATCAGAATTATCTTCATTTAATGCATGCAAAGGTCTTGGAATGAAAACTTTCAATTTTATTGTTTTAATAACGACATACGCTGGTTCTGCTAATCCCAGTTTCACATGCACATTACTTTGTAGATTTCTGGGGTGATGCTCAAAAGGTTCCAAAACCATAGTGGGGCTTGTTGCTGTGCGAAGTCTTCCAGATTTGCCCTTTTGAACATTGCATACGGTATCATGCATCTCAAAAATTTATCTTGAATGCATGCAATTGTTACTCACGTTGGCAATTCTGTTCTGTACAAACGTCTCCATTGCCTTTGAACTTCAACAACATTCTCAGTTTTCCAATACCACTTCTAAATTGCTTTCGACTGTTCAAAAGATAATCTGGGCTCCATTTTGTTGTAGCAACACCAGTATAACGTAATGTGAGTTATATCTGTTTACAGAACGTCTTTCTTGGCTTCATTTGTTCATTGTTGATTTACGATAATCTTGGCTTCATTTGTTCATTAATGATTTACCTGTCACTTATCAATGCTATCATAATGTATGTGAGTCACTGTTTACAGAACATCATGCTACACATTACTATTGTTTTTTGGTCCAACTTTGAAATATATTAAACAGATATCTACTGTGAAAGTGTGTATGCATTTTTTTGGCACCCTCGGCAGATTGAAGATAATTGGGCTTAATTTACATCCTTATGTTACCTACATTGATATTTTATCTGTAACCCCCTCTCTTTCATATTCAACACATAATTCTTTTTCTTTATAAATACCTTGAATTATCTTTATAAAATTCTGGCTTACCCCTTTCTTTCTTGGTTTAATCCAAAGTGCTTCTCTAGAAATTGTGTCTTTTTCTAAGTCCAGAAACAACAAATAGATTCTACCTCTTTTGTTACCAAGATATTTATCGACTAATGTTCAAATTATAAAAATATTATTAATTGTTCTTTTACCTTTCCTGAAGCCTGATTGAAATACTGAAATTTTCTTTTCTCTCTTGCCTATTCTTGTAATCTTTTTGCTAATGCTCCAGTGAAGACTTTCTCAATAATTGAAAGTAAACTAATTCCTCGATAATTTGCTGGGTTCCTAATATCTCCTTTACCTTTATGAATTGGTGTTACAATTCCTACTCTCCAAATTTTTGGTTTTCTTTCCTTCTTTAAAGATTAAGTTCAGTAACCGCTCCGGTATGTTTAATCTGTTAAGGTCTTCTACCCAAGCTTTCCAACATACCCTTGGTATTCCACCTTTTCCTAATGGTTTTTTAGGTTTTAACTTTTTGATTTGTTCCTAAACTTCACTTGAAGTAATTTTGCTATCTAACAAGTCTATTTTCCATAGATTATCAATATTCAAATTATCTTGAATAACCAAAGTTTTTATTCCCAAAAGACCCTGAAAAAACTTACACCACTCTGCTGGTGGTATCACATTATACCCTCCCTTTCTTTTGCGCATTTTAACAATCATTGTCCAAATTGCCCTGTTGTCATTCTTCTTCGCTGCCTCGTTTAACTTCTGGCTAAGCTATTCTCCCCACTCTTCGTTTTTTACCTCTAATAGGCACCTACATTCCCATCTTGCTACAAGGTAATTGTCTGTATCTGTCTCCTCTCTTGTTTGTCTCCAGCGTTTTAGCTCCCTGTACTCTTCTTTTTGTATCTGAACATTCCTATAGCACCAGCTATCATTCACCGGTAACCTCCCCTCAGACTTCTAATTTTGTTTCCTGCTCTTTTAACAGCCTCCTCTGTACTAAAAATACATTCTTAAACTTTTCTAGCCTGTAATGATGCTAACAAATATCTTTCTCCCCATATGTTGCACTTATTGATTTAACTTTGTATGGAACATTTCAGCTAAATCATTTATCCATCTATAATGTTTTAATTGGATGCCTAACCAGAAATTTTGCTCCCTTCTACTATCTTCTATTGTTTGGATCTTCATTCTTAATGGGGAGTGATTACTTACATTTATATATCCATATTCTCAAAGCTAACTATATCCAGACCTAAAGTATATAAACATATACTCTATGACACTTTGCCCATTTTTGTTTACAAAAATTAATTTTTCCCCCCTCATCTTTCCTTTTTATTCCATTACATGTCAAGAAGTTATTCTCTTCGTAGAACTCTATTAGTTTACTCTAAATTTGCTTCTATTGGGTCCTAGGCATTGAAATCTACCCTAATCTGTTCTTCCCCTATTCTTGCACTTAGATCCCCCACTAGCATTAATTTTACATCTGTATATTTTTTCTGTAATTCTTCAATGTTTTGTTTTAATTCATTGAGCAAATTTGAATCATAGAAGCTTGTAAACAATACCTAAACATACTTGTGTACTTCTGCCACTACATCGGATTTTTGGAACAACTTCAGAGAGTTATTCTGAAGTCTTCCATGTATCAAATCTACATACTTTGACCAGTGGCACAATACTTAAAAAATTCATATTTTAGCTGTGAGAGGGATATCTTGAGATTTTCACAGTAGACTGGAATATTAAGAATCTTAATAGCATACAAAATATATGGATTTGGAACCTGGAAGATTGTCTGAAAATAAAGAGAAAAAAAAAGCTTTATTTTCATCAATTTTCGAAATTTTTTTCAACAGAATAAATATTTTCTAAGGTAATAGAACTAGGAAAAATAAAGTTGAAAAGTTATCTTTAAATAACAAAAAAAAATTAATTAAAAAATCACGTTTCCGAGCACCTTCTGAAAATAAAACATACTTTATTTTCATCGAATTTCAAAAATTTTGTACAGTATATGGGTATTCTAAGGAAATAGAACTAGAAAAATAAAGTTGAAAAGTTATCTTAAAAAAAATTAATGAAAAAATCACTTTTCCGAGGAGGCTCTGAAAATAAACAAAAAAATAAGTTCTTATTTTCATCTTTTTTGGAATTTTTTGTACAGTAGAAGCGCTTTCTAAGGAAACAGAACTAAAAAAAATAAAGGTGAAAAGTTATCTTAAAATAAAAATAATTAAGGAATAAACCATGTTTCGGAGCATTTGACACCTCTTTTTAACCTTTCATGAAAGTTGATAAATTTTTCAAAGTTTCAAAGCAGTGTTTCTAACTTTTATAATACCTTTAAAGAATGTGTAATGTAGACATCAACTATTATTCCTTAAAAGTATTCAAAACGGCTCTGAAGTTTCTTTTCGGTAAAATAAAGTTTTCGTGAAATTTGAAACCTATGATCAAAACTATTGTTTTGAAGTTTATTCTATATTATATAGGCCTATCCTAAACAAAGTGATATATCCAGCAAAAAATATTTTTAGGTATAAGGGCACGTTCTTAAAAATGAAAAAAAGAAAAAGAAAGAAAACCCTCCATTTTCATCAATTTTCGAAATTTTTCAAACAGTATAATGGTTTTCAAAGGAAATAGAACTAGGGAAAACAAAGTTGAAAAGCTACATGAAATAAAAAAAAAAAAAAAAAAAAATAATAATTTTTCCGAGTGCTCTCTGAAAATAACGGAAAAAAAAAAAAGAAAAAGAAAAAAAAAACACTTTATTTTAATCAAGTTTCGAATTTTTTTAATAATATAAGTGCTTTCTGAGGAAATAGAACTAGGAAAAATAAATTTGAAAAATTATCTGAAATAAAAAAAAAAAATATTAAGGAAAAAATCACGTATCGGAGGTACGCTCTGAAAATAACGAAAAAAAAAGGGGGGGGGTTTCATCAATTTCCGGATTCTTTGATCGGTATAATAGTTTTCCAAGGAAATAGAACTAGGAAAAATTAAAGTTGAAAAGTTGTTTTAAATAAAATATATTATGGAAAATATCACGTATCCAAGGACGTTTTGAACAAATTTATAAACCCCCCCCCCTTTTTTTTTATCAAATTTCGAATTTTTTGAACAGTTTAATACTTTTCTACGGAAGTAGAAATAGGAAAAATTATGTTAAAACGTATCATAAAATGAAATAAAAAAAATTAGGAATAAATATTGTTTCCGAACATTATTTTAACCTTTAATGAAAGTTGGTGATATATTTTTAAAACGAGTGTTTCTAACTTTCATACACCCTTTAAAGAATTTGTAATATATTATTAAACTATTATTCCTTAACAGTGTTCATTAACGGCACTGAAATTTCTTTTCGGTGAAATAAAGTTTTCGTGAAATTTGAAACTTATGATTGAAATTATTGTTTTTAATCGTATATACACCTGTCGTAAACAAATAAAGTTGTATATTGCTTAAAAATACATTTTTAGGAATAAGAGGACGTTCTTAAAAAATGAAAATATAGCTTTATTTTCATCTATTTTCTAATTTTTTTAAACATATGCGCGTTTTCTATGGAAAAAGATCTAGGAAAAATAAAGTTGAAAAGTTATCTAGAATAAAAAAAATATTAAGGAAAAAAGCACATATCCCCAGGACATTCTTAAAATAACGAAAAAAAAAAAAAAAACCCCACTTTATTTTCATCAAATTTCGAAATTTTTGAACAGTATTAATAGTTTTCTAAGGAAACAGAACTAGGAAAAAAAAGTTGAAAAATTATCTTAAAAAAAAAAAAAAGGAATAAATCATATTTCCGAGCATTTGAAACCTCTTTTTAACCTTTAATAAAAGCTGGGGTATTAAATCTTTCAAAGCAGTGTTTCTAATTTTTATATAAGCTTTAAACAATTTGTAAAGTAGACGTCAACTATTATTCCTTAAAAGTGTTCATTAACGGCTCGGAAGTTTCTTTTCGGTAAAATAAAGTTTTCGTGAAATTTACAACCTATGATCGAAATTATTGTTTTGAAGTTTATATTATATTGGCCTATCCTAAACAAACAAAGTGATAATAGGTAGGTATAAGAGTAGGTATAAGAGCAAACAAAGTGATATTTTAGACAATAATAGGTAGGTATAAGAGCAAGTTCGTAAAAAATGAAAAAAAAAAAAAAGCTTTATTTTCATTAGTTTTCGAATTTTTTTAAACAGTACAATAGCTTTCAAAGGAAATAGATGTAGGGAAAACATATTTGAAAAGTTATCTGAAATAAAAAAATAAAGAAAAAATCACTTTTCCAAGCACCCTCTGGAAATAACGGAAAAAAAAAAACCCAAACAAGTATATTTTCCTGAATTTTGGAATTTCTTTCACTGTAATATTGTTCTAAGGGTATCTATCTAGGAAAATGACAGAGAAAGAGTGTTTTGAAATTAAAAAAAAAAGGAAAATATCACGTTTACGAAGAACCTCAGAGGCAGCGCCGCCCTCCCAGGAGGACTCCAGCTGTTGAGGGGCGGAGTACCACTCCTCAGCAGAGGGAAACCCAGGAGACACAGTCGCCTCCAAGGCCCTCTCCTCCCCAAACCCAATAAAGTGAAAGCACCTTGAACTTGCTCCAATGGCGGTCACAATAGTGGCAGACATATGGCAGAAAGCTACAGGAGCTTCTCGCCCATTTCCGTCAAGTACCAAACTCCTCCAGCAAGATGATAGATTTCGAGGCTATCGCCCTTCTTGTCGACAACCAGGCGACCCGGAATGGCGAACAGAACTAGGTCTCGTACCTCCTTCCGGGTCGCATTTTGGAACGCTAACGGTCTTGCTGAGAAGAGGGACAAGCTACATAATTTTGCTGCCCGATTTGCCCTAGACGCCATTTAGGTCAGCGAGACGCATTTCCATCAATACTCCATCTTCCGTCTTCCGGGCTACACTTGCCTCCGGACTGACGGAGGTGCCCCAGGGGGCGGCACAGCGATATTCATCCGGAGAAATATAGTCCACCACCCAATCCACATCCCGCAGCTTCAAACGCTATAGGCCGCAGCTGTCTATGTGGAACTTTGTGGCACGGAGGTACTGTTGGTATCCGCATACCACTCCCCATCCAGAACCTCTGTGGTGGCTAATTACCAGTCCCCCCTCGCCCTTCATCCGAGTGTTATCCTCGCAGGAGATTTCAATGCCAAACATCCCCGTTAGCATTGCACTCGCCGGGCTGATACTAGAGGCAAAGCAATTGTTCGCTTAATAGATCAGGACCCTCAGCTCAGAGTATAGGGTCCCTGGCAATCCACTCACCATCCGCTTCGTGAAGGACAGTCATCTGCCATGGACTTTGCGATTCATAAGCATTTCCCCACACCATCTCACGCTCACATCAATCAACGCACTACATTCCGATTATAACCACCTGTTGGCGGAAATCAACACTAGGATTGCCAGCCAAGAAGTCGCAGGTCTTAATCGCGAGATCGACTGGAAAAGCGTAAAGGAATGCCTCGCAATATTATCCCTCCTAACCCCAAAATCACAGACATCCACTCCCTAGAGACCGCAGTCTCATCCTTCTCCCTGACAGACACCAAAGACACCCATAGTCTCACCATCCTTACTTCCTCTTCTCTTCAGCCAGATGCCAATCCTCAAGACCTTGAGCTCCTTATCCGTCGCTCCTGGGCTGCCCGCAGACTCTACCAGCGTCACCGCACGCCACATCACCAGGCTCTGTTAAGGACCTTGGGACGCCAAGTTAGTGTCCGTCTCCGCGAGTACCAAAAGCTCGCGTGGGAGGACACTATGGCAAGACAGAACTTGATCGATGGCGACGTGTGGAGGATAGCTAAGAACCTCCGTGTCCAATGAGACAAATCCTCCCCATCATTTCATGGCACCCGACGGCTAGAATATGATTCTCACGGCAAAACCAACGCTCTCGCCGATTATCTGGAACGTCTATTCAGACCTAGAGACGACCCACAGGAACGATACCTTTTCAAGTCAGGTTCGTCGCTACGTCCGTCGATATCTTCGATGGCCGCCGGATGAGGCTGATTTAAGGATTCCCATCTTTCACCCCCACGAAATCTAGGACGCAATCCAGCGTCTCAAACCCAAAAAGACTGCCGGATCTGACGGGAGAACTCCCCTCATGCTCCGCAACCTTCCTTTCAAGGCTGTGCTCTTTGTTACAAAAGCCATCAATATGTGCATCAAGCTGTGCCACTTTCCACGAGAGCAGATGGAGGACGGGTGATATGCATATTGAAACCAGGCAACCATATTGGGTACCCACCCCTCCAAGTACCGATCAATCAGCCTGCTCTCCAAACTATGGAAAAGTGTTTGAGAGACTACTTCTTGCCCATTTGCTTCCCTTGCTGGGAAACATCCAAGCCAGTCCCCACCAATTCGGTTTCCGTTCTGGGCATTCTACCATCCATCGGCTGCTAAGGACTGTGGAGGCCTCAGCCCTGGCATTTCAGGAGAGGTCATTCACCCCAAAAACGCCTTCTCGACCACCTGTCGCGCCGAGCTCCTATAGAAACTCATTTCCCTGGAGCTTCCCAAAAACTACATATATCTAATACACTCATACCTCAAGCATCGCACTTTCAAAGTAGCGGTGGCGGGCAACAAATCAAAAAGACCGATACGCGGCGGAGTCCCTGAAGGTTCTGTACTATCCCCAATTCTGTTTAACATGTACATGTCAGACTTCCCTCACGCAGCTTGCGTCAATACTGCTCAATACATAGATGACATCCTGCTGTACATCACAAATAGAAACTTAAACAGAGCCACCATTCCCATACAAAGGCTACAACACCTAATCGAAAGGTGGTGTGGGCATTGACGAATGTCAATCAACCCGGCAAAGAGCAACGCCATACTTTTCACCAAATGCCGCGTACCCACAAACTCCCCCATACTGACATACAGTCAGCAAAGGATAAAATGGAACAATTCTATAGCCTATCTCGGTGTGTAACTAGACAAAGGTCTAACCATCAGAGAACACATAGCCGTAACTGCTCACAGGGCACAGGGAGCAATTGCTCAACTGTTCCCTATGCTCAGTTCCAAGGCGATACCAGTCCATCTGAAATTACACCTTTTCAAAGCCCTGGTCATCCCTGTCAAGCTATACGCCTGTGAAATATGGGGTATGGCAGCTGACAATTGGTTCGCACATCTGCGGAGGGTACAGAATAAAGGACTTAGAACCATTTATTCTGTATATCGATGCTTTCCAGTTAGGCTCTTTCATGACAGTTCTTCCCTCCCATATATCGAGGAGGAGCTTAGACGCCGGGCCACAAAATTTTACGTCAGAATTACCTACCTTTTCATGAGAGCACTCTCGTTCGGTATCTCGGCAGCTATTCCTGTAGCAATAGCCCTAAACCAAAATTCAAAGTGTCATACCTAATGTGTGGCTACCTTGGATAACAAAGGGGCATAACCTAGCAACAGGAAAACATTCCAAATCCCCAATAAAGCAACAACAATAACAACCATAAAAACAAATTAGCGGTTTGCCCATGCGGTTCACAAAGCAGGTGAACAACATGCGCATATCAAGCAAACTCCAAGGATGTCATATCCCCCGCTTCAACAAGGATAAGCTTTTACTCCACAAGCCTTCCGTCCCACTCCCAAAACAGCACAACCCCCCTACAACCGCCATCCCTTCTCTGCAGTTAAACCCAACACAAGGTAGGTGCGCAGCATCCTGACACAGGCTAAGCACTAACCTTAGCCTGCCAGTTTTGTTCGGGCTTCGGTGGAGACAAGCTCGAGTGATATGCATTTTTGTCATGGTTGCGGGAAACGGTTGCACACTAAGATAGATACGCGGCGGAGTTCCAAAAGGCTCTGTTCTCTCACCAATCCTATTCAACATTTACATGGCAGACTTTCCACACACACCAAACGCCAACATAGCACAATATGCAGACGACGTCCTTTTATACAAAACCAACGGACATATAAGCAAAGCCGCAATATCCATACAAAGACTATTACACCTAATCGAAAGGTGGAGCAGGTGTTGGAGAATGTCAATCAATCGGGAAAAAAGCCACACCATCATATTTACTAAAAGCCGCATTCCCGCAAACTGCCCAACACTAACCTTCAACAGGCAAAGGATACAGTGGAAGAATTCCCTCACTTATATGGGAGTTCAGCTTGATAAAGGGTTAGCTTTCCAGGAACACATGGCCGGAATTTGCCTACAGGGCCCAGGGAGCTATTGCTCAACTGAGCCCTGTGTTCGGTTCGAAAGCGATGGCGGTTCATTTGAAACTTAACCTCTTCAAAACTCTGACCACCCCCCTCATGTTGTACGCTTGCGAGATCTGGGGTATGACAGCCGACAGCTGGCTGTCATTCATTCAAAGGGCACAGAATAAAGGACTTCGCGTCATTTATTCTGTATACAGATGCTTCCCGACCAGACTACTGCACGTAACCTGCTTCCTTCCATATATAGAGGATGAAATTAGGCGCCGGGCAAATGAATTTTATCGTACTTTACCACACCACGAAAGTTCTCTCGTCCGTTTCTTGGGCAACTACAGCTGCCAGGGTAGGTTAAAGCCTAAATTCAAGGTCTTACGCTTAACTTGCGGACATCTCCGATGACAATAGCTTTAATTCCTACAACGGAAAATACTGAGTAGTTTCTACAATTGCAAGTTTAAAAAAATGCAACAATTCAGCAGCAATATAGGCATGCCTAAAACCTACAGAGGCTTTTAGACAATGCCTATATTAGCGTAAATGTTTGGACACTGCATCCACTCCTTTTGTCAGGAGAAGTGGCCACACTATCCCCAAACACCCAGATACCTCTACCCCGCACACAACCTACATCCCTCATCCAACCCTATGGTTAAGCCCACACGTGGTAGGAACATAGAAACTGTACAATGGGTGGTTACCATCCCTGCCTGCCACCTTTCGTCCGTCGTCTACCAGGTTTGACTCGCCTTGAGAGCCTCTCCTTTTCTGTTGAAATTATTAGGAAGCTTGTAGATTTCTATTGCTTCGCGTTACAATCTAGCGTGGTAGTATGGTATTGAAGGGAGAACAGATGTTTTATTATATTGGATAATGTGTTCTACATCTGGCCACATTGCATGTTTTGCGACCGCGGACTTGTCCGGATGGCCCAGACGGCAGCATCTCTTGTGTTCGAGGTCTGTGTTTTGGCGCTTCGTTGAATGGTGCCTATGTATACTGCACCGCCGGGACAAGGAATCCGGTAGACGCCGGCCGAAATGAGCGGGTCCCTGTAGTCTTTGGCCGATAGTAGCAAGGTATTGATTTGTCTGTTAGGACTGAAAATGGTTTTGACGTTGTGGCGTTTGAGTAGGCGTCCAATTCTGTCAGTGACCTTGTTGAAGTACGGCAGGAAAGCAATGCCATTGCTCATGGTCGAATCATGTATGGCCAGATGTGTGTGGGTGGGCGTGGGTGCGCGTGTCGCTCTGCGTACTTCTTGTGCTGTTAACCATTTGAATGTAAATCTCATTCCAGATGACAGAGTTCCTGTTGCAAAGAGTCAGGCTCGCAGATGCCAGCAGCGCGATCAGTGAGGGTCTTTATCATCGCGCGTTTCTGCTTCGGGTGATGGTTGGAATTTTGTTCAGTGTTCAGGTGTGCGTGGGTTTGCGGTAAACTGTGTGTCCCAGCTTCCCGTCTGGTTTTTGGTGACTAGAACATCCAAGAAAGCTATTTGGCCATCTCTCTCTTTCTCAATGGTGAACTGGATCCATGGATTGATACTGTTGAGATGCTGGAGGAAACCATCAAGAGCCGAGTCTCCGTGACGGCATACGATGAAAGTTTCATCCACATAGCGTTACCATATGGATGGTTTGCGAGCAGCAGAACTCAGAGCCTGTGACTCGAAGGACTGCATGAAGAAATTCGCAATAACTGGGCTGAATGGGCTGCCCATAGCGACCCCGTATATTTGTTCGAAGAAAGTCTGGTCCCACTGAAAGCAAGTAGTGGTGAGCACGTGATGAAACAGTGCTAGAATGACATCTGGAAAGACATCTTTCAGCTGTGTGATGTCGTCACTTAAAGGAACCATGGTAAAGAGGGAGTCGATATCGAAGCTCACGAGGACATCTTAAGGTTGCACTGTGATGGTCTGTAGTTTCTGTATGAAGCGATGTGAGTCCTTGATGAAAATATCAGTGGAGCCTATATGAGGTTGTAATAAATTAGCTAAATACTTGGCGACCGTGTAGGTAGGGGACCCAATTCCGCTGACAAGGGGTCGTAATGGTACCTCTGCTTTATGTATCTTGTGCAGACCGTAAAGTCTAGGTGGTTGACCTTCAGATCTAGTGATGCGGGGTTTGTCCTCAGGTGATATGGATGACGTTTTGACTAGACTGTTGGTTTTTCGTAAAATACGAGATATAGAATTACGTTGCAGTTTTCGGTAAGGGTTAGGCTTTAGTAGTTCTAAGATCTTGTTGTGATAGTCACGACGGTTCAGGAGGACAGTAGCATTGCCTTTATCTGCAGAGCAGACAATGATGTCCGTATTGGCATTGAGTCTCTTGAGGGCTGTTCTTTCCTGGTGTGTCAGGTTGCTTTTTGGGCGTTTTTTTTTCTATTTATTTATTTGTTTACATGGTAGTAGTTGTTACATTTATTTTCCATCTATGAGAATTTGGAAGTTTTGACTCAAAACATTTTAACAATGATATTTTAATAATCAAATTAAATTAAGAAACAACATAAAAGTTACACATCTACACATACAGCCTCTTCTACGGCTGCTGGCGCGATACGGCGGCTGATGGTGGTCCAACTGTTTTATTATTATTATTATTATTATTACTTTATTTAAATTAAATCTTCAAACTCAAGTAAATACTGTCCAATACATCGCAGCACTGCCATTCGTTGAGGTACTGAGGATCAACTGAATACTGGAAATGTCAAATAATGGGGTTCAAACCATTTCTCAGAGATATCCAGGATCTGGAGGATCTTGGCCTGCACCCTCCGCCATGCTGATGCAGCAGCACCACATTCCAAACGATGGAATATTGTATCTTGAAGGCCGCAAGCATCACAGTTAGGAGATAGCTTCATTGCAATACGACGTAGACGCTCATTGGTAGGGAAGATATTATTCACCAGTTGGTACCAGACACTCCGTTGGTAAGTGTTGAGTGCAGGATGTCGAATGTTGGACCAGATTCAGCGCCAGTTGTATACTGGGTGTTGGAGAACTACTTTGGAAGCCGGCTATTGGAATAACCAGGCAGTATACAAGTCTCTGGTTTTCGGTGGTTGGCCATGTAAGTCGACAGGACAGTATGCGATTAACTGAAGTAGCTTCTTAACCTGGGGAGCCTGAATCGGCAACCCTCGAAGATCTGGTGGATTCTTGAGACGGTGTTCTGACAACCACTGGGTGAGAAACTGATGACTATAAGAATCGCCATAGTCTCCTAGGTGTGCCCAGTTTGTCCGGAGAAACAGACAATCAGCTTTTGCCTGTGAATCAATGGCATTTAGACCCCCTTCAGAGGTTGGAAGTGTGAGTTGATTTCTAGGTACTCGTAACAAAAAACCTTTCCAAATAAACCATCCTGTAGCCGATTTCAACTTAGCGCCAAAGATGGATGGTAATGGCAGAACCTGACTCACAAACCATACTTTGGATAGTGAGAATATATTAACAAAATGAACACGTTGTAACAAATTAAGGGAACGAAATTGATGCTCTTGAAGAACTTTACGAACACCGTTAATAACACAGTTCCAATTATATTGAATAATCGCCGGTAGCGTGGATAAAAACGTAATACCCAATATTTTAATGGTTGAAGCCATAGATATCCACGAAGGTGGGACTATAGAAGAAGAGCCAACGAGCATATATCTTGATTTATTCACATTGAGGAGCGCTCTAGAATCTCTACAATAATTATTCACAATTTCGTGAATATGAGGAAGAAGAGAACCACGTGAGATCAGCAAAGTGACATCATCAGCAAATGCTCTAATAAGAGAGTGACCATCAGAACGAAGGCACTGTTGTAATTTTCTTAGGAAAGGTTCAATGGACATCACAAACAAGTGCATAGCCATCGGGCAGCCCTGTCTGACAGACGCTCTCACAGGAAAGGAATGAGTGAAATAGCCATTCACTAAAATTTTGGAAGTAGCTGCTTTTAATATATTTCGAATGAGGTAGCAGTATGTATCAGGGATTCCTAAGTGCATCATAGTTTTAATTAAATAACTATGTTTCACCCGGTAAAATGCATGGTCAAAGTCCAAGGAGATCAAAAGTTTCCCAACCCGCGAAATATGAGTGTCGCTAAAAGCGTCACGAAGAGCACACAAGGCATACAGTATGTTGCCTCCACGTCGAATGGACTGTTGTACCGGTGCAAGAATATCAGCAATCATTGGTGATAAGCGATATTTAATACAACGCATGAACAATTTTTAATCAGTATTGAGCATTGTTAAAGGATGAAAGTCCTGTGCAATATTGGGATGGCTACATTTAGGTACAAGGACCAATACACCATGGACAAATGCAGAGGGAATCAAGGTGGTACACAGTAGCTCATTGAAAATTTGAAGAAGTGCATCCTTCAGCAACGGCCAAAATGCAGAGTAAAATTCTGCAGGTAGTCCATCTACTCCAGGTGATTTATTTCGAGGACAGGCAACTAAAGCTGCATGCAGTTCCGTCATGGTAAAAGGAGGAATATTATCACTGGGCCCAGAAGAGGTTGGGACCGTAATTTCCTCTGTACCAAGGAGTTCGTCAGGTGTGATATCAGAATATAGCTTCTGAAAATATTCAAACACAACAGAACGGATATCCATTTGGCTACTTACAGAACCATGAGAGCCATTGTGAATGCTATGAATATATTTACGCCTGGCACGCCGTTGTTCACGGACATGATGATATATGGACGGAGATTCCATATGAACAAACTAGCTCGGGAACGCACCTGAGTGCCCCTCAAATCGTCCAGTTGAAGTTTAAGAATCCGAGCTTTAATTCTTTTTATTTCAATACTACAATGTGTATCAACCACAGGGCGACTGTACAAATTTCGCAATACCCCATAAAGAAACTGGCGATAACACTGTTTTCTGCGGTATTTATCACCAGACACATATTGCAGAAAACGTTTTATCTTTGTTTTGATGACAAGTCACCATTCCAGTTTAGTAGAGTAAAATCGTTGCTGATAAGTCCAACAGCGCCACCGCTCTACAAAAAGTTCCTGAACATCTTTGTCAGAAAGAATCTGCACATTAAGCTTCCAGTAACCACGACCATATGATAAAGAGGACGCAGGTAGCGTAATGGAAGTAAGATATCCACAATGATCAGAGAGTTCTGTCGGACATATATCCACAGTACTTATACAAAGAGCCCGATCAACAAATGCGATCGAGTCGTGCTCCGGAGAGATTGCGTTGAAATGTATAAAGCGGACGATCATGATTCACGACTTCCCATGTATCTCGTAACTGAAGTCGATTAACTAAATCTACAAATGCAGGACAAGGCAGGTAAACCCCTGTGCAATCTTTAAGAGATAAAACAGTATTAAAATCGCCACCTAATAACACATGAGGAGAATTATAAAACAAAGAAGCTACTTCTTCAGCAAAGAATTTTTGTCTTTCCTTCCGCATATGGGTGCCTGAAGGACCATATACATTGATAATATTGAGATTCCCTAGGATAAGGCTGATACCCCTAAAATTTGCAGTCATACGCACATCCGTATATTGCAAGTGATCTTTAAGCAATATGGCAGTACCACGGGTAACAAAATCAGTATTAATTTCAGCCTTATATCCATATAAGCGAGTTATAAACGGAGAACTTACCTCCTGAAGAAGAGCAATGTCAATATCCAGGGAATGAAAAGTTTTTGCAAGAAGACGAAATTTTTCAGGAGTTTGGATATTACTAATATTCAGGGTAAGAATTTTATATGTCTGTGACATAAAAAGGGACAAGTTAGTCCAAGAACAATTAAAAGAATAAGAGCTAGAGGACAGGAGTAAATTTTTTTTCTCCAAGAAGGAGTTCTAAGGTTGCATGAGGCGTGTCCTCCGACATATGCTCAGTAGGACTTTCAGATAACGGCAGAGATTTCCCAGCTTTATCACTGTTAACACGACGTTTAGAAGACAAGCCACCCTGTAAGCGCGGATCCCGAGGTGAAATCTCTGGTTTATTATTGAGGAAAGTCAGAGCATCCAAGTCATGCAAAGGTGTCGCCGTAGATTGGGATCTTTCGCGTACTTTTTGTTTCTTTGCATTTGGTACGATATTTATCTCCTCTGCATATAATGGTGCAGTAGCTACCTGGTCAGTGTTACTATCAGGTGGGGATAGGGGAGGTATGTCATCGTTGCGACAACAACAAGGTCGGATTCATAGGTTCCAAGGGAGAGGCGGGCTGTTGAGAGGGCTCGAAAGGGGGGAGAGCGTCTGCCTGCTGATCAGGTTGAATGGGGCTGGAAGCAGAAATTTCCTGAGGGGTAATAATATTTTCCTGAGGGAATAGTTCACTCATTAATGTTGGACGAGGTACCTGTGGGATCTTTGAAGTAAATCTTGTAAGGACAACGATCACGGAAATGAGTAGCTTCTCCACACGTATTACACGTGGGTGGTTGCCCTGCGTAACTAATGTAAGCCACGTGACCAGCAATCATCAAATTAGATGGAATAGGTTTTTTCAAATCAATTTGAATAGAACGAATACCATTTTGCATCCGATACTTATAGCCGATAGACCAATGTTCATTTTCAATTTTAATTACAGACCCGTATACCTGTAATGATTGGCGTATTTTATCATTTGATAAATCCTGGGGTAAATTAAACACACGGGCATGGGTATATTCTGCACTGGCATCACTAATGGTTACGGAAGTCACAGATCCGTCTTCAGTTACAAAGGGAGATGTGCCCTGGTGTACATTTAACAACTGTTCGAAAATCACTCTACTGTGTAACTTGATAAATACTGCATTTTGCTTACCAATTAATTGAAGTGTGTCCAATTGATCCTCGGCTATACGTAGGGTGGTATCCAACCAGAGATGTATATCTAATGGTATAGGCCGAGGCTTACTTTTATCGAAGGCAGCTTTTAAAGTGTTTACTCGTGTGATCTTGTTCATAATTAAAGTTGGCGAAACAACTATGAAAGTGTCGCAAAGGAAATGTGAAGAAAAAATTTAACCAAGAAGAAACTGACAAAACGTAATAGCACAAAACGAAACGCAGTCAACTGTTACGTCTGTACTCCACGCCACTCTGCAGCGGACTGGCGTTTGGCACGTTTGAGAATTCTGGCGGATTCTTGGCGTATTTCTTCTGCAGCAGGAGCTGGAAGGACGCGTATCCCAGATTCAATGTTGGAGATAATTTCCTCCACCTGCAAGGAAGGTGGGATCACCGCGTAATTGCCTCCTTTTGCAAGTAGTGAAGTTTGTGCAGGTGAAAGCTCATGATCGGATAAATTCACTACTGTGCGACTAGTATCCATCGAAGTGTCGACCTTCCTGGTGGCCAAAAGGCCATCAAATTTCTTCTTATGTCTCGTCGTAGTACTTTCTGTGTTGTGAAGCATAGAAATATATGTGATCCTATCTGCACGGTTCCAGTTTTGTTTATTGAGAGAGTTGCTCAGCCGGAGATGTAAGGAGAGAAGTTGAGTGTTGTTGGCAGCTAGTTCACGGCGAGTTTGATGTATGCGTTTCCGGATAACGGAACGTTCCGCACGATTGTACATACAGTGTGCGGCAGCGGTGTGGAAGCAGCGCTTTTGTTGTAGAAATCTGGGGATAATTCCCGTGTCCCGACAACGTATAAGGAAGGTGGGAGAGCAGAGAAGAGATATTTGCTTGCGCAGTGTTTCAAATTGACGAATCAATCGGTATATCTCCACCCCGTATAGGCGAGTAGCCGGAAGCTTTCACGGCCGAAGCTAGACTTATAACAAGAAGTTTCTTCCGGGCTTGGAAGCCGCGGTCTGTTGGTGCTAAGGAGTCCAAACTTTTCATCCCCGCCTGCGGAGGACATCTTCAGTGACGCGGTCTGAGTCTTCTGGGCGTAGGTCCAGAATGGGCTGAAATGCCAGATTCAGATTATTTAATGATTCAACTTCCTCATTGGCTGTTTCTTGAACAGCCTTACAGGATGTAATTTAGCATTTTGTTGTACATTGTCAAGGTGATTTTACAAATTTTGATTTCAGAAACCCATGCATGGGTGATCTGGTTGATGCGCCCATGAGAACAGTTTCATTTTATAAATTACATTGATTGGTGTGGTTTTCTAGGAACTATGAGTATTTACAATGTTATTTTTATGCTCAGCTTACTTATTATAGTATGGTTTAATTCTTACTTAGCTTACTTAACTTATTTATGGAGGCTAGTATTCACAATATATACAGAGGACAGAGTTGTGTGTATATGGTATTGAAATGAGTTTAATATGAATGAATTCTTTTATGTTTTCTATGTTATGGCTCTCTTTGGCCTATTTGGTTTATTAAGGGATTTTTGTGTTGTATTTTTGCCCAGGTGCTGGTGTAGCGGCTTGTTAGAGTTTCAAGCAATGTGGGCATGTTTAGTTCTGTATGTATCTTATTGTTGGACGTGAGTATGGGAGCGTTTAATAGCTTTTGGAGGCAAGTGTTTTGTTGGGACTACATGGATAGGACATCGGTTCTGGATGTATGTGCCCAGGCCGTGCATGTATACAGCAGAAATTGCTGTATGAAGGCCTTGAAGAGAATCAGTTAGGATTTGGTTTGCATTTGCTTACTTCTGAGTATTTTCGAGCACATATAGATGCGTTGTTTGGATTTTTTTGTACTGTTGTTTTGATGTGGTTATTCCATGTTAAACCGCCACGGGTGGCCGAGGTCGTTAAGGCACGGACTCGTGAGCTGGAGGTCTGCGGTTCGAATCCCGCCAGGACCGTCCTCCCTGACTGGGGTTTTTTCCAGGTTTTCCTCAGTCTTCATAACTGGCAAATGCCGGGGAGGTACCTAAACTTAGGCCTGGAACGCTTCCTTCCTTAAAAAAAAATATCCTTTCCCAATTTATCATTTCATCTCATGTATCATCAGTGTCCACCGCCTGTGGTGCCTCAGTAGTAAAAACGGGCGTTAAACACTACTCAAAAAAAAAAATTCCATGTTAAACTGCTGTCTAGGGTTGTGCCTAGATATTTCATCATCGGTTTGCACTGCAATTCTTGATTTGTAATTTGTACTTTTATTTGTGATTTTTTGCGTGTTTCGGTAAAGTATATTAATTGGCTTTTTCCAGCATTAATGGAAATTTTCCAAGTATCTGCCCATGTCACGAATTTGTTAAAGTATTTGGAGTTCAAGTTGGTTATAGTTGGGATGGGGATTTTGATTGTAAATGGCGATGTCACCGGCATATAGAAAGGTTTTGCATTTGTGGTCTGTGGGCATGTCCCGAGTGTACAGGTTGAAAAGGTAGAGTTGAACAGGTGTACAGCTCCTTGTGATACCCCGGCGTTCATGGTAAACATCTGTGATTTAGCTTGGTCTACTGTACGTACAAGCGGCGGTCATGCAGATAGCTGGCTAGTATGGGGAAATGGGGCCTCAAGTTGTTATCTGCTGGTAAATTTTGTACAGCAGCCAATTATCCCAGCACTTGTCGAAGGCCGTTTCTACGTCAAGATACAGGACTAAAGTGCTACTGTTGTTATTAAATTCGGTGCTGATGTCATCGGTTAGCTTAAGCACTTGTAGTTCTGTGGAATGGCCTTTTCGGCACTCAAATTGTTGTATTGGCAGGGCATTTTGCTCGGGAGTTTGTGTTTGGATTTGGCGGTGAAAGAGATGTTCCAGTACTTTCCCCATCCTGGGGAGGAGGCTGATAGGTCTGTAGGCTTCGGGATGTTGACGATTTTTTCCGCGGCTTAGGTAGCATTATTATTTTGACCTCCTTCCATGCACAAGGAAAGTAGTAGAGCTTGAGGCAGGAGTTTTGGATTTGAGTAAACTGGATTAGTGCTTTTCTCGGAAGGTTTTTAAGGTCCTCGTTCCTGATTTTGTCAGGACCTGGTGCCTTTTTGTTTTTTAAAGTGCTTGTAATGATGTATAGTTGCAACAGTGTTGTCGCCGGTATGCATTGAGCAGGTCTTTGAGTTTTCCATTGTTGTGCCCAGTTGCTTACATGGGTGTCGTGTGCAGCGTTATGTGCACGGTTTTCGGTATATTTTTGATAAAGGAGTTGGGCAAAGAGGTTTGATTTTTCCTCTGGGGAATAGATTTCCCCCTGCGGAGTGTTTATTGCTTCAGCGCTCAAGCCTTCTCCAGAGAAGGAGATGTTCCAAGAGAGAGGCATCTGTGTATTACTTTTCCAATTGGTTTTCAAACTGAATTTGCCTTTCCATTTGAATTTGTTGTTTCATAATAGGTCTAAACCATTGCGCTAATGTTCGGAATACTGCGAGCCTCGTGTTCCTCCACTGGCAAAGATATCGTCTTCTAACGAGGGCTAAGCGCTCTACATCTGGAAGACCAGAGGAAGGGGAGGGTAGGTGAAGGAGGTGCATTTCGTCTTTGCTGTTTTTAGTGATGCAGTGAAGCTTGACATGCCTTCTTCAAGTTCATATGTTGTGGAGCACCTTTTTCTTGGCTCGGCCATTTGGTTCATTAAGATTTTATATTTTGGCCCGTTTGTGCTGGCTACCAGCCATTTTGTTGTACGGGCAAGAGTTGGTCTGCCACCAATATGGAATTTTATAGGGAAATGGTCCGACCCAGACTATAGTATATCTGTAGGGTGGGGGGATGGAATGGAGGGGATGTGATACCAAAAGAAATGATCCGAGGCAGTTTTGATTTCTATATAAAGATGTAGCAGTATGAAGTGCAGCAGTTGATGTCCAGCGCTGTTGCAAGAGCGAGTTCCATACTGTGTGCTTTGCATTAAGATCATCTGCAATTACAATTTATTGTATGTGTTGAACAGTTTTTCTAGTGCTCGAATCACTCCTGTTTGGCTGGAGGAGGGAGGACAGTATGCTGCCACGACTGTAATTGTTTGGGCATTGATCTGTATCTGCACTCCTGTACACTCGAATGACTCAAGCGGGGGAAGTGCCACCGTTGTGTTGACAGCAATGTTATTTTTTGTAATTATTGCAGTGCCACCTCCAGGTTGCATTCCTGGCTTTCGACCTGCAGATATTATAGCCCTTTAGTTTGATTCGTCTGTGAGGTTTCAGTTTTGTTTCAGTGTTGCACGTTATTTGTATTTTTTGTTGATTGAGGAATGAGGTCAGTTCATAGGGGTCATTAAGGGTGCCATTTGCCTTCCACACTAGGGCGGTGATTTTGGGAGCAGTGAAGTTGTGTCGTGCTGCCATTTTTTCAAAAACATTTTCCAGGAATTCGAATATTACTATGAGTTTATCCGCTAGCCCATTTGCCGCCTTGAATTTAACTATGGAGGATTTTAAGATGGTCAGAATTTTATTTATGTTAATTTCTTTGAAAAGTATAATTAATTCTTTTATGGAGGAAGATTCATTAGATTGTGTGTTTATTACCCCGCCTTTAGTGGCCTCAAATGTCTCTCCCGGTTGCACAGGAGCCCTGTGAGTGATAGGGTTGGGGATTGTAATGGGGGTGGAGGGGTTTGCTTGGTGATATTGATTTGCCTGGTTAGTGCTAGGAGTTTCCTCCTATCCCTTTCGTTTTGGAATATGGTATAGCCTCTGTAGTTTGCTGGATGTTCGCTGTTACAATTCACACAGATTGGTGTCAAATTGAGATTTGTTTTTTTAGGGCAGTCCTGCATGATGTGCAAGCCACTGCAAAGCACGCAACGGGGTGTGAGGGTGCATATTTTGAGTGTGTGGCCAATTTTCCGGCAGTTGAAACACTGCGCGATGTGGTTTTGGGTCTTTTGGTATTCTACCTTAATAATGACGTTTATAAGACTACGTTCTTGGATGAATGATTGTGACTTGTCGGCCCTCTCTAATGTCACTTGGTACAGTGGGAGTGGCCTGCCCCTGGACTCCATCTGTCTACAGTAGGGGAGAGGATGCTGTTTCACCATAATAGCGTCAGAGATCTCCTCGACATCTAGGCCCGTGGGCATTCCTCTGATAACAAACCTTAGCGGCTGTTCGCTTTTTGGTATGAATTAGTAGTATTGTAATTTGGATTTATGTAGTGCTACTAGGGTTTCTTTAAAAGTAGTCAGATTTTTAGTAGCAGTTTGAGCTTATGTGGTGTGTTTTGTATTGTGTAATCTCTGGTGGGGCAGGTTTTGTGTAGAATTTCGTTAAGTACCTTGAGTGATCTATTGTCTGGTATGATAATTCTAGGGGGCCAATAGTGTGTTGTGGGATTTCCTATTTTTAAGCGTTTGTTTGACTTGCACTATCTGACTGGTTGCCTTGTTGCTTGGAAGGTAGGGGGCTGGGAGTTGTTTTGTAGGAGTTGGGGTTTGTTTGCTCGGGAAGCCTTGTGTTTTGGGGCTATGAAGTATCAGCTGATTCTTGACTTTGGATGTGGGAGTTAGTTCAGGTTGAACTAATTCTTCCTCGCTGGAGAGAGAATCATATTTATTGGAAGTGGGTATGGAGTAGGTTTTTGATTTGGTTGCTCTTTTGATTCTGGGTTTTATTGTATGTAGGTCACCTTCACTTTCACTAGAGTGAAGCCTCTTCTTGGAGAGGGTGGTCCATCCCTGACTACCTAGATACAATTCCTTCCTCTTGCTGGCTATCTCCCGAATGCATCCCTCTAGGCTTTGTGCTACCGAGATCCATTGGGAATCACTTGGCTGGAGGGATTGTAATGTGTGTCTGTAATTGATTTGTTATATTGCAAGTCTAGTAGTTCTTTTTCAATGTGCAAATAGTGCGCTGAAACGCAAAGTTCTTTTTCAATACATTGGCAATGATGTTCATGAGAGTACCTAAATCTAGGATCACTGGTTACACATTTGTCACTTATTTCACTGTTTTCACTGTTAGTGGTGCACTTGGGGGTGGCACATGTGTCAATTGGGTTTATGTTAACACTCATTGGCACGGTCTGCACACTTTCTGGGGTGTTGGGATGCACTTTGGGGTCTTTTTGTGGGTGGTCGATACTGTTGGAGGAGCAGTAGAGACACTGTTGGCTTGCGCCATTATTTTTAAAATTGTGGCACTATACACTTCACTGTGACTTGATGGTTGCTGGCTGCATCGGCCGCCGGGCTGGGAATGATGCTGATGTTGTGTGCCAGGTCCGTGCCCTCAGTCGACCCTGTGGCCGGGAGGCGCGGACCTCCTCTTTTTTTTTTCTTTCTAAACTACTTTTTTACTAGGCAGGTGTGGGAGGTGAATGGAAGGAAAAGGTACTAAAGTCCCGCATTAGCACCTTGGTTAGTCTGGGCATAGTGATGGTATGCTGCCGGCCAAAAGGCCGGGAGCGGGTAACAGAGCGTGGGTACCGGGTGCATGCATGGCCGAGGCCCTGAGGTTGCCTCAGGGTTAAGAGGAGTGGGAGGGGAATAAAAGGCAAAAGTTTAATCGTTAATTCAAATGTGTGTTGCGTTCATACGAACGTTGCTGATATGTGATCAGTATGTTACTGATCGTGCTTGAGTGCCTCTTGTGTCATCCTTTCTATAAATGCTTTACGCCGGAGATAATCTTTTTCGGAGAGGCCTGTCGGCCGGCGGAGCCAGTAAAAGTTATGTTCCTTTGGGGGTTCCTGAGTGTGGCTGCTGTCTATGGCTCTGTGAGCTTGTGGAGTCTGGTAGGCGTGAACCTTCTGCTTTAGAGAGTCAAGTTGTTGGAGACTGGAGATTTGGAATTCAGTGAATGCCTCCTCCAGTCGGTCGAGGGGTACAGAAACTGTTTCTAGTGTTGTGATGAAGTGCTGCAGGAGGTCATCGTGGTGGTGCTGAAGTTTCTGTGTGAGTTCGGCAGTGGCTGAAGAAATGATGTCTCGGATGAAGGAGTGCTGGTAGTCTAATCATGTGACGATTGCATCTCGACTCCTCCGGGTTAGAGCGGCTTGTTCTTGGTGAATCTCGTTCACGGTTGGAGAGGAGGAAAGCTGTGCGCAGCAGCAATCTCGAGCCGGAGGTTGTCAGCGTCTGTGTATAGAGTGGCGAGGGAAGTGGTGATCTGGCTTTCCAAGGCCGACACTCTGGAGACCAATTCGGTGAGAGCGACAGAGGCAGTCGTCGGACTTGGTGAGCTGGTCGACGTGATGGGAGTTACCGGCTGCTCGATGTGGCCGTAGGGTGTTCGGGAGTGTGATGATCAGTGGTGTTTTGGCTTTGGCCCCGTGCTAGTGTTGGGTCTGCGAACCTCCTCCTATTGGCTGCAGTTGCCCCAGTGGGATGTCTCCGTCGGTCAGGGATGTCCTTTTTCGCTTTATGAGCGTTATTTGGGCCAGACTTGCCCCGTAGGGTTTATCCGACCCTTAACGCTTCCGTATAAATTGATTCTGGGTGTCAGTGTATCTGTTTGCTGTAGATAGCCAAGATTTAGAGGCAGCTGGGCCACCTCCGTCCTGTGTTTGGCTCGCTACAAATGCGCCTCTGTGGGGACGGAAACTTGCTCGATTGTTGTTCTCCGAGAGGTCCGGTACGAGTGCTTTAGTATAGGAGCGAAAAGCCCATCGCGACAGTCGCTCCGGTTCTTCTCAGAGCCACACCAGGGAGAAGCGACTCTCGCAGAGACAGCCGAGCCTCCCGGAGCTACAGAGATTGGTCTCCGGGGAACTTCTCCGACGGCCAGGTAGCAGTCGGGTGGAAGCAGCAATCCGCAGCGAGTGAGAGTCGCCGTGTCGGTAGCCGCGGCCGCAGCGCCCGTTACCTGCAGCTTCTTACAGGCGCACCGGCAGTTTAACTGGGCAGAGAGTCACGACCGCAGCCAACAATCTCTGACTGGTCTCTAGGCGCCTCTTTTTGGGGATGATCCGCTGACTTTCGGGCTTTTAGCACCCACTATCTGTTCTTTTCTTCTACCTTCACTTTTTCCTCTTTTCTGTCTAGATTAAGAAACTTAATACAGCACATTCTAATTCCCCACACTCTAAACTTAACACTTAAACATACACTAATATAAACAAACACAATGGCGAAGACCGGTAGAGCCCATGTCCTCTCACCCTCTTCCTTGTCCTCCTCGACAAAGACGGTGAAGGCGAGGACCCTGGACATCTCCACGGTTGAGCAGCAACCGACGCAGTCACCGAAGAAGTCGCCGAAGAAGGAGAAGCCCCCGCGAAGACGTCAGCACCCAGGAAGAAGACGTCTACGAAGAAGACCACCGATACTGAGACATCACCACCACACCTACAACTCCACAGCAGACGCCTCCCCCTCCTAAACCTACTCCTTCTCCTGAACCTACTTCTTCTCCTAAACCTACTCCATCTCCTAAACCTGGCTCCTCCAAGGACTCAGACAACACACAGACTGTCACCAACACCAATACTCACCTCTCCCCAGCTACACACACACCTAATTATGCAGACGCCACTAGGACACCTCCCAACAAATACACAGAGAAACGGGCCGATTTGGCACCTCTCTTCATAAGCAAAGGCCAGACAAACATACACACACTCCTCAAAGAATTTGATTCCACACACACACACACACAACTACACTGTACACACAGCTCCACGCTCCGGAGACTACGCGGTCAAGGCGACCTCCTTGAGTGAATATAACGAACTCGTTCACTTCCTGAAGGGAAAGGGTGCACAGTTTTACCTCCTTCCTCACCCAGAAGTCAGGACCGTTAGATTTGTAATCAAAGGACTGTGCGCCTCGTTCTCCGGAGAGCACATAAGACAGGAACTGCGGCCTTCCGCGGATTTGAGGCGATCCGCGCCGTGTAGATGAGACGCCGGACTAGGAATAGAGAACCCCTGCCTATGTTCCTAGTGGAACTGCAGGACACTGTGGAGAATAGAAAGATATTAGGCCTCCAATACCTGGCACACTTTAGAATCAGAGTAGAACCGCAAAGGGCTGCCTAAGAGCCAAAGCACTGCTCACGTTGTCAACACCTGTGGCACGTGCAGCGAGAATGTAGGACTCCACAGCCAAATGTACAGGACCCCATTTTTCAGGTACTTGCAGCGTTCCGCCAAAGGGTACGAAAGTGCGTGCTATGTGGCTCCAAGGGACATGGTGCAACTTGGCGCGGTTGCACCGCATGGCTGGCCGCACTCAAGAAAGCTTCGCCGCAACAACCCCAGCGGGCTAGGGACCCCCCACCCCTACCCCCAAATAGGAATAGCTTTTTCCCCGCTGGGAATCATCGAGCAGAGGGGCAATGGTTAATTAGAGATAATCGGGACGGACGTGACCTACCCCTAATCCAGCCCCCTCTGCAACCAGGGAACCGCAGGCACCGCCCATGGAAACCCTGGCACCTAAAGAGCGACACCCACCACGACAGAAGCAGAACACACACACACACCAACATTTACACAACCTCCCATAATGTGCGGAAAGAGCCCTTTCAGGCCTAGATTGCTCACCCCTCGCGAACATGTAGAAAACGGCGAAGCTATAACAAAATTCCTATGTGAGTTAGGACTGCCAAGCCCAGGACTGGCCATGGACCTCTTCCGGGCCCATGCCTAATGGCTCTTGGAAAAAATCAGCTCCCCTCAAACCCATCCTGAACTAGTCTTCGACCACATACGCACCTTCTTTGGAATTCTTCATCAGCACTGTCATGGCTAGCTCAAACACAATCAACATTAATCTACTGGAATGCACATAACATCCGCCGTAAAAGAAAGGAACTAACAGAATTATTGCAGCGGAACTCGATTCAAATTGCACTCATTAATGAAACACCCTTAGGAAGATGATGGATTCAATATTCCGGGATATACTGTATATCGCACCGACCGAAATAGAAGGGGGGGGGAGGAACAGCAGTAATTATCCAAAATAGCGTTAACCATTTTCAAATGTACGTACCATCACTTTCACGCTTAGAAGCTACCGCGGTCAAAGCAGAACTCCTAAGGTCGTCAATGACCTTAGCTGCAATATATAACCCCCCAGTCGACATCGAACTAAATGACCTTGATACGATCATGCAACTAGACACTAAACTGATAGCTGCAGGGGATTACAACGCCAAGTACTATCTCTGGAACTGTATGAACCACAATGAAAACGGGAGAAAACTGCTACGATACATAAATAATAACAATTACTTACTGGTAGGACCCGAGGAGCCCACATATGTCTCCCACATAGCCAACAACATACCCGACATATTAGACATAGCAATACTAAAAGAAATAACAACAGAAACAAACACCAGGGTGATGCATGAACTAACATCTGATCACTACCCGGTACTGCTGCAACTCGAAGCTCCAATCACGTTTATGCAAGAACCACCTAGGCATAACTACAACTTAACCGACTGGGAAACCTTCACAGCCGCAGTCGACAAACACATTACAGAAATTCACATTGACTCACACGAAAAGCAAAATGAGGCGCTAGATATCATTGACAACCTCATCTTGCAAGCCACTGAGGAATGCGTGCCTATATGCCATAGGCCGTCAAATCCACTGAGCTTCCCGCGTGACGTAAGAGCTGCCACGCACAACAGCAACCGCGCCAGGCACAAATGGCAGCAAACCAGAAACTTAATACACCGCAACGAATATTACGAACGAACCTATCGAATGGAAGTCCAAGGCTACCTACTTAGGTGTAGTAATGGACCATGGCCTAACCTGGAAACACCACATTAACAGGGTTAGAGCCAAACTAAACGTACAACTAAATAGACTATACCCAATATTCAATGTAAACAGCGGACTTCAACTAGGTATTTGTCTAACACTATACAAAACTCTAATACGACATACGCAGCCCTAGTATGGGGATATACTGCCAAAACACACCTCCATAGGCTCCAAACAATGCAGAACCGCATTCTGCGAATAATTACCAAACTCCTGCCTATAGCGCCTACAGCATTATTGCACGAGTAACTAAAAATACATTCAATAGAAGAATTCATAAAGATACTAAGCTACAATTTGTACAAAAACAAAAATAAGAATCATAACCAGCTAATTCAAAAACTAGATGATTACCAGACCACTCATAACAAACATATGCAACCTAGCCATGGCAGGCTGATGGAAGCCCGGAAGCCTGCAACATTCGCAACCACCAATACACAATCCACAAACAGCTGCCCTCACAAGTCCTTGTGCTACCAAGCCAAGGCGGCTCCGGGGGATGAGGGCCCCCACAGCGACACATAAGATAGCCACCAGGCTCTACAAGCCGTGTGATCGCTTACACGAACCCTGCACGACTATGGTTATTCCAGAAACATATAGAATCTATATAAATATTATATGAAAAAAATACAAATGAATTCCTTTATGTACATACATTAAACTAGGACTAGCCCTAATACTAACACTAATAACTACCATTTTAATATGTTCTAGAGACTGGGCTCCCCGAGCCGACGCAGCCAAACGCATCCCACGAGGTAAGCCATTGAATACTAGCAAGTAGAATAGCAAATTAATTCATAGACTCCACCAGCATACTTACAGCATGAAAATAACTATGAGCAACTGCAAACACTAATAACAGAAGGCGCATGCCACTCACTCATTACCTTTACCTTTACTCCCTTTTGTATGGGCATTCACGCCAACTCTAACTCCCCGTGGGGGCGCTCTGGGCCTTTACGGTCAAGTGCGTCTCCTGGACAACCAGCACGCCTATCGCTCCTACATGCACGCATGCGAGCCCTACATCTATCTCCACTGAATTCCGGGGTGCAATAGCAGTACCCGAACACACCTCTCCTAACAATTCCTGCATGTTATTAGCACTAATAGCATGGGGAGGCGATGTAGAATGTTTCTAGGTTGATCGCCACCGAGATGGGGCGAGGTGGTGCCCCTTCTCGCCCTCCCTTCGCGGAGGGCTTTGAAAAATATATGCTAAATATATATGCTAAAGGGTTAATATTTGATAGTGGGAAAGGAGAGTAAAAGGAAAGGACTATTGAGGTCCCGCATGAGCTACTCTCGTTAGTCATGGACGTAGGATGAGTGCTGCCGGTCGATGCCCTGGAGCGGGCAAAGGGCGTATGTTCCGGGTGCATGTAATACGGAGGCCCTGCATGCAGCCGGAGGGTAAAGAGGAGTGGGAGGGGAATAGAAGACATGTGTTTTAATCATCAATTAATTAATTAATTAATTAAATGGTTCGTTCGGGCGAATGTTTCTAAATGACTGTTGGTGTTGCTGTTGTGCTGGGTGTCGGCGGTCGTAATGCACAGTCATTGTTCTGCCGGGTAAAACGGGATGTTGGCGGTTCTTGAGGTCCAGTATGATGTCTGCTAAAAGTTTTCTGGTGCCTTCGAATTGTTTGTGGCTGTATGTTCGGAGTTCTGTGAAGGCTTCTTCTAATCTGTCCATACGTACGGAGACTAGCTCGACAGTGGAGAGGAACTGCTGCCGGAGTTGTTTCTGGTGTTCTTGGAAGACGGGTTGTATATGTGAAACTATGGCCTGAGAGAAGCAGGTGTTCAGAAGTTCTGGCAGTTTTTCATCGATGCTGGTGAGCCGTGATGTAAGGGCCTCCCGACTATGACGGGTGTGCGGCTTGTTCTTTAAGTGGGGCCATGACTGTGTCATGCTCTTCGGAGGTGGCTTCTTCATTCTGGGCTTCGATAAGACCCTGGAGTTCGTTGGCGGTTTCTTGCAGGTTGTTGAGGTGTGTTGTTAGCACCTCTCTCGAGAGTGGACCTTATCGGTGACCTAGCTGTCGGTGCTGTGATTTGCTGGAAGAAGTCATGGGGAAAGTATTGGAAAAAATCCTGAGCCAACAAATAAAGAGATCACTACCAGAATTTACAGCCTTACGCAACCAACAATTTGGTTTTCGTCCACTGCACTCGACGGAACTACAGATACTAAAACTCACCGACGATATCCCCACAGAGTTCAATAATGGCAGCAGCACACAGGCCCTCTTCTTGGACATGGAAGCGGCCTTCGACAGGTGCTGGCACAACGGCCACTTATACAAACTATAACTCCAGCTGAGAGCACTTAGGCCACATCTTCCCATGCTGGCCAGTTACCTGCGAGAACGCCGCTTTTACGTCCAAGTCCTACAGGAAAGATCTCAATCCCTCCATATATCAGCAGGGGTGCATCAAGGGGAAGTTCTGGCTCCCTATCTGTACTCCTTGTACACTCGAGACATTCCCCCAGACCACAGATGCAAGACGTTACTCTATGCTGACGACACTGCAATCTACAATCACCACACTCACCCCAAATACAACCAGAGGGAGCTCCAACGCTATCGGGATAAATTCCTGACCTGAGCTGCCCTCTGGAAGATAGTTATAAATGCTGACAAAGGCCAGCTGATACACTTTACCAAGACTAGAAAAAACAATCACATAGATATAGCGCTACAGGGACGCTAACTGCAGTGCCAACCCACTATTAAATACCTGGGAGTTACTCTAGACAAAACACCAACGTGGAATGCCCATGTTAAGCAAATTACCCAAAAAGGCCAGGCAACGCACCTACGTCAGCTCAATGCTACTGACAAGCAAGCACATTCACACAAAAACGAAACTCATCCTATTCCAATCCTTCATTCAGCGATTCCTTCTTTACGCCTGTACAGCTTGGTCAAATGCAAGGAAAACCAAACTCCTCTCCGTCCAATCCAGCCAAACACCTGCCTACGAAAAATACTACGGGTGGCGATACTCACACCCAACAGAATTGTTCATAAAAATTGCAAGTCCCAACCTTCTTACAAACACTGCACAGCCGCTGCACAAACGCATGCGCCACTATAAAAAAATATTCAAATCCAAAAATACTAAAAATCGGCCAAGCAGAACCACGCCATCGAAAACACAAGCGAATACGCACATTCTAAATGACTCACCATTCAGAAAACCATCTAAGAAAACACTCTAATTGTTATGAACTGTAAATACTTGTAAATATTAAAGTTAATTTTAGGATTGGGGCCGTTCGGGGGATTAAGCTGGTAGCAGTCCACTCGGGGGAAGAGGAGTCGTGGATTAATTGTGTTTCTTTGAGTTCTGGGTTGGATGCCCCTTGTGTCGGGATCAGAAACCTTTACCTGAGGGAACTTCTGGAATTTTGTGACTCGTCTGAGTCAGAGGGAAGGGAAGGAAATCTATAAAGCTACACGGAAACACTGGAGTTCTTATCTGACATCATTTATTTACACTTATTATCAGAATACTGGATTGTTCGCGTAAGCTTGGAAATGTGTCGAACTGACTGACTGTTCTTCTCCTACCGACTTCGCTCACTTTGATTTTGATTGTCTATTCTTTTGCCCGCTTATTTAAATTAACTCTTACAGTTCCGTTATCCGACTATCCAACCTTTAGCTCTTAGTCTCGAATCCCGGACCACTAACTTTCCACTGCTGTCGAAGTCCAGTTGCTCTCTCTCTCTAAGTCTCACTGCTGTCGAAGTCCTGCTGCTCTCTCTCTAAGTCTCTCTGCTGTTGAAGTCCTGCTGCTCTCTCTAAGTCTCTCTGCTGTTGAAGTCCTGCTGCTCTCTCTCTCTCTCTAAGTCTCACTGCTGTCGAAGTCCTGCTGCTCTCTCCGAAGTCCTCCCCTGTTCTGTGTCCCTTACAGTATATATCATATGTAAAGTTTATTGTTTATTAGGAACCTCCCATCGTGAAAATTAAATCCGCGAAATTTATGGAGGTCAGTTCGATTCTCTCTGCGTTATTGGTCCTTCCGTAATATCTATAATTATGCAGGCTTGCTCCGATTCGTTCAATTTTGTAAGATTTCTATTGGTTGTGTGGGACCAATTTCTGGAAATACCTCTCACGTTATAATAGTTCTAAGAACGGACATTCCTGCCGTAAATGTTCGGAAATTTTTATAATCTGACATATCCTTTCACTTTTCTGTCCTTTCAAATTTGTTCACAATGAAATCTCGGCCATAAATAAGGAACATCTATTTGTTTTGTAAAGTCATGCCAAAATCTGTGTACGTTTGAATGTTATTGTCATGAGGGGTTATAAACTTGAGCTGTCATCTGAGATTGACATTTGTTCCTTCTTCGAAAGAAATCCACCCGTAAAGTCATTAGTGCTGTTATCCTTAGTTATTGAAAGAATATGTTTCTCTGCTTTTGTCTGCGTCTCGGTAAATGGTTTTCTTTAAACCCTTTGAAAAGAGAAGTACCTCTTTTCAGGACATAACCCTTTTCCACAGGTCAAAACTTTTAACATTTCCAAGCTTAAGACCCGAACCGTTTTCCATTCACATAAATACACAATGGACCTTTATTAATGTTTAGCACAGGTGCTGTCTAATGACTACGCACTACATAATGTATCAGATGATATTTATGTTAATTATTACTAGCCTTGATTATAACAATATTAACTTAATCAAAGACGGCCTTTAATTCCGGCTACAGGATAAAAATAGATTAAGTAAACATTAAGGTCAATTTACATGTACACCCACAAAAACCTCCAGAACTTTGTACTATCAAAAGAAGCTGCTCCATTGGGCAAGCTCTATTGCCTCTGTATGGGCTTCTAAAACATAATTACTCAAACAAATATTATATCCTAATGTTCAAACTATGTTAACTTTGTACCTGTAAGGATGCGCTTACGTAACAGCCCAGGGAACATTAATCAATAAAATACAAGTTCTGGCGAAACTTCTGAGGCTACTGCCGCAAACACTGTTCTGCTGCAGGTGAGATGGGGAGGGGGGCTGTCCAACGGGGGCGGCTCTTGGCGGGCTCCTACCCTGGTGTCGGCCACTGGTCCCTTGGAGTCCGGTGGCTGCTACTAGACGGTCCTGCAGGGACAACTGTTCTTCCTCAAGACTCCCTAAAGCCACGAACCAGCCAACCCGCTCACAAAATCGTCACACGCAATGTCCAGCATTCACCTCGCACATGGCCTCCTCTTGCATGGAGTCGTAACCTTAACAACCACTGGTCTGAAATGCCAGCTGGAGATATTATATTTATATACGGGCTGCTCCAAGGTGATTGATTCGGCTGGAGCAGGGAGTGTGCACTAGGAGGGCAGGGGATCTCCTCTCTGGACATTCGGAAGAGGAAAGGAAGGCAGGTCGTCGGAGCGGATCGGTTAGCTAGTGAGCGGATCGTTTTTTACGCCATTTTTATGGCTGGGGTACAACTACTTTCCTACTCCACCATCGATCTCACCCTGGAGGGTGTGTCTGATTTCTGTGCTATTGGTTGACATTGAAATTAACACTGCGTAGTTTCCTTATCTACAGCAACAGGTGGGCGCGCTCGTTCGTGTCCGCCACGCAGCAACCCACAAGGAACTAAACTTTGTGTTTCTTCACCACTGTATTTTCTGCATTTCTGCTTTTCCGGACACCACAGCAACACAAAACAAGGTTAGTGCTCAACTGTGTGAGGAGAGTAGTGCACTGCACATTTGCTGTGTTTTATAGGGATTTATAGTTACTGATAACTTTACCATGAACCCAAGTGCCGCAGAAAGCACAACTGTTGCGAGAGTTTCTGGCAGCCAGAACTCCGCGAAGGCCTCAACTTCTACAGAGAAGGTGACAAACCACCAGTCTGGCCTAAAGAAAAAACGTAAACCTCGCCGAGTGCGTAAAGCAAATGGTGAGGGAATCCCCAACGCTGCCAAATGCAAGGATGACAGCCCCTCGCGGGAACGTTCTACCTTGCGAACAGGCCAAAAGCCGGAAAACAAGTCCGTCAACAGCAGTGACGATTCGCTCACTGATTTCTCATCCGATTCTGAGAAGACTTCCATCTTCTCAGTACACTCCTCATATATGGAGGACGACAGCTCATCCGCTCTAGCTTCAGAAGCGGATGATGCTGAGTTTCAAGTGGCTGCCGGTAAACGAAAGCGGCGAACCCGACCTCATTATTAGACAGAAGGCTCCAGAACAGCTGGAAAGCCAACAACTTCAGCAGCTAGTAGTAGTAATCCTACCACTAATATTTCTAGACGCCACATCCCACCAATAATCGTGGACTCCTTTCAGGGGGTTACGTGCTTCCTAAAGGAAGTAATACATTTCAGGCTAGGTGTGCAGAAGACCACCAGCGCTAGTTAACTAACTTGAAACGGCGAGGAATTTCACACTTTTCCTTTGCCGTCGACAAACCTTGAGACATTGAACGAATTAACCGAGGGCTGCCAGCGGACACTCCGGTGGGGGATATCGCTGACGACCTCAAACGCCGGAGTATACAACCCAAATTAATCAAACAACTTTCAAAGCCCGCCCAAGGTGAAAACCCATCAGCAAGTGTGCCCATCCCCCTATTCTTGGTGATAGTAGAGCGGGCTGACGACCCTGAGGTGGCGATAGACAAGCTTTCGTCATTATGCTACCTCAGTATAAAAGTCGAAACTCCCAGACGCCCCGGCGGCCCCGCACAATGCCATCGCTGTTTGGGCTTTAACCATTCGAGCGAGTTCCCTCGAACACTTAGATGCGATGGCCCCCATCCCCGCGAGGCCTGTCAACGAGCTCCCACGGAGATCCCCACCTGTGGTAATTGCAAAGGGGAACACGTGGCGTGTTACGGAGGGTGCCCAACAAGGCTAAGGATAATGAGCAACACCAACACCAATGCCCGCAGGGTTCCAGACAGCAACACGGAACCAACCACCCTTACTACGTCGCCTCCGGATGCAACACTCCGCCAACCAGACGCTACTACCACTGCCACGCCCATCAAGACCATCACCTCCTACGCTGCAAAAGCACAGGAACAGTCCACGGATGGTCGACGAATGACGAGAATGAACCAACAGGTCACAACAGCAAAACAGACAACTGCAACCACAGTTCCACCCCTACCTAAACCCAAGCCGCAGAGGCAGCCCCGCCCTCCCAGGAGGACTCCAGCTGCTGAGGGGCCGCGCACTCCCCAGCAGGGAGGAACCCCGAAGACGCGGCTGCCTCCAAGGCCCTCCATCACCACCCCCCAATCCAAACGGCGAAAGCACCTTAGACTTGCTCCAGTGGCTGTCACAACAGACATATGGTAGGAAGTTACAGGAGCTCCTCGTCCGCTTCAGCCAAGCACCTGACTCCACCAGCAAGATGATGATAGTCTTCGAGGCCATCGCCCCTCTTGTCGACAGCAACCAGGCGACCCAGAATGCCGAACGGAACTAGGTCTCGTACCTCTCAAACCCCAAAAGGGTGCCGGGCCTGCCGGGCTAACGCCCTTCATGCTCCGCAAACTTCCTTTCAAGGCTGTGCTCTTTGTCACAAGGGTCTTCAATATGTGCATCAGCCTGAGCCACTTTCCACGAGAGTGGAGGGAGGCACGGGTGATATGCATATTGAAACCAGGCAAATACCCAACTCACCCCTCCAGCTACCGATCAATCAGTCTCCTTTCTACGCTCTCAAAAGTGTTTGAGAAATTACTACTAGCCCGAATGCTTCCCTTACTGGGAAGCATTCAAGCCATCCCTTCTCACCAATTCGGTTTTCGTCCTGGGCACTCTACTGTCGAACAGCTGCTGAGGGTTGTGGAAGCCTCAGCCCTGGGCTTCCAGGAGGGAGCCTACACCCCAGCAGTGTCTTTGGACATAGAAAAGGCCTTCTCGACGACCTGGCACGCCGGGCTCCTATACAAACTCATCCACCTGGAGCTTCCCAAACACTACATACATAATATACACTCATACCTCAAACATCGCACTTTCAAAGTAGAGGTGGCGGGAAACAATTCAACACTAAGATCGATACGCGGCGGAGTCCCCGAAGGTTCTGTTCTATCCCCAATTCAGTTTAACATTTACATGTCAGACTTTCCCCACGCAGCAGACATCAACACAGCTCAATACGCAGATGACGTCCTGCTATACAAAACAAATAGAAACATAAACACAGCCATCATTCCCATACAAAGACTACTACACCTAATCGAAAGGTGGTGTACGCGTTGGCGAATGTCAATAAACCCGGCAAAGAGCAACGCCATAATCTTCACCCAATGCCCCATGCCCGCTAAATCCCACACGCTGACATACATACAGCAAAGGATAGGGTGGAAAAATTCCATAGCCTACCTTGGTGTGCAACTAGATAAAGGTCTAACCTTTAGGGAACACATTGGACGGAGTGCCCACAGGGCACAGGGAGCAATTTCTCAACTTTTCCCTATGCTCAGTTCCAAAGCGATGCCATTTCACCTGAAATTACACATTTTCAAAGCCGTGATTATCCCTGTCACACTATCCGCCTGTGAAATCTGGGGTATGGCTGCTGACAGTTGGCTTGCACTTGCGCAAAGGGTACAGAATAAAGGTCTCAGGATCATTTATTCCGTACATCGATGCTTTCCAGCTAGGCTGCTCCATGACAGTTCTTCCCTCCCATGTATCGAGGAGGAAATTAGACGCCGGACCACTAAATTTTACGCCAAATTACCATTCCATGAGAGCGCTATCGCCCGTTCGCTCGGCAGCTATTCCTGCAGCAATAGGCCAAAGCCCAAATTCAAAGTGCCGCGCCTAGCGTGCGGCCACCTCGGATAACAAAGGGGCATAACAGAGCTACAGGAAAATATTCCAAACCCCCAACAGATTAACAGAAATAACCAGTAAAACTAAATAACGGTTTGCCCATACTGAGCACAAAGTAATGTGATCAACATGCGCACACCAAGAAACTCCAAGGATGTCATATCCACCCGCTCCAATAAGGATAAGCTTCTACGGCACAATCCTTCCACCAAACACCCAAAACCACACAACCACCCTATGATCTTCTTTCCATCTCAGCGGTTAAACCCAACACAGGGTAGGGACGCAGCAACTACACACACGCTGTGTCTAACCCCAGCCTGCTAGTTTACTTCGGCTTCAGCTTCGGCTTCCGCTCTGACTCTCTGGTTCACGCGAATTTTTGTCTTATATGCTCCAATATCGAATGCCAATTTACCACTTCATGAGAGCGCTCCCGTTCCATCACTCGGCAGCTATTCCTTTCGCAAATAGTCTAAGCCGAAATTGAAAGTGCCACGCCTATAGTGTGGCCACCTTGGATAATAAAAGGGCATAACCTAGCGACAGAAAAAACATTCCAAGCCCCCAAAATAACTACCAGAAAATAAACAACAGAAAAACCAATGACGATATGCTCGTGTTGTCTACAAAATAGGTGAACAACACGCACATATCGCGCAAATTCCAAGGAAATCATATCCGCCCGCAGCAACTAGGATAAGCTTGTCCGCACAATCCTTCCGCCCCACAACCAAAACAGCACAACCATCCTACATACCCCATCCCTTCTCTGCGGTTATGCCCAACACAGGGTAGGTACGCAGCATCCATACACAGGCTGAGCACTATCCTCAGCCTGCCAGATCTGCTCGCTAGCTTGCTCGCTCGCTCGCCATGAGAAATGGGAACACTATCCCCAAACACTATCTTACCTCTACCCCACAAACAACCTACATCCTTCATCCAACCCTATGGTTAAGCCCACACATGGGTAGGAACATAGCAACTGTACACAGGCTAGTTACTAACACAGCCTACCACATTTCGGCTCGGCGGTTCGGCTAGGTTTTGAGCGTTTATTATATATGATGGCTTGGCTTTTTGTCGGATTGAATGACATTCTCCAGCGCTTGCTCCACATTTCGATTAGGTGTAACACTCTTTGTATGGGTATTACGGCTCTGCCTATGCGTTTGTTTGTTTTGTATACCAAGACGTCGTCTGCATATTGTGCAATGTTGACGTATGGTGTGTGGGGAAACTCTGCTATGTAAATGTTCAATAGGATTGGTGAGCGAATAGAGCCTTGTGGAACTCCGCCGCGTATCTGTCTTAGTGTGGAACTGTTTCCCGCCACCATTACAGTGAAAGTTCCGTGTTTGAACTATGTGTGTAGTAGCTGTATGTAACCAACTTCAAACCTTTGAAGCCACGGCTGCATTTATAGAACTTGAAGGCACGAAGGTTCTGCTAATATCTGCATACCACTCCCCCTCCAGAGCATTCCAGGAAGCCGATTACCAATCCATTTTTGCCCTACATCCTAGTGTCATTCTGGCCGGTGTTTTCAATGCCAAACATTCACGTTGACATTGCACTCAAGGAGCAGATACCATAGGCAACGCAATCACTCGCTTGATAGATCAGGATCCACAACTACGAGTCCCTGGCAACCAATTCACCATCCGCTTAGTAGAGCACAACCATGTGTCATCGACTTTGCGTTCACCAAGCATTTCCCATACCATCTCACCCTCACATCATTCAACGCATTACATTCCGATCATAACCCCGTGTTGGCATAGATCAACAAAAGGTTTGCCATCCACGACGTCGCGGTTCTAATCCACGAAATTGATTGGAAAAGCGTCAAGGACTGCCTCAACACTGTCATTCCCCCAAATCCAAAAATTATGGACATTCCCTCCCTAGAGACTGCAGTCTTATCCATCTCCCATATGGTAAAACGAGTGGCTCACAGCCTCAGGATCCACAGCGCCCCACCCCCACACCCTGACGTCCTCCCGCTAAACCTCGAGATCCTCATCCACCGATCATGGGCAACCCGCAGACTATTTCAACTTCACCACACGCCACATCATCGAAGGCTCTGGAGGCGCTTGCGCGGCGAAGTCCGTGCCCGCATACGCGAGCATAGAAGATTAATTTTTTTGATTCAATTTATTTATGGACCCTTTTTAACATCTCAGGTCATCAGCGTCCCATTCAAAAAATAGGACGTGAAACGGCCGACAAATTTTAGAGGCCTCTCTTTCAGGCTTGAGGTTCTTTTTCGTGCCGTAAACGTACGACATGGGACCCACGGCTTTACTTCCCTTCTGAAGGAAGCCATACTTAGGATTTTTACGCCCGAAAAAATCCATCGGTCCTGGCCGGATTCGAACCCGCGATCTTGGATATAGGAGGCAAATATGGTAACCACTACACCACCAGGATCGACGCGAGCATAGAAGGTTCGCCTGGGAGGACACATTGGCTAGACAGAACCTTGCTGATGGCAACGTGTGGAGGATCGGCAAAAACCTCCGTGGACAACGAGTTCAGACTTACCATCCTATCCATGGCACCAGAGGCCTGGCCTTCGAACCCCAAGCCAAAGTAAATGCTCTTACTGACTACTTGTAACAGCTTTTCAGGCCATAGAGAATTCCCCCAGGACGGCAGCTTTTCAAGTCAAGTTCGTCGAGACTTTCTTCGATACTTCCGCCGAACGCCAGACGATACGGACGATAACATTCCCATCTTCCATTTGCCTTCCACACTAGGGCGGTGATTGTGAGAGCAGTGAAGTTGTGTCGTGCTGCCATTTTTTAAAAACACTTTCCAGGAATTCGAATATTTCTATGAGATTATCCGCTAGCCCATTTGCCTCCTTGAATTTAACTATGGAGGATTTTAAGTTGGCCAGAATTTTATTTATGTTAATTTCTTTGAAAAGTATAATTAATTCTTTTATGGAGGAAGATTCATTAGATTGTGTGTTTATAACCCCGCCTGTAGTGGCCGCAAATGTCTCTCCCGGTTGTACAGGAGCCCTGTGAGTGATAGGGTTGGGGATTGTAGTGGGGGTGGAGCGGTTTGCTTGGTGATTTTGATTTGCCTGGTTAGTGCTAGGAGTTGCCTCCTATCCCTTTCGTTTTGGAATATGGTATAGCCTCTGTAGTTTGCTGGATGTTCGCTGTTACAATTCACACAGATTGGTGTCAAATTGAGATTTGTTTTTTTAGGGCAGTCCTGCATGATGTGCAAGCCGCTGCAAAGCACGCAACGGGGTGTGAGGGTGCACATTTTGAGTGTGTGGCCAATTTTCCGGCAGTTGAAACACTGCGCGATGTGGTTTTGGGTCTTTTGGTATTCTACCTTAATAATGACGTTTATAAGACTACGTTCTTGGATGAATGATTGTGACTTGTCGGCCCTCTCTAATGTCACTTGGTACAGTGGGAGTGGCCTGCCCCTGGACTCCATCTGTCTGCAGTGGGGGAGAGGATGCTGTTTCACCATAATAGCGTCAGAGATCTCCTCGACATCTAGGCCCGTGGGCATTCCTCTGATAACAAACCTTAGCGGCTGTTCGCTTTTTGGTATGAATTAGTAGTATTGTAATTTGGATTTATGTAGTTGCTGCTAGGGTTTCTTTAAAAGTAGTCAGATTTTAGTAGCAGTTTGAGCTTATGTGGTGTGTTTTGTATTGTGTAATCCCTGGTGGGGCAGGTTTTGTGTAGAATTTCGTTAAGTACCTTGAGTGAGCTATTGTCTGGTATGATAATTCTAGGGAGCCGTTGTGGTAGTGAGCCAATAGTGTGTTGTGGGATTTCCTATTTTTAAGCGTTTGTTTGACTTGCACTATCTGACTGGTTGCCTTGTTGCTTGGAAGGTAGGGGGCTGGGAGTTGTTTTGTAGGAGTTGGGGTTTGTTTGCTCGGGAAGCCTTGTGTTTTGGGGCTATGAAGTATCAGCTGATTCTTGACTTTGATTGTGGGAGTTAGCTCAGGTTGAACTAATTCTTCCTCGCTGGAGAGAGAATCATATTTATTGGAAGAGGGTATGGAGTAGGTTTTTGATTTGGTTGCTCTTTTGATTCTGGGTTTTATTGTATGTAGGTCACCTTCACTTTCACTAGAGTGAAGCCTCTTCTTGGAGAGGGTGGTCCATCCCTGACTACCTAGATACAATTCCTTCCTCTTGCTGGCTATCTCCCGAATGCACCCCTCTAGGCTTTGTGCCACCGAGATCCATTGGGAATCACTTGGCTGGAGGGATTGTAATGTGTATCTGTAATTGATTTGTTATATTGCAAGTCTAGTAGTACTTTTTCAATGTGCAAATAGTGAGCTGAAACGCAAAGTTCTTTTTCAATACATTGGCAATGATGTTCATGAGAGTACCTAAATCTAGGATCACTGGTTACACATTTGTCACTGATTTCACTGTTTTCACTGTTAGTGGTGCACTTGGGGGTGGCACATGTGTCAATTGGGTTTATGTTAACACTCACTGGCACGGTCTGCACACTTTCTGGGGTGTTGGGATGCACTTTGGGGTCTTTTTGTGGGTGGTCGATACTGTTGGAGGAACAGTAGAGAAACTGTTGGCTTGCGCCATTATTTTTAAAATTGTGGCACTATACACTTCGCTGTGACTTGATGGTTGCTGGCTGCATCGGCCGCCCGGCTGGGAATGATGCTGATGTTGTGTGCCAGGTCCGTGCCCACAGTCGACCTTGTGGCCGGGAGGCGCGGACCTCCTCTTTTTTTTTTCTTTCTAAACTACTTTTTTACTAGGCAGGTGTGGGAGGTGAATGGAAGGAAAAGGTACTAAAGTCCCGCATTAGCACCTTGGTTAGTCTGGGCATAGTGATGGTATGCTGCCGGCCAAAAGGCCGGGAGCGGGTAACAGAGCGTGGGTACCGGGTGCATGCATGGCCGAGGCCCTGAGGTTGCCTCAGGGTTAAGAGGAGTGGGAGGGGAATAAAATGCAAAAGTTTAAACAAAAATGATTAAAGAAAATATGGCGTTTGAGAGGGCGTTAAATACTATTGGGAATAACCTAACCAAATTTAACCTAACCTAACCTAACCTAATTTAACCTGGCCCAACCAAACCGAACTTAACCTAACCTTAGCAAGCCTAATCTAATCTAACTTATCTAACCTAGCCTTTCAGAGGACGTTTGAAACGATCGAAAATAAATCGTAAATTATATTTATTATTACGGTTTCTTTCAGTGATGTATGGTTTTCCAAGTCTAAGAAACTATATAAATATAAGAGAAACAGTTATTTCCTACAAAAAAATGTTTAGGGAAAGAAACGGATTTGAGAGGACGCTAGAAACGATCGAAAAGCCTAATATATCATAATACCTAACATATCCTAAGCTATCTAAACCAAAAGTAACCAAACCTATGAAACGTTTCATAGCCTTAGAAAAAATTACTGCACTGAAATAAACTGTAAAATTTATTAAAATATACGATTTATTTTGGATCAATTCAAATGTTCTGTGAAGAGCTTGGTTAGATTAGGTTAGGTTATTTCCGATCGTTTCTTACGCCCTCTCAAAACGGTTTTGTTCCTTAATCATTTTTTATAGCAAATAACTGTTTCTCTTTCATTTTTACAGTATCATAGCTTTAGAAAAGCATACTGCAATGGAAGAAACTGTAAAATTGATGAATATATACGACTAATTTTCGATCATTTCAAACGTCTTTTGCAACGTGAGGTTAGGTTAGGTTATTAAGTTTGGTTGGAATTGGTAAGGATAGGCTAGGTTTGGTAAGGGCAGTTTTCGTTAGATTTAATTTGTAAGGTTAGGTGAAGTTTATTTAAGGTTAGGTAGATTATATTAGATTATGTTATGTTTGGTTAGGATAAGTTAGGTTAGGTTAGGTAATTTTCTATTGTTCCTCTCGTGCTCTCAAACGCGTTTAATTCCTTAATGAATTTTGATAGCAAATAAATGTACCTCTTTCATTTTTATAGTATAATAGTCTTAGGAAAGCACAGTGTAATGAAATAAACTGTAAAATTGATTAAAAAATACGATTTATTTTCCATCGTTTCAAATGTCCTCTAAAATATTAAAGTTACTCCAGGTTATGTAAGGTTAGTTTTGGTTAGGTTGGGGTACCTTAGGTTAGATTAGGGTAGGTTTATTTCGACTGTTTCTAACGTCCAAAAGCGTTTTTTTCTTTATCGTTTTTTAATTTTTTACCAAATAGCCATTTCTTTTCATTTTTTTATTGCTTCATAGACTTAGAAAAGCACGAGGCCCCAAAAATATTCTAAAATTCATTAAAATATACGTAAGATGATAAAACGTTACCTCTTTGTATATAAAATATACGTAACGTGATAAAACGTATATATTAATGAATTTTACAATGTTTTCAGTGCAGTATGCATTTCTAAGGCTATGTAACCATAAAATTGAAAATAAACAGCTACCAAAATGAAAACATTAAAAAAAAAATAACTTTGGGAGGCCGTTTAAACCATTGAAATAAACCTATCCTAAGCTAACTTACCGCAAAATAACCAAACCTACTCTTACACAACCTAACGTAACCTATCCTTTGCAGAGGACGTTTGAATCCATCGAAAATAAATCGTATATTTTTTATTTTTATTAACTTTACAGTGTCTTTCAGTACAGTATTGTTTTCTAAGACTATGAAAACATAAAAATGAAAGATATACAGTTATTTGCCATAAAAATTATTCAGGAATAAAACGCGTTTTAGAGCACGTTAGAGACAATTAAAAGTAACCTACCCTAACCAAACCTAACCAATTTCACAAAACCTATCCCAGCCTAACTAACAAACGTAACCAAACCTAAATAAACCTATCTTAACCTACCCAACCTAACCATAACAAATCAAACCTAACCTTACCTAACGTAAATTTTTAGAGAACGGTGATAACATTAAAAAATAAACCGTATATATATTAATGAATTTTACGGTATCTTTCGATATAAGGAGTCTATGAAAGTATAAAAATGAAAGAAAAAATAGTTATCTGCTACTAAAAATAATTAAGGAAGATATCGCGTTTGAGAGCAATTTAGAAAGGATCGTAAATATCCTCACTTAACATAATGTAACTAAACCTAACGTAACCTAACCGAACCCAAGCAAACATTACGAAACCCAAAATAACCTAATCAAACCTAGACTAACCTAGCCTAACATGTCGCATTTCGTTCGAAACGATCGAAAATAAATAGTATATTTTAATTAATTTTACAGTTTCTTTTTCAGTTTAGTTAGTATATTTTATTTAATTTTACAGTTTCTTTCAGTAATGTATGCCTTTCAAAGTCTACGAAACTATATAAATATAAGAGAAACAGTTATTTCCTATAAAAAAAATGGTTATGGAAAGAAACGGATTTGAGAGGACGCTACAAATGATCGAAAAGCCTAATGTATCATAAGCATACCTAACGTATCCTAAGCTATCTAAACCAAAAGTAAGCAAACCTATCCCAACAAATCTTAACCTAACCCATACCTAACCCTATCTAATCAAACCTAACCTAACCTAACCTAACCTAAGCTTTTAGAGGATACTAGTAACATTCGAAAATATTGAGCACGTTAGAAAGGATCGAAAATATCCTAACTTAAACTAATTTAACTAAACCTAAAGTCAACTAAACTAAACACACCCAGCCTTACATAACCAAACCCAAACACCTAATCTAATCTAACCAAACCTAACCTAACCTTTCAGAGAACGTTCGAAAAGATCGAAAGTAAATCGTATATTTTAATTAATTTTACAGTTTCTTTCAGGGTAGTATGCTTTACTAAGTCTAAGAAACTATATAAATAGAAGATAAACAGTTATTGCTTACAAAAAAATAAAAGGTTAGGGAAAGAAACGGATTTGATAGTTCGCTAGAAACGATCGAAAGGCTTAATATATCATAACCAAACCTAACCTATCCTAAGCTATCTAAAGCAAAAGTAACCAAACATATCCAAACCTATCTTAACCTAACCCATACCTAACCCTACCTAATCAAAACTAACCTAACCTAACCTAACTGAAACTGAGCTTTTAGAGGACACTAGTAACAATCGCAAATTAAGCACGTTAGAAAGGATCGAAAATATCCTAACTTAAACTAATTTAACTAAACCTAAAGTAAAATAACCTAAACAAACCCAGCCTTACATAACCAAACCTAAGAACCCTAATCTAATCTAACCGAACCTAATCACAGAACGTTCAAAAATCGAAAGTAAATGGTATATTTTAATTATTTTTAGAGTTTCTTTCAGGGCAGTATGCTTTTCTAAGTCTAAGAAACTATATAAATAAAACAGAAGCAGTTATTTCTTACAAAAAAAAAAAAAAAAAAGGTAAGGGAATGAAACGGATTTGATAGTTCGCTATAAACGTTCGAAAAGCCTAATATATCATAACCAAATCTAACCTATCGTAAGCTATCTAAACCAAAAGTAACCAAACCTATCCAAACCTATCTTAACGTAACCCATACCTAGCATTACCTAATTAAAATTAACCTAACTTGAGCTAAGCTTTTAGCGGACACTAACACCATTTGAAAATATGTAGCACGTTAGAAAGGATCGAAAATATCCCAACTTAACCTAACTTAACTAAACCTAACGTGAACTAACCTAAACAAACCCAGCTTCCCATAACCAAACCCAAACATACCTAATCTAATCTAACCGAACCTAATCAGAGAACGTTCAAAAAATCGAAATTAAATGGTATATTTTAATTATTTTTAGAGTTTCTCTAAGGGCAGTATGCTTTTCTAAGTCTAAGAAACTGTATAAATAAAAGAGAAACAGTTATTTCCTACAAAAAAATGGTCAAGGAAAGATAATTAAGAAAAAAAAAAAAAACGCGTTTTAGAGGACGTTTGAAACAATGTAATATAAATCGTATATTTTCATCAAATTTTTAGTTTCTTTCAGTGTAACTTGCTTTGTTATGGATGGGGAATTAGAAAAATGAAAGAAACAGTAATTTGTAACAAAAAATTATTAAGGAAAAAAGAACGCGTTTAAGAGGACGTTTGAAACGATCGAAAATAAACCGGATATTTTGATGAATTATACAGTTTCTTTCAGTATTCGGCTATGAAACTATAAAAAGTGAAAGATAAACCGTTATTTGCTACAAAAAATAATGAAAGAATAAAGCCTGTTTGAGTGGCCTATAGAATTGATCGATTCGATAATAACCTAATTTTACCTATACTTTCAGAAACCGTATTAAACGATCGAAAATAAATGGTATATGTTCATGAATTTTAGTTTTTGAGTATAATATTCCTATTAAACAATAAAAATGAAAGCGAAACAGTTATATGTTACAAAAAATGATTAAGGAAAAAACGCGTTTGAGAGGATGTTAGAATGCAGTAAAATAACCTAACCCAACCTAAACTAACCTAACCCTTCATAGGATGTTTGAAACGATCGAAAATAAATCGTATATTTTATTTAATTTTACAGTTTCTTTCAGTAATGTATGCTTTTCCAAGTCTAAGAAACTATATAAATATAAGAGAAACAGCTATTTTCTACAAAAAAAAAAAAAATGGTTAGGGAAAGAAACAGATTTGAGAGAACGCTAGAAATGATCGAAAAGCCTAATATATCATAAGCATATTAACCTAACCTAAACTATCTAAACCAAAAGTAACCAAACCTATCCCAACTAATCTTAACCTAACCCATACCTAACTCTAATTAATCAAACCTAACCTAACCTAACCTAACCTAATCTAACCTAACCTAGACTAAGCTTTTACAGAACACTAGTAACATTCGAAAATATTGAGCACATTTGAAAGGATCGAAAATTGCCTAACTTAACCTAATATAACTTTACCTAAAGTAAACTAAACTAAACAAACCCAGCCTTACATAACCAAACCCAAGCAAACCTAATCTAATCTAACCGAGCCTAGCCTAACCTTTCAGAGAACGTTCGAAAAGATCGAAGGTAAATCGTATATTTTAATTAATTTTACTGTTTCTTTCAGGGCAGTATGCTTTTCTAAGTCTAAGAAACTATATAAATAAAAGAGAAGCATTTATTTCCTACAAAAAAAATGTTAAGAAAAGGTAATTAAGAAAAAAGCGCGTTTTAGAGGACGTTTGAAACAATGGAATTTAATCGTATATTTTCATAAAATTTTTAGATTCTTTCAGTGTAATTTGCTTTGTTAAGGCTGGGGAATTAGAAAAATGAAAGAAACAGTACTCTGTAACAACAAATTATTTGGAAAATATAAGGCGTTTCAGAGGACGTTTGAAACGATCGAAAATAAACCGGGTATTTTGATGAATTGTACAGATTCTTTCAATATTCGGCTATGAAACTATAAAAAGTGAAAGAGAATCCGTTATTTGCTACAAAAAATGATGAAAGAATAAAGCCCGTTTGAGAGGGCGATAGAATTGATCGATAATAACCTAATTTAACCTATCCTTTCAGAACCCGTATTAAAAGATCGAAAATAAATGGGGTATGTTCATGAATTTTAGTTTCTGCAGTATAATATTGCTATTAAACAATAAAAATAAAAGACAAACAGTTACTTGTTACAAAAATGATTAAGGAAAAAACGCGTTTGAGAGAATGTTAGAATGGAGCGAAAATAACCTTACCCAAAATAACCTAACCAAACCCTTCAGAGGACTTTTGAAACGATCGAAAATAAATGGTATATTTTATTTAATTTTAGTTTCTTTCAGTAATGTATGCTTTTTAAGTCTAAGAAACTATATAAATATAAGAGAAACAGTTATTTCCTACAAAAAAAAAAAAAAATGTTTAGGGAAAGAAACGGATTTCAGAGGACGCTATAAATGATCGAAAAACCTAATATATCATATACATACCGAACCTATCCTAAGCTATCTAAAACAAAAGTAACCAAACCTTTCCCAACCAATCTTAACCTAACCCATACCTAACCCTACCTAATCAAACCTAACCTAACCTAACGTAACGTAACCTAACCTAACCTAACCTAACCTAAGCTTTTAGAGGACACTAGTAAAATTCGAAAATATTGAGCACGTTAGAAAGGATCGAAAATATCCTAACTTAACCTAATTTAACTAAACCTAACGTGAACTAACCTAAACAAACCCAGCCTTACATAACCAAACCCAAACAAACCTAATCTAATCTAACCGAACCTTATCAGAGAACGTTCAAAAAATCGAAACTAAATGGTATATTTTAATTATTTTTAGAGTTTCTTTCAGGGCAGTATGCTTTTCTAAGTATAAGAAACTATATAAATAAAAGAGAAGCATTTATTTCCTACAAAAAAAAAAAATGTTAAGAAAAGGTAATTAAGAAAAAAGCGCGTTTTAGAGGACGTTTGAAACAATGGAATTTAATCGTATATTTTCATAAATTTTTTAGATTCTTTCAGTGTAATTTGCTTTGTTAAGGCTGGGGAATTAGAAAAATGAAAGAAACAGTAATCTGTAACAAAAAATTATTAAGGAAAAAAGAAAGGGTTTCAGAGGACGTTTGAAACGATCGAAAATAAACCGGATATTTTGATGAATTATACGGATTCTTTCAGTATTCGGCTATGAAACTATACAAATTGAAAGAGAAACCTTTATTTGCTACAAAAAACGATGAAAGAATAAAGCCCGTTTGAGAGGCCGATAGAATTGATCGATAATAACCTAATTTAACCTATCCTTTCAGAAACCGTATTAAGCGATCGAAAATAAATGGTATATCTTCATTAAATTTAGTTTCCGCAGTATAATATTGCTATTAAGCAATAAAAATGTAAGAGAAACAGTTACATGTTACAAAAAATGATTAAGGAATAAACGCTTTTGAGAGGATGTTAGAATGGAGCGAAAATAACCTAACCCAACCTAACCTAACCTAACCCTTCAGAGGACGTTTGAAACAATGGAAAATAAATCGTATAATTTATTTAATTTTACAGTTTCTTTCAGTAATGTATGCTTTTCCAAGTCTAAGAAACTATATAAATAGAAGAGAAAAAGTTATTTCTTACAAAAAAAAAAAAAAAACTTTAGGGATAGAAACGATTTTGATAGTTCGCTAGAAACGATCGAAAGGCCTAATATATCTTAACCAAACCTAACCTATCCTAAGCTATCTAACCAAAAGTAACCAAACCTGTCCAATTCTATCTTAACCTACACATACCTAACACTACCTAATCAAACCTAAGCTAACTTAAGCTAAGCTCTTTATCGGACACTATTACCGTACGAAAATATGTAGCACGTTAGAAAGGATCGAAAATATCTTAACTTAACCTAATTTAACTAAAACTAACGTAAACTAACCTAAACACACCCAGCCTTACATAACCAAACCCAAACAAACCTAATCTAATCTAACCGAACCTAATCAGAGAACTTTCAAATAATCGAAAGTAAATGGTATATTTTAATTATTTTTAGAGTTTCTTTCAGGGCAGTATGCTTTTCTAATTCTAAGAAACTATATAAATAAAAGAGAAGCATTTATTACCTACAAAAAATGTTTAAAGAAAGATAATATAAAGAAACGGGTTTTGGAGGACGTTTGAAACAATGGAATATAAATCGTATATTTTCATCAAATTTTTTAGTTTGTATCAGTGTAATTTGCATGAGGAATTAGAAAAATGAAAGAAATAGTAATCTGTAACAAAAAATTATTAAGGAAAAAAGAACGCGTTTAAGAGGACGTTGAAACGATCGAAAATAAACCGGATATTTTGATGAAGTATACAGATTCTTTCAGTATTCGGCTATGAAACTATAAAAAGTGAAAGAGAAACCGTTATTTGCCACAAAAAATAATGAAAGAATAAAGCCCATTTGAGAGGCCGATAGAATTGATCGATAATAACCTAATTTAACCTATCCTTTCAGAAACCCCCCTCAGGGGCCCAATTTATTGGGTACGGGGCGTAGCGACCCCGAGGCACCCGAGCTGCTCCCTCAGGTGCGCGCTTAGCGCGTTAGACTCCTTTTTATTTTGCCTCCACAATACTTTTATCTTTTATACCTCCCTGATTTTAGTCTGATGGATGCCCCCGTGTTTGACACGGTTAAAATGTGACTGGGTAATAGCGTGACTCCCAGCACTGGGCCATCATGTAGGGCAAGAGCGTATCCCCTGGTAAAGGCCATGCCCGGGGAGGGGCCATTACATGCGCTGTAAACTTTCTGCAGGCGATTGGGTCCCTTTGTCTCTACTCAGGAAGGTGTGACCCTGAGGTTACTTTTTCAGGCCAGGGCAACTAACCTAAGCCGGGGTGGCGCCCAGGAAGCAGCCTGCCATCGGAGACAGCTGTAATGGTGGAGGATTAAATCGCTATGGGTATTGAAAACAATTTTACCCAGGTGAAACGAAAGAGAGTAGAAGTAAAAGAAGTAACTGAGAAGCTTTTTCCTCGTTACTTAGTGATCAGTCGTACGGAGGACGGTCAGTCTTTTCAAAGGGTAAACCCATTTATTATTCAGAAGGGCATAGACGCCATAGCTGGACCCGTGAAATCCTGCACACGACTTCGCAATGGATCTCTTTTAGTGGAGACAGTTGGAATGTCGCAGAGCAACTCATTGCTCAAGGCGGCGATCCTCCACGGTTATCCGATCCGTGTCGAGCCACATAAATCGCTAAATTCGTCGCGAGGAGTTATATCAACTAATGTTCTTGACGGTATGTCTGACCCGGATATCCAAAACTGTTTGGAAGACCAGGGGGTCACATCCGTGTATTGAGTGCAGGCGAGGAGAGACGGAGAACTACAGCCTACCCGTACTCTCTTCCTCACATTTAACAAGGTTGACCTACCGCAGAAGATTAAAGCGGGCTATGAGGTGATCGAGGTGCGTCCGTATATTCCAAGCCCGTTGCGATGTTATCAGTGCCAGCGTTTTGGCCATACACGCATATCTTGTAAGAGCGCCACTTCCATCTGTGGAACCTGCGGTATGGACAGTCATGAGGGAGCATGTTCATCGGCTCCAGTCTGCGTGAATTGTCGAGGAAATCATCCAGCCTCATCCCGTGACTGCCCTCGGTATCGCGAAGAACGCTGCATCCAGGAAATCCGGGTTAAGGAGAAACTTTCCTTTGTGGACGCCCGGAAGCCCTTTCAATCACGCCAGCCCACAGTACCTCAGACCGGTACGTACAGCGCAGTAGCTTCTTCAGCGACCAAGAAACGCGACAGTAGTATGCAGACGTGTGACCTTATATTTACACGGGTCCCTAATGTACCCAGTTCTCCGAAACGAACCGCCGTGAAACCTAAGCCGGTTGTGTTTAATGCCCCGGAAATTAAGTTAAGGACCGCTTATACCAGGACTGATTTTATGAAGACGCCCACTCCTGTAGATAAGCGAAATAGCCCTTCTCCTCCACGGAGGTCCCGCTCCCATGACAGGGGCAAACCCGCTAGGCGATCGCCGTCACCGCCCATATCAATATCCAACCGATTCCAGGTGTTGGAATCGGTGGATGCTTCTCAGCGGGAGAGCCCTCCCTCTGAGGAGGCTATGGAGCAGAGTGCCCCTGCTCCTGTGAAACCACCTAGTCCCACGCGACTGAAGAAAGGACGTTTGATTCGCCCTGGACCGTCCAAAAAGTAAGGTGGTAAATTTTTAGCTTATTCTTAATTAATTTTAACAATGGCTATCCTTACGTGGAATGTGCGTGGACTCCGCAGTCGAAGACCTGACTTGGAGTTCCTTTTGCGATCGACTGACCCTCCGCTTGTGTGTCTCCAAGAGACAAATCTTCGGCCACAAGATTCTTTTACTATACGCGGTTACTCTTCGGTGAGGGAACTCCCTACCGTAGAGGGCACTCCCGCTCATGGCGGAGTTCTAATTTTAATTAGAGATGACATGTACAGTACCCCACTCCAGCTCCAGACTCCTTTGCAAGCTACTGCAGCTACAGTTCACTTTTCTGGCCTTAGTTTTTCTATCTGCACTGTTTATTTGCCTCCTTCCGGCACTATCGCCATAGTTGATCTGGACAATCTTCGGTCTCAGCTACCACCCCCTGTCCTACTTTTGGGAGATTTCAACGCACACCATCCCCTATGAGGTTCTAACTCGGAGTGTGCCAGGGGTAGCATGTTGGCAGAATTCCTCGATCGTCACCATCTCATTCTGCTCAACACTGGTCAACCTACTTTTCTTTCTGACAGCACTCGCAGCTGTTCACACTTAGACATATCCATCTGTTCTGCATCACTTGCTGTACATTTCACATGGAACGTCATCTCCGATTTATATTCCAGTGTCCACTTTCCAGGTCAGATCCATGTACTCTCTTCCAACGCACATTCACAGCGCGGGCCAAAATGGCTCTTTGATAAGGCGAATTGGCCTCTCTATCGATCTATGGCCGAATTTTCAGGGTGTGAATTTCCATCTATTGACGTCGTGATCGAGCACCTCCGTACGGTCATCATCACAGCCGCAGATCAGGAGGCTATTCCTCGGTCGTCTTCTCACCGCAGAGGCTTACCAGTTCCCTGGTGAACCGATCATTGCCGAGGTGCTCTCCGAGCTTTTCGTCGCCACCCTACTTTAACAAATATGATTCGCTATAAACAACTGCGCGCCAAATGCCGTCGTGTCGTTAAGGATAGCAAGAAGGCTTCTTGGATTGCTTTTACCTCCTCTTTTAACCGCACAACGCCTTCATCCGTAGTTTGGGAACGACTACGCCACGTTGCGGGCAAACCTAGGTTTACGCCCATACCCGGTCTTCGGATTTTAAATCAAGTGTTCACTTCTCCAACGGAAGTCGCAGATATTTTAGGACGTACTTTCGCTGACGTTTCAAGTTCGGCCAACTGTCCTGCTGCTTTTCGCACAATTAAAGAGCAGATCGAGTCGCAGGGCTTCTGTTTTGCCTCCGAACATCAGGAGTGTTACAACGTCCCCTTTACCTCCAGGGAATTGGAGCATGCCCTTACGGACTCTCGACACAGTGCACCAGGGCCAGATGGTATTCACGTTGCTATGTTGCTGCATTTGTCAGCGGAAGGCAAAGCTTTTTTATTACGCACTTTCAATTTTATTTGGTGTAATGGCACATTTCCTAGCGCTTGGCGGTTGGCCACTGTCATTCCTATACCTAAGCCTGGAAAGGACCCCCATCTTCCATCCAGTTACCGTCCGATTTCCCTCACCAGCTGCGTCTGCAAGGTGATGGAACGAATGATTAACGGGCGGCTTATGTGGTGGTTAGAGTCGAGGCATTTTTTAACGAACGCTCAGTGTGGTTTCCGTCGTCACCGTTCCTCGGTCGACCATCTTGTGTCTCTAACCACAAATGTAATGGACGGTTTTGTGCGTAGGTGCCAAACGGTGGCTGTATGTTTTGATTTGGAGAAAGCGTACGATACTTGCTGGAGAGGCGGTATCCTCCGAACGCTTCACGGTTGGGACATACGTGGGCGTATGTCTGTTTTTATTCAGGAATTTACGAAGGACCGGGTTTTTAATGTTCGCGTGGAATCAGTTTTATCATCTAGTTTTATTCAAGAGAACGGTGTACCTCAGGGCTCGGTACTTAGTTGCACACTGTTTGCCATTGCGATTAACTCTATCACCGAGTGTTTACCGCCGGGAATACAATCGTTGTTGTTTGTAGACGATTTTGCCATCTATCTTTCTTCTCGGAGAACCTGTCTCTTGGAACGCCGCCTCCAATGCTGTCTCGACCGCCTTTACGCTTGGAGTGTATCTCACGGGTTCCATTTCTCCGCAGAGAAGACCGTCTGCATGAACTTCTGGCGCCACAAGGAGTATCCTCTACCTTCGCTCCATCTTGGCCCAGACGCACTCTCTTTCGCAGATGAAGTTAGGTTCCTTGGCTTGGTGTATGACAGGAAATTATGGTGGTTCGCATATAGCGCAACTCAGAGGCAAGTGTGAACGTTCTCTTTGTATTTTACGTGTTTTAAGTGGCACATCTTGGGGAGCTGACCGGACTGTTCTTTTACGTTTTTATCGCTCACTTATCCGATCGAAACTGGATTATGGCTGTGTGGTTTACGGCTCAGCGCGACCTTCTGTTCTGCGCCGCCTGGACCCGCTTCATCACCGGGGTATCCGTGTTGGCATTGGAGCATTCCCCACCAGTCCTGTGTTGAGTTTATGTGCGGAGTCTGGAGAACCTCCATTGTTTTATCGTAGGGATGTTTTACTTTTTGCGTACGGTTGTCGCTTAGCTGCCCAACCTCGTCATCCCACGAATGGGCCGTTTTTTAACGTGTCTTTTGATCGTTTTTATGCAGCTCGGTCTTTTACTCCTAAGCCTGCTGGCTTTCGTTTTCGGGAGATTTTACGGACGTTGGGCATCGAGTTACCTGCTTTCTTCTTAGCCGGGGAAAACTTTTCCCCTCCTTGGCTCTTGGCAGAGGCCCCCGTTCATCTTGGGCTTACGTCCTGTCCGAAATCTTCGACCGCAGCACATATTATTCGTTGTTCTTTTAGCGAGATCAAATCCTCTTTTAATGGCTGGAATTTTATATATGCCGACGGCTCGAAATCTGACATAGGTGTAGGATGTGCTTTTGTTTTTAATGGGGCGAGTTTTACGTATGGTCTTAATGTTGCAACATCTATTTTTATGGCAGAGCTTTATGCTATTTATCAGGCGATTTTATTTATTTATGATCAGGGGCTAGGGAACAGTGTCATATGTTCCGACTCTTTGAGTGCTATTTTAAGTTTTAAACATCTGTACAATCACCACCCTCTTGTACAGATGGTCCAGAATGTTGTGTTAACCCTTTTCGACGCTGGCGTCAGGGTAAAACTATTATGGGTGCCTGGACACGTCGGACTCCCGGGTAATGAGGCCGCAGATGTTGCAGCAAAATCCGCTCTTTTAGACCCTGCTGAATACGAGCAGCGTTTTTATTTCGGGGATTTTATACATTCTTTACGTAGAGCCATTATTTCGCGCTGGCACGAGGGGTGGGTCTTACTCCCAACTAATAAGCTCCGTGAATGTAAACCCACCCCTTTTAACTGGTCGACTTCTTCTCGCGATGTTCGTCGCGAAGAAGTAATTTTAGCTCGCCTTAGAATTGGGCATTGCCGTTTTAGTCACTCTCACCTTTTTAATGGTCAACCCGCTCCAGTATGCCCTCACTGTGACCACCCTTTTACAGTGCGTCACATTTTAATTGAATGCCATCATCTGGCAGCTTTTAGACATAGCCTAGTTTTGCCCTCCTCTATTGAGGAATTACTTGCAGATAATGTGGTTGCTGTTGAACGAGTGCTCCGTTTTATCCGTGTTTGTGGATTTTGGAGCAAGGTGTGAGGTGTTCTCTTTTTATCCATGACGGCATTTTTAGACGCTTTTAAGACTGTTGTTTTTTCAGCATTTGATGCGTCGTTTTTTTTAGTACCAGTCTTTAATTGAGTTGTTGTATATAACCCTTGTTATTGTTTTGGGGTTTTATTGTTACCATTTTAAACTTTTACAATACTGATTTATTTTCAGCTTTTGCTGATGTGTTTTACTACCAGTTTTTATATGTTGTAGTGCTGTTGGATATAGGGTTTTATTGACCCTTTTTACACCATTATAGGACTGTTGTTTTTCACTATTGCGGCTTTTTTAATACCACTCCTTTGTTTGTTGACCATTATACCCACTTGTTACTTGTTATGGGTTTTTATTTTGTTGCACAACGTGCTACTAAGACTTGCTTTGCGTTTACACTTTAATTTTTAGTTCTGACGCAGTTTCTAGTATGATTGGGCGCTAATGACATTAGATATTGTGCGCCCTTAAACAACAATCATCATCATCTTTCAGAAACCGTATTAAACGATCGAAAATAAATGGTATATGTTCATGAATTTTAGTTTCTGGAGTATAATCTTGCTATTAAACAATTAAAATGAAAGAGAAACAGTTTTTTGTTACAAAAAATGATTAAGGAAAAATTGAATTTGAGAGGATGTTAGAATGCAACAAAAATAACCTAACACAACCTAACCTAACCTTACCCTTCAGAGGACGTTTGAAACGATCGAAAATAAATCGTATATTTTATTTAATTTTACAGTTTCTTTCAGTAATGTATGTTTTTCCAAGTCTAAGAAACTGTATAAATATAAGAGAAACAGTTATTTCCTACAAAAATAAAAAAAAGGTTAGGAAAATAAACGGATTTGAGAGGACGCTAGAAATGATCGAAAAGCCTAATATATCATAAGCATACGTAACCTATCCTAAGCTATCTAAACCAAAAGTAACCAAACTTATCCCAACCAATCTTAACCTAACCCATACCTGACCGTACCTAATCAAACCTAACCTAACCTAACCTAAGCTTTTAGAGGACACTAGTAACATTCGAAAATATTGAGGACGTTATAAAGAATCGAAAATATCCTAACTTAACCTAATTTAACTAAACCTAAAGTAGACTAAACTAAACATCCCCAGCCTTACATAACCAAACACAAGCAAACCTAATCTAATCTAACCGAACCCAATCAGAGAACGTTCAAAAAATCGAAAGTAAATGGTATATTTTAATTATTTTTAGAGTTTCTTTCAGGGAAGTATGCTTTTCTAAGTCTAAGAAACTATATAAATAAAAGAGAAGCAGTTATTTCCTACAAAAAATGGTTAAGGGAAAATAATTAAGAAAAAAACGCGTTTTAGAGGACGTTTGAAACAATGCAACATAAATCGTATATTTTCATCAATTTTTTAGTTAGTTTTAGTGTAATTTGATTTGTTAAGGCTGGGGAATTATAAAAATGAAAGAAACAGTAATCTTTAACAAAAAATTATTAAGGAAAAAAGAGCGCGTTTCAGAGGATGTTTGAAACTTTCCAAAATATACCGGATATTTTCATGAATTATACAGATTCTTTCAGTATTCGGCTATGAAGCTATAAACAGTGAAATAGAAAACGTTATTTGCTACAAAAGTGAAGAAAGAATAAAGCCCGTTTGAGAGGCCGATAGAATTGATCCATTCGATAATAACCTAATTTTACCTATCCTTTCAGAAACCGTATTATACGATCGAAAATAAATGGTATATGTTCATGAATTTTAGTTTCTGCAGTACAATATTGCTATTATACAATAAAAATGAAAGAGAAACAGTTACTTGTTACAAAAAATTATTAAGAAAAACGTGTTTTAGAGGATGTTAGAATGGAGCGAAAATAACCTAACCCAACCTAACCTAACCTAACCCTTCAGAGGACGTTTGAAACGATCGAAAATAAATCGTATATTTTATTTAATTTTACAGTTTCTTTCAGTAATGTATGCTTTTCCAAGTATAAGAAACTATATAAATATAAGAGAAACAGTTATTTCCTACAAAAAAAAAAATGGTTAGGGAAAGAAACGGATTTGAGAGGACGCTAGAAATGATTTAAAAGCCTAATATATCATAAGCATATTAACCTAACCTAAACTATCTAAACCAAAAGTAACCAAACCTATCCCAACCAATCTTAACCTAACCCATACCTAACCCTACATAATCAAACCTAACCTAACCTAAACTAACCTAACCTAACCTAACCTAACCTAACCTAACCTAAACTAACCTAAGCTTTTAGAGGAAACTAGTAACATTCGATAATATTGAGCACGTTAGAAAGGATCGAAAATATCCTAACTTAACCGAATATAACTAAACCTAAAGTAAACTAAACTAAATAAACCCAGCCTTACATAACCAAACCGAAGCAAACCTAATCTAATCTAACAGAACCTCACCCAACCTTTCAGAGAACGTTCGAAAAGATCGAAAGTAAATCGTATATTTTAATTAATTTTACAGTTTCTTTCAGGGTAGTATACTTTACTAAGTATAAGAAACTATAAAAATAGAAGAGAATTCAGTTTTCTCTTACAAAAAAAAAAAAAAAAAAGGCAAGGGAAAGAAACGGATTTGATAGTTTGCTAGAAACGATCGAAAAGCCTAATATATAATAACCAAATCTAACCTATCCTAAGCTATCTTACCCAAAAGTAACCAAACCTATTCAAACCTATCTTAACCTAACCCATACATAACATTACCTAATCAAATTTAACCTAACTTAAGGTAAGCTTTTAGCGGACACTAGTACCAATTGAAAATATATAGCATGTTAGAAAGGATATAAAATAACCTAACTTAACCTAATTTAATTAAACCTAACTTAAACTAAACTAAACAAGCCCAGCCTTACATAACCAAACCCAAACAAACCTAATCTAATCTAACCGAACCTAATCAGAGAACGTTCAAAAAATCGAAAGTAACTGGTATATTTTAATTATTTTTAGAGTTTCTTTCAGGGCAGTAGCTTTTCTAAGTCTAAGAAACTATATAAATAAAAGAGAAGCAGTTATTTCCTACAAAAATGATTAAAAAAATATAACTAAGAAAAAAAAAACGCGTTTTAGAGGACGTTTGAAACAAATGAATATAAATCGTATATTTTCATCAATTTTTTAGTTAGTTTCAGTGTAATTTGCTTTATTAAGGCTGGGGAATTAGAAAAATTAAATAAACAGTAAACTGTAACAAAAAATTATTAAGGAAAAAAGAACGCGTTTCAGAGGACGTTTGAAACGATCGAAAATAAACCGGATATTTTCATGAATTATACAGATTCTTTCAGTATTCCTTTATGATACTAAAAAAAAAAAAGAAAGAGAAACGGTTATTTGCTACAAAAATGATGAAAGAATAAAGCCCGTTTGAGAGGCCGATAGAATTGATCGATTCGATAATAACCTAATTTAACCTATCCTTTTTGAAACCGTATTGAACGATCGAAAATAAATGGTATATGTTCATGAATTTTAGTTTCTGCAGTATAATTTGGTATTAAACAATAAAAATGAAAGAGAAGCAGTTATATGTTACAAAAAATGATTAAGGAATATACGCGTTTGAGAGGATGTTAGAATGGAGCGAAAATAGCCTAACCCAACCTAACCTAACCTAACCCTTCAGAGGACGTTTGAAACGAATGGAAATAAATCGTTTATTTCCATTATTGTACAGTTTCATTCATTGTAATATGCTTTCCTAACGTTATGAACGCATAAAAATGAAAGAGAAACAGTTATCTGCAGAAATAATTCATTAAGGAAAAAAAAAAAAAAAAAACCGTTTCAGAGTACGTTTGAAACTATCGAAAATAAATCGTTCCTTTTCACCAATTTTCAGTTTATTTCGGTGTAATATGCTTTTCTAAGTCTATCAAAGTAGAAAAATGAAAGATAATCAGTTATATGCAAAAGAAAAAAATAATGAAATTCATAAATTCATGAAAATAAGCTATATATTTACAGTCGATTCAAACGTTCATTGAAACACGTTTTTTTTCCTTAAACTTTTGTTCCAGATAACTGTTTCTATGTCATTTTTCTTGTTTGATGTATTTAGAATAGCATAATACACTTATAATAAACTATATATTTTCGTCGTTTTAAACGTTCTCTGAAACGCGGTTTTTTATTTCCATAAAATATTTGATGCAGATCTTTGTTTCTCTGTCGATTTTCTAGCTTGATAACCTTAAAAAAAAAAAAAAAAAAAAAAAATAAATCACATTGCATTGCATTGAAAGAAACAGGAAAATTGATGAAAATTAACTATTTATTTTCGTTCGTTTCAAAAGTCCCCTGAAACCCACTATTTCATTAATAATTTTTTTTAGGTAATCTGCTTCTCTTTCAATTAATCTAGTTTAATAGACTTAGAAAAGCATATAACAACGAAAGAAACTGGAAAACAGATTAAAATTAACTATTTATTTTCCGTCGTTTCAAACGTCCCCTCAAACAGGTTTTCTTCCTCTATCATTTATTGTAGCAAATAGTTTCATAGACTTAGAAATAATTACTGCAATGAAATAAACTGTAAAATTTATTAAAATATACAATTTATTTTGCATCAATTCAAATGCACTGTGAAGAGTTTGGTTAGATTAGGTTAGGTTATTTCCGATTGTTTTTTACGCCCTCTCAAACCCGTTTTGTTCCTTAATCATTTTTATAGCAAATAACTGTTTCTCTTTCATTTTTACATTATCATAGCTTTAGAAAGGCATACTGCAATGGAAGAAACCGTAAAATTGATAAATATATACGACTAATTTTCCATCGTTTCAAACGTCTTTTGCAACGTGAGGATAGGTTAGGTTATTAAGTTTGGTTGGAATTGGTAACGATAGGCTAGGTTTGATAAGGTTAGTTTTCGTTAGAGTTGATTAGTTTACGTTAGGTTAGGTTTATTTAAGGTTAGGTTAGATTATATTAGATTATGTTATGTTTGGTTAGGATAAGTTAGGTTAGGTTAGGTAAATTTCGACTGTTCCTATCGTGCTCTCGATAGGACGCGTTTGAGAGGATTTTAGAATGGAGCGATAATAACCTTACCTAACCTAACCCTTCTCAGGACGTTTGAAACGATCGAAAATAAATCGTATATTTTATTTGGTTTTACAGTTTCTTTCAGTAATGTATGCTTTTTAAGTCTAAGAAACTATATAAATATAAGAGAAAGAGTTTTTTCCTACAAAAAAAAAAAAAAATGGTTAGGGAAAGAAACGGATTTGAGAGGACGCTAGAAATGATCGAAAAGCCTAATATGTCATAACCATACCTAACCTATCCTAAGCTATCAAAATCAAAAGTAACCAAACTTTTCCCAACCAATCTTACCCTAACCCATACCTAACCCTACCTAATCTAACCTAACCTAACCTAACCTAACCTAACCTAACCTAAGCTTTTAGAGGACACTAGTAACATTCGAAAATATTGAGCGCGTTAGAAAGTATCGAAAATATCCTAACTTAACCTAATTTAACTAAACCTAACGTAAACTAACCTAAACATACCCAGCCTTACATAACCAAACCCAACAAATCTAATCTAATCTAACCGAACCTAATCAGAGAACGTTCAAAAAATCGAAAGTAAATGGTATATTTTAATTATTTTTAGAATTTCTTTCAGGGCAGTATGCTTTTCTAAGTCTAAGAAACTATATAAATAAAAGAGAAGCAGTTATTTCCTAAAAAAAAATGGTTAAGGAAAGATAATTAAGAAAAAAACGCGTTTTAGAAGACGTTTGAAACAATGGAATATAAATCGTATATTTTCATCAATTTTTTAGTTTCTTTCAGTGTAATTTGCTTTATTAAGGCTGGGGAATTAGAAAAATTAAATAAACAGTAAACTGTAACAAAAAATTATTAAGGAAAAAAGAACGCGTTTCAGAGGACGTTTGAAACGATCGAAAATAAACAGGATATTTTGATGAATTATACAGATTCTATCAGTATTCGCCTATGAAACTTTAACAAGGGAAAAAGAAACCGTTATTTGCTACAAAAAATGATGAAAGAATAAATCCCGTTTGAGAGGGCGATAGAATTGATCGATAATAAACTAATTTAACCTATCGTTTCAGAAACCGTATTAAACGATCGAAAATAAATGGTATATGATCATGAATTTTAGTTTCTGCAGTATAATATTGCTATTAAACAATAAAAATGAAAGAGAAAAAGTTATTTGTGACAAAAAATGATTAAGGAACAAACGCGTTTGAGAGGATGTTAGAATGGAGCGAAAATAACCTAACCCAACCCAACCTAACCTAACCTAACCCTTGAGAGTACGTTTGAAACTATCGAAAATAAATAGTTCCTTTTCACCAATTTTCAGTTTATTTCGGTGTAATATGCTTTTCTAAGTCTATCAAAGTGGAAAAATGAAAGATAAATAATTATATGCAAAAGAAATTAATAATGAAATTAATAAATTCATGAAAATCAGCTATTTATTTACAGTAGATTCAATTGTTTATTGAAACACGTTTTTTTTCCTTAAACTTTTGTTCTATATAACTGTTTCTCTGTCGTTTTTCTTTTTTGATATATTTAGAATACCATAATACACTTATAATAAACTATATATTTTCGGTCGTTTTAAACGTTCTCTGGAACGGGGTTTTTTTTTCCATAAAAATATTTGATGCAGATCTTTGTTTCTCTGTCGTTTTTCTAGCTTGATAGCGTTAAAAAAAAAAAAAAAAAAAAAATGAATTGCACTGAAGGAAACAGGAAAATTGATGAAAATTAAATATTTATTTTTGTTCGTTTCAAACGTCCCCTGAAACACACTATTTCATTAATAATTTTTTTTAAGTAATCTGCTTCTCTTTCAATTAATGTAGTTTAATAGACTTAGAAAAGCATATAACAACGAAAGAAACTGGAAAACAGATTAAAATTAACTATTTATTTTCCGTCGTTTCAAACGTCCCCTCAAACAGGTTTTCTTCCTCTATCATTTATTGTAGCAAATAGTTTCATAGACTTAGAAATAATTACTGCAATGAAATAAACTGTAAAATTTATTAAAATATACGATTTATTTTGCATCAATTCAAATGCACTGTGAAGAGTTTGGTTAGATTAGGTTAGGTTATTTCCGATCGTTTCTTACGCCCTCTCAAATCCGTTTTGTTCCTTAATCATTTTTTATAGCAAATAACTGTTTATCTTTCATTTTTACACTATCATTGCTTTAGAAATGCATACTGCCATGGAAGAAACCGTAAAATTGATGAATATATACGACTAATTTTCGATCGTTTCAAACGTCTTTTGTAACGTGAGGTTAGGTTAGTATATTAAGTTTGGTTGCAATTGGAAAGGATAGGCTAGGGTTGTAAGGTTAGTTTTTGTTAGATTTAATTAATTTAGGTTAGGTAAGGTTTATTTAATGATAGGTTAAATTATATTAGCTTATGTTATGTTTGGTTAGGATAAGTTAGGTTAGGTTAGGTAAATGTCGATTGTTCCTATGGTGCTCTCCATAGGACGCGTTTGAGAGGATGTTAGAATGGAGCGAAAATAACCTACCCTAACATAACCCTTCTCAGCAAGTTTGAAACGATCAAAAATAAATCGTATATTTTATTTGATTTTACAGTTTCTTTCAGTAATGTATGCTTTTTAAGTCCAAGAAGCTATATAAATATAAGAGAAACAGTTATTTCCTACAAAAAAAAAAAAAAAAAAGGTTTAGGGAAAGAAACGGATTTGAGAGGACGGTAGAAATGATCGAAAAGGCTAATATATCATAACCATACCTAACCTATCCTAAGCTATCTAAAACAAAAGTAACCAAAACTTTCCCAACCAATCTTAACCTAACCCACACCTAAACCTACCTAATCAAACCTAACCTAACTTAACCCAACCTAACCTAACATAACCTAAACTTTTAGAGGACACTAGTAACATTCGAAAATATTGAGCACGTTAGAAAGGACCGAAACTATCCTAAGTTTACTTAATTTAACTAAACCTAAAGTAAACTAAAGTAAACAAACCCAGCCTTCATAACTTAACCCAAGCAAACCTAATCTAATCTAACCAAACCTAACTTAACCTTACAGAGAACTTTCGAAAAGATCGAAATTAAATCGTATTTCTATGGTTATCGAACTGGAATAATGAAGGAAAAATAGGTATCTCCTTTGAAACGCAAAAAAAAAAAAAAAAAAAAAAAAATAACGCGATTCTTATGAATGAAAAATAGGTATCTCCATTTGAAACGCAAAACAGCGATTCTTTTGAAGTTTCCAACCTTCGAAAATAAATCTTTTCTTTTCGAGATTTATCCAGCATAATATGCTTTTTTAAGACTAATAAACTAGAAAAATGCAAGAGAACGAGTTATCTCAAATAAGAACGGAAAAAAGTGATTCTAATGAGGTGTCCAACAATCGAAATAAATCTTTTCTTTTCGCCAATCTTTCTTCATTTTATGCTTTTCTAAGACTATCGAACTGGAATATTGAAGGAAAATTGGTTATCTCCATTTGAAACGCAAATAAACGCCATACCTATGAAATTTCCAACCTACGAAAATAAATTTCTTCCTTTCGAGATTCTTTCCGCATAATATGCCTTTCTAAGGCTATCAAACTAGAAAAAATAAAGAGAACCATTTTTCTTATATTAGATCGGAAAAAAAGTCATTCTAAAGAGGGTTAGAACCATCGAAATAAATCGTTTCTTTTCCGAATCTCTCTTCATTTTATGCTTTTCTGAGGCTATCAAACTAGAATAATGAATGAGAAATAGTTATCTCCATTTGAAACGCAAAAAAACGCGATTTTTATGATGTTTCCAGCCTTCAAATTAAATTTTTTGTTTTCGAGATTCTTTCCGCCTAATATGTTTTTCTAAGGCTATCAAACTAGAAAAATGAAAGAGAACCAGTTATCTCATATAAGAACGGAAAAAAAAATGATTCTATGAGGTTTCCAACCATCGAATTAATTCTTTTGTTTTCGCAACCCGTTCTTCATTTTATGTTTTTCTAAAGCTATCAAACGAGAATAATGAAGGAGAAATAGTTATCTCCATTTGAAACGCAAAAAAAAAAAAAAAAAAAAAAAAAAAACGCGATTCCTATGAAGTTTCCAACCTTCGAAAATAAATTTCCGCTTTTTCGAGATTATTTCCGCATAATATGCTTTAATAAGGCTATCGAACTAGAAAAAATAAAGAGAACCAGTTATGTCATACTAGAACGGAAAAAAAGTAATTCTAAAGAGGTTTAGAACCATCTAAATAAATCTTTTATTTTCGTGAATCTCTCTTCATTTTATGCTTTTCTAAGGCTATCAAACTAGAATAAAGAAAGAGAAATAGTTATCTCCAATTGAAACGCAAAAAAACAAAAAAAAACAAAAAAAAAACAAAAAAAAAAACGCGATTTTTATCAAGTTTCCAACCTTCGAAAATAAATTTTTTCTTTTCCAGATTCTTTCCGCATAATATGCTTTTCTGAAGCTAGCAAACTATAAAAATGAAAGAGAACCAGTTATCTCAAATAAGAACGGAAAAAAGTGATTCTAATGAGGTTTCCAACTTTCGATATAAATCTTTTCTTTTCGCGAATTTTTATTCATTTTATGCTTTTCTTAGGCTATCAAACTAGAAAAATGAAAGCGACCCAGTTATCACAAATAAGAACGGAAAAAAGTGATTCTAATGAGGTTTCCAACAATCGAAATAAAACTTTTCTTTTCGCCAGTCTTTCTTCATTTTATGCTCTTCTAAGGCTATCGAACTAGAATATTAAAGGAAAATTAGTTATCTCCATTTGAAACGGAAAAAAATGCGATTCCTATGAAGTTTCCCATCCTTCGAAAATACATTTTTCCTTTTCGAGATGCTTTCCGCATAATATGTTTTTCTAAGACTATCAAAAAAAAAAAAAAAAAAAAAAATTAAAGAGAACCAGGTCTCTCAAATAAGAGCGGAAAAAAAGTGATTCTAATGAGGTTTAGAATGATCGAAATAAATCTTTTCTTTTCGCAATTCTTTCTTCATTTTATGCTTTTCTAAGGCTATCAAACTAGATTAATGAAAGAGAAATAGTTATCTCCATATGAAACGCAAACAAAAAAAAAAAAAAAAAAAAAAAAAAAAAAACGCGATTCTTAGGAAGTTTCCAACCTTCGAAAATAGATTTCTTCTTTCCGAGATTCTTTCCGCATAATATGCTTTTCTAAGGCTATCAAACTAGAGAAAATAAATAGAACCAGTTGTCTCATTTTAGAACGGAAAAAAAGTGATTCTAAAGAGGTTTAGAACCATTGAAATAAATCTTTTCTTTTCGTGAATCTCTCTTCATTTTATGCTTTTCTAAGGCTTTCAAACTACAATAATTAAGGAGAAACAGTTATCTCCATTTGAAACGCAAAAAACAGCGATTTTTATGAAGTTTCCAACCTTCGAAAACAAATCTTTTCTTTTCGAGATTTTTCCAGCATAATATGTTTTTTTAAGATTATTAAACTAGAAAAATGGAAGAGAAGGAGTTATTTCAAATAAGAACGGAAATAAGTGATTCTAATGAAGTTTAGAACCATCGAAATAAATCTTTTCTTTTCGCAGATGTTTCTTCATTTTATGCTTTTCTAAAGCTATCAAACTAAATTAATGAAAGAGAAATAGTTATCTCCAATTGAGACGCAAAAAAAAAAAAAAAAAAAAAAAAACCCGATTTTTATCAAGTTTGCAACCTTCGTATATAAATCTTTTCTCTGTCGAGATTTTTTCCCCATAATATGCTTTTATAATACTATCAAACTATAAAATGAAAGAGAACGAGTTATCTCAAATAAGAACGGAAAAAAGTGATTCTAATGAGGTTTAGAACCATCGAAATAAATCTTTTCTTTTCGCAAATCTTTCTTCATTTTATGATTTTCTAAAAATATCAAACTGGATTAATGAAAGAGAAATAGTTATCTTCATTTGAAAAAAAAAAAAAAAAAAAAAAAAAACGCGATTCTTAGGAAGTTTCCAACCTTCGAAAATAATTATTTTCTTTTCGAGATTCTTAAATAAATTTTTTCTTTTCGAGATTCTTTCCGCATAATATGCTTTTCTAAGACTATCAAACTAGCAAAATGAAAGAGAACCAGTTATCTCACATAAGAACGGAAAAAAAGTGATTTTAATGAGGTTTCCAACCATCGAAATAAATCTTTTGTTTTCGCAAATCTTTCTTCATTTTATGCTTTTCTAGGGCTATCAAACTAGATAATGAAGGAAAAACAGTTTTCTCCATTTGAAAGGGAAAAAAAAAAAAAAAAAAAAAAAGCGATTTTTTTGACGTTTCCAACGTTCGAAAATAAATCTTTTCTTTTCGAGATTTTTTCCGCATAATATGCTTTTTTGAGGCTATCAAACAAAAAATGAAAAAGAACAACTTATCTCAAATAAGAACGGAAAAAAAAGTGTTTCTAATGAATTTTCCAACCATAGAAATAAATCTTTTCTTTTCGCGAATCTTTCTTCGTTTTATGCTCTTCTAAGGCTATCAAATTAGAATAATTGAGGAGTAATAGTTATCTCCATTTGAAACGTAAAAAACCCCGATTCTTATGAAGTTTGCAACCCTCGAAAATAAATTTCTTCTTTTCGAGATTCTTTCCGCATAAAATGCTTTTCTAAGGCTATGAAACTAGAAAAATTGAAGAGAACCAGTTATCTCATATTAAAACGGAAAAAAAAAAAAATGATTCCAAAGAGGTTTACAACCATCGAAATGAATCTTTTATTTTGTCGAATCTCTCTTCATTTTATGCTTTTCTAAGGCCGCCTAACTAGAATAATGAAGGAGAAATAGTTATCTCCATTTGAAACGCAAAAATCGCGATACTTTGTTTTCCAACCTTCGAAAATGAATTTTTTCTTTTCGAGATTTTCCCCGTATAATATGCTTTTTTGAGGCTATCAAAGTAGAAAAATGAAAGTTCTCCAGTTTTCTCAAATAAGAACGGAATAAAAGTGATTATAATGAGGTTTCCAGCCATAGAAATAAATGTTTTCTTTTCGCGAAAATATAATTCATTTTATGCTTTTCTAAGGCTATCAAACTAGAAAAATGAAAGAGACCCAGTTATCTCAAATAAGAACGGTAAAAAAATTATTCTAATGAGCTTTCCAACCATCGATATAAATCTTTTCTCTTCGCCAAACTTTCTTCATTTTATGCTTTTCTAAGGCTATCGAACTAGAACAATGAAGGAAAATAAATTACCTCTATTTGAAACGCAAAAAAAGCGATTCTTTTGAAGTTTCCAACCTTCGAAAATATATCTTTTCTTTTCGAGATTTTTCCCGCATAATATGCTTTTCTAAGACTATCAAACCTGAAAAATGAAAGAGACGAGTTACCACAAATAAGAACGGAAAAAATGTGATTCAAAGAGATTGAGAACCATCGAAATAAATCTTTTCTTTTAGTCAATCTTTCCTCATTTTATACTGTACTAAGGCTATCAAATGAAAGAGAAAAAGTTATCTCCAATTGAAACGAAAAAAAAAAAAAAAAAAAAAAAAAAAAACCAGTTATCTCATATAAGAACGGAAAAAAAGTGATTGTAATTAGCATTCCAACCATCGTAATAATTCTATTCTTTTCGCTAATTTTTTTTTATGCTTTTCTAAGGCTATAATACTAGAAAAATGAAAGAGAACCAGTTATCTCAAATATGAACGAAAAAATAAGTAATTATAATGAGGTTTCCAACCATCGAAATAAATCGTTTCTTTTCGCGAATCTGTCTTCATTTTATGCTTTTCTAACTCTATCAAACTAGAATAATGAAAGAGAAATAGTTATCTTCAATTGAAACGCAAAATAAAAAAAGAAAAAAAAAAAATACGCGATTTTTATCAAGTTTCCTACCTTCGAAAATAAATTTTTTCTTTTCCAGATTCTTTTCGCATAATATGCTTGTTTGAGGCTAGCAAACTATAAAAATGAAAGAGAACCAGTTATCTCAAATAAGAATGGAAAAAAGTGATTCTAATGAGGTTTCCAACCATCGAAATAAATCTTTCTCTTCGTGAATCTTTCTTCATTTTATGGTTTTCTAAGGCTATCAAATTAGAATAATAAAGGAGAAATAGTTTTCTTCATTTGAAACGCAACAAAACGGGATTCCTTTGAAGTATTCATACTTCTAAAAAATTTTTTTTTCTTTTCGAGATTCTTTGCCCAGAATATGCTTTTCTAAGGCTATCAAAGTGGAAAAATGAAAAAGAACCAGTTATCTCAAATAAGAAGGGAAAAAAAGTGATTCTAATGATGATTCCAACCATCGAAATAAATCTTTTCTATTCGCGAATTTTTCTTTATTTTATGGTCTTCTAAGGCTATCGAACTAGAATATTAAAGGAAAATTAGTTATCTCCATTTGAAACGCAAAAAACGCGATTCCTATGAAGATTCCAAACTTCGAAATAAATGTTTTCTTTTCGCAAATCTTTTTTCATTTTATGGTTTTCTAAAGCTATCAAACTAGAATAATGAAGGAGAAATAGTTTTCTTCATTTGAAACGCAACAAAACAGGATTCCTTTGAGGTTTTCAAACTTCTAAAAAATTTTTTTTTCTTTTCGAGATTCTCTGCCCAGAATATGCTTTTCTAAGGCTATCAAAGTGGAAAAATGAAAGAGAACCAGTTATCTGAAATAAGAACGGAAAAAAAGTGATTCTAATGAAGTTTCCAACCATCGATATAAATCTTTTGTTTTCGCCAATCTTTCTTCATTTTATGGTTTTCTAAGGCTATCAAACTAGAATAATGAAGGAGAAATAGTTATCTCCATTTGAAACACAACAAAACGCGATTCTTTTGAAGTTTCCAAACTTCGAAATTTTTTTTTTCTCTTTTCGAGATTCTTTCCGCATAATATGCTTTTCTAAGGCTATCAGAGTGGAAAAATGAAAAAGAACCAGTTATCTCAAATAAGAACGGAAAAAAGTGATTCTAATAAAGGTTCTAACCATAGAAATAAATCTTTTCTTTTCGCGAATCTTTCTTCATTTTATGTTTTCTAAGGTTAGCAAACTTGAATAATAAAGGAGAAATAGTTATCTCCATTTGAAACGCAACAAAACGTGATTCTTTTGAAGTTTCCAAACTTCGAAAAAAATTTTTTTCTTTTCGAGATTCTTTCAGCATAATATGCTTTTCTGAGGCTATCAAAGTGGAAAAATGAAAGAGAACCAGTTATCTCAAATAAGAACGAAAAAAAGTGATTCTAATGAAGTTTCCAACCATCGGAATAAATCTTTTCTTTTCGCGAATCTTTCTTCATTTTATGGTTTTCTAAGGCTATCAAACTGGAATAATAAAGCAGAAATAGTTTTCTTCATTTGAAACGCAACAAAACGGGATTCCTTTGAAGTTTTCATACTTCTAAAAAAATTTTTTTCTTTTCGAGATTGTTTCCGCATAATATGCTTTTCTAAAGCTCTATCAAAGTGGAAAAATGAAAGAGATCCACTTATCTAAATAAGACTGGAAAAAAGTGATTCTAATGAAGTTTCCAACCATCGAAATAATTCTTTTATTTTCGCGAATATTTCTTCATTTTATGGTTTTCTAAGGCTATCAAGCTAGAATAATGAAGGAGAAATAGTTATCTCCATTTGAAACGCAACAAAACGGGATATCTTTGAAGTTTCCAAACTTCGAAAATTTATTTATTTCTTTTCGAGATTCTTTGCGCAGAATGTGCTTTTCTAAGGCTATCAAAGTAGAAAAAAAAAAGACAACCGGTTATCTCAAATAAGAACGGAAAAAAAGCGATTCTAATGAAGTTTCCAACCATCGAAATAAATGTTTTCTTTTCGCGAATATTTCTTCATTTTATGGTGTTACAAGGCTATCAAACTAGAATATTGAAGGAGAAATAGTTAACTCCAATTGAAACGCACAAAACGCTATTCTTTTGAAGTTTCCAAACTTCGAAAAAAATTTTTTTCTTTTCGAGATTCTTTCCGCATAATATGCTTTTTAAGGCTATCAAAGTAGAAACATGAAAGGGAACCAGTTATCTCAAATAGGAACGGAAAAAATGTGATTCTAATGAAGTTTCCAACCATCGAAATAAAGGTTTTCTTTTGGCGAATCTTTCTTCATTTTATGGTTTTCTAAGGCTATCAAACTAGTATAATGAAGAAGAAATAGTTATCTCTATATGAAACGCAACAAAACGCGATTCCTTTGAAGTTTCCAAACTTCGAGAAAAAATTTTTTTCTTATCGAGATTCTTTCCGCATAATATGCTTTTCTAAGGCTATCAAAGGAGAAAAATGAAAGAGATCCAGTTATCTCAAATAAGAACGGAAAAACAGCGTTTCTAACGAAGTTTCCAACCATCGAAATAAATATTTTCTATTCGCGAATCTTTCTTCATTTTATGGTTTTTTAAGGTTAGCAAACTAGAATTATAAAGGAGAAATAGTCATCTCCATTTGAAACACAACAAAACGCGATTATTTTGAAGTTTCGAAACTTCGAAAAAAATTTTTATTCTTTTCGAGATTCTTTCCGCATAATATGCTTTTCTAAGGGTATCAAAGTAGAAAAATGAAAAAGAACCAGTTATCTCAAATAAGAACGGAAAAACCTCGATTCTAATGAAGTTTCCAACCATTGAAATAAATGTTTCCTTTTCGCGAATCTTTCATCACTTTATGGTATTCTAAGGCTATCAAACTAGAATAATGGAGGAGAAATAGTTATCTCCATTTGAAAGGCAACAAAACGCGATTCTTGTGAAGTTTCCAAACTTCGAATAAAATTTTTTTCTTTTCGAGATTATTCAGCATAATATGCTTTTCTAAGGCTATCAAAGTGGAAAAATGAAAGAGAACCAGTTATCTCAAATAAGAACGGAAAAAAAGTGATTCTAATGAAGTTTCGAACCATCGAAATAAATCTTTTCTTTTCGCGAATCTTTCTTCATTTTATGGTTTTCTAAGGCTATCAAACTAGAATAATAAAGGAGAAATAGTTTTCTTCATTTGAAACGCAACAAAACGGGATTCCTTTGAAGATTTCAAACTTCTAAAAATTTTTTTTTTCTTTTCCAGTTTCTTTGCCCAGATTATGCTTTTCAAAGGCTATCAAAGTGAAAAAATGAGAGAAACAGTTATCTCAAATAAGAACGGAAAAAAAGTGATTCTAATGAAGTTTCCAACAATCGAAATAAATGTTTTCTTTTCGTGAATCTTTCTTCATTTTATGGTATTACAAGGCTATCAAACTAGAATGATGAAGGAGAATTAGTTTTCTCCTTTTCAATCGGCACAAAACGCGAATATTTTGAAGTTTAAATACTTCGAAAAATTTTTCTTTTCTTTTCGAGATTCTTTCCGCATAATATGCTTTTCTAAGGCATTCAAACTAGAAAAATGAAAGACAACCAGTTATCTCAAATAAGAACGGAAAATAAATGATTCTAATGAAGTTACCAACCATCGAAATAAATGTTTTGTTTTCGCGAATCTTCCTTCATTTTATGGATTTCTAAGGCTATCAAACTAGAATAATGATGGAGAAATAGTTATCTGCATTTGAAACGCAACAAAACGGGGTAACTTTGAAGTTTACAAACTTCGAGAAAAAGTTTTTTTCTTTTCGAGATTCTTTCCGCATAATATGCCTTTCTAAGGCTATGAAAGAAGAAAAATGAAAGAGAATCAGTTATCTCAAATAAGAACCGAAAAAAAGTGATCCTAATGAAGTTCGTTACCATCGAAATAAATGTTTTCTTTTCGCGAATCTTTCTTCACTTTATTCTATTCTAAGGCTATCAAACTAGAATAATGAAGGAGAAATAGTTATCTACATATGAAACGCAACAAAACGCGATTCCTTTGAAGTATCCAAACTTCGAAAAATAATTTTTTTCTTTTCGAGATTCTTTCTGCATAATATGCTCTTCTAAGGCTATCAAAGAAGAAAAATGAAAGAGATCCAGTTATCTCAAATAAGAATGGAAAAACAGCGATTCTAATGAAGTTTCCAACCATCGAAATAAATATTTTCTTTTCGCGAAACTTACTTCAATTTATGGTAATCTAACTAATCAAACTAGAATAATAAAGGAGAAATAGTTATCTCTATTTCAAACCCAACAAAACGCTATTCTTTTGAAGTTTCCAAACTTCGAAAAACTTTTTTCTTTTCGAGATTCTTTGCGCCGAATATGCTCTTCTAAGCCTATCAAAGTGGATAATTGAAAGAGAACCAGTTATTTCAAATAAGAACGGAAAAAAAGTGATTCGAATGAAGTTTACAACCTTCGAATTAAATGTGTTGCTTTGACCAATCTTACTCCATTTTATGGTATTCTAAAGCTATCAAACTAGAATAATGAACGAGAAATAGTTATCTCCATTTGAAACGCAACAAAACGCGATTCTTTTAAAGTTTGCAAACTTCAAAAAAATTTTTTTTTCTTTTCGAGATTCTTTCTGCATAATATGCTTTTCTAAGGCTATCAAAGAGGAAAAATGAAAGAGAACCAGTTATCTCAAATAAGAACGGAAAAACAGCGATTCTAATGAAGTTTCCAACCATTGAAATAAATGTTTTTTTTCGCCAATCTTACTCCATTTTATGGTATTCTAAAGCTATCAAACTAGAATAATGAACGAGAAATAGTTATCTCCATTTGAAACGCAACAAAACGCGATTCTTTTGAAGTTTCCAACCTTCGAAAATAAATTTTTTCTTTTTGAGTTTCTTTCCGCTTAATATGCCTTTCTAAGGCTATCAAAGTAGAAAAGTGAAAGAGAACCAGTTATCTCAAATAAGAACGGAAAACCAGTCATTCTAATGAAGTTTGCAACCATCGAAATAAATGTATTCTTTTCGCGAATCTTTCTCCATTTTATGGTTTTCTAAGGCTATCAAACTAAAGTAATGAAGGAAAAATAGTTATCTCCATTTCAGACGCAACAAAACGCGATTTTTATGATGATTCCAACCTTCGAAAATAAATTTTTTCTTCTCGAGATTCTTTCCGCATAATATGCTTCTCTAAGGCTATCAAACTAGAAAAATCAAAGAGAACCAGTTATCTAAAATAAGAACGGAAAAAAGTGATTCTAATGGAGTTTCCAACCATCATTATAAATGTATTCTTTTCGCGAATCTTTCTCCATTTTATGGTTTTCTAAGGCTATCAAACTAAAATAATGAAGGAAAAATAGTTATCTCCATTTGAAACGCAACAAAACGCGACTTTTATGATGTTTCCAACCTTCGAAATTAAATTTTTTCTTCTCGAGATTCTTTCCGCATAATATGCTTCTCTAAGCCTATCAAAGTAGAAAATTGAAAGACAACCATTTATTTCAAATAAGAACGGAAAAAAAGTGATTCGAATGAAGTTTCCAACCTTCGAAACAAATGCTTTCTTTTCGCGAATCTTTCTTTATTTTATGGTAATCTAAGGCTATAAAACTAGAATATTGAAGGAGAAATAGTTATCTCCATTTGAAAGGCAACAAAACGCGATTCTTTTTAAGTTTCCAAACTTCGAATATAAATTTTTTTCTTTTCGAGATTCTTTCCGCTTAATATGCCTTTCTAAGGCTATGAAAGTAGAAAAATGAAAGAGAACCAGTTATCTCAAATAAGAACGGAAAACCAGTCATTCTAATGAAGTTTCCAACCATCGAAATAAATGTATTATTTTCGCGAATCTTTCTCCATTTTATGGTTTTCTAAGGCTATCAAACTAAAGTAATTAAGGAAAAATAGTTATCTCCATTTTAAACGCAACAAAACGCGATTTTTATGATGTTTCCAACCTTCGAAAATAAATTTTTTTTTCTCGAAATTCTTTCCGCATAATATGCTTCTCTAAGGCTATCAAACAAGAACAATGAAAGATAACCAGTTATCTAAAATAAGAACGGAAAAAAGTGATTCTAATGAAGTTTCCAATCATCGAAATTAATGTTTTCTTTTCGCGAATCTTTCTTCATTTTGTGCTTTTCTAAAGCTATCAAACTAGAATAATGAAGGAGAAATAAATATGTCCATTTCAAACGCAAAAAAAAAAAAAAAAAAACGCCATTCTTTTGAATTTTCCAACCTTCGAAAATAAATTTTTTTCTTTTCGAGATTCTTTCCTGATAATACGCATTTCTAAAGCTATAAAACTAGAAAAATGAAAGAGAAGCAGTTATCTCGAATAAGAACGGAAAAAAAGTGATTCTAATGAAGTTTCCAACCATCGAAATAAATCTTTTCTATTCGCGAATTTTCATTATTTTATCCTTTTCTAAGGCTATCAAATTAGAATAATGAGGGAGAAATAGTTAACTGTATTTAAAACGAAAAAAAAGAAAAAAAAAACGCGATTCTTATGAAGTTTCCAACCTTCGAAAATAAGTTTTTTCTTTTCCCGATTCTGTGCACATAATATGCTTTTCTAACGCTATCAAAGTAGAAAAATGAAAGAGAACCAGTTATCTCAAATAAGAACGGAAAAACAGTGATTCTAATGAAGTTTCCAACCATCGCAATAAATGTTTTCTTTTCGCGAATCTTTCTCTATATTATGCTTTTCTAAGGCTATCAAACTAGAATAATGAAGGAGAAATGGTTATCTCCTTTTGAAGGGCAAAATAAAGCGATTCGTTTGAAATTTCCCACCTTCGAAAATAAATTTTTTCTTTTGTAGATTCTTTCCGCATAATATGCTTTTCTAAGGCTATCAAACTAGAATAATGAAGGAGAAATAGTTATCTCCATTTGAAACGGAAAAAAAAAAAACGCGATTCTTTTGAAGTTTCCAACCTTCGAAAATACATTTTTTCTTTTCGAGATTCTTTCCGCATAATCTGCTTTTCTAAAGCTATCAAAGTGGAAAAATGAAAGAGAAACAGTTATTTCAAATAAGAACGGAAAAACGGTGAATCTAATGAAGTTTCCTACCATCGAAATAAATCTTTTCTATTCGCGAATCTTTCTTCATTTTATGGTTTTCTAAGGCTATCAAACTAGAATAATGAAGGAGAAATAGTTATCTCCATTTGAAACGCCACAAAACGCGATTCTTTTAAAGTTTCCACACTCTGAAAATTTTTTTTTTATTTTCGACATTCCTTTCTTATAATAAGCTTTTCTAAGGCTATCAAACTAGCAAAATGAAAGAGAACCAGTTATCTCAACTAAGAACGGATAAAAGTGATTCAAATGAAGTTTCCAACCATAGAAATAAATTTTTCTATTCGCGAATCTTTCTTTATTTTATGCTTTTCTAAGGCTATCAAACTAGGATAAAAAGGAGAAATAGTTATCTGCATTTGAAAGGGAAAAAAAAAAAAAAAAAAAAAAAAAAAAAAAGGAAAACGCGATCTTTTTGAAGTTTCCTACCTTCGAAAATAAATTTTTTCTTCTCAATATTCTTTCAGCATAATATGCTTTTCTAAGGCAATCAAAGTAGAAAAATGAAAGAGAACCAGTTATCTCAAATAAGAACGGAAAAAATAGTGATTCTAATGAAGTTTCCAACCAGCGAAATAAATGTTTTCTTTTCGCGAATCTTTCTTCATTTTATGGTTTTCTAAGGCTATCAAACTAGTATAATGAAGGAGATATAGTTTTCTCCATTTGAAAGGGGAAAAAAAAAAAAAAAAAAAAAAAAAAACGCGGTTCTTTTGAAGTTTCCAAACTTCGAAAATAAATTTCTTTTTCGAGATGCTTTCAGTATAATATGGTTTTCTAAGGCTATCATACTGTGAAAATGAAAGAGAACCAATTATCTCAAATAAGAACTGAAAAACGTGATTCTAATAAGGTTTCCAACCATCGAAATAAATGCTTTCTTTTCGCGAATCTTTCTTCATTTTATGGTTTTCTAAGGCTATCAAACTAGAATAATGAAGGAGAAATAGTTATCTCCATTTCAAACGCAATAAAACGCGATTTTTTGAAGTTTCCAACCTTCGAAAATAAATTTTTTCTTTTCGATATTCTTTCCGCATAATATGCTTTTCTAAAGCTATCAAAGTAGAAAAATGAAAGAGAAACAGTTATTTCAAATAAGAACGGAAAAACGGTGAATCTAATGAAGTTTCCAACCATCGAAATAAATGTTTTCTTTTCGCGAATCTTTCTTCATTTTTAGGTTTTCTAAGGCTATCAAACTGGAATATAGAAGGAGAAATAGCTATCTCCATTTGAAACGCAACAAAAAAGGCTATTCTTTTGAAGTTTCCAACCTTCGAAAATAAATTTTTTCTTTTCGCGAATCTTTCTTCATTTTATGGTTTTCTAAGGCCATCAAACTAGAATAATGAAGAAGAAATAGTTTTCTCCATTTGAAACGCTACAAAACGCGATTCTTTTAAAGTTTCCACACTCTGAAATTTTTTTTTTTATTTTCGACATTCCTTCCCCATAATAAGCTTTTCTAAGGCTATCAAACTAGCAAAATGAAAGAGAACCAGTTATCTCAACTAAGAACGGATAAAAGTGATTCAAATGAAGTTGCCAACCATAGAAATAAATTTTTCTATTCGCCTATCTTTCTTTATTTTATGCTTTTCTAAGGCTATCAAACTAGGATAAAAAGGAGAAATAGTTATCTGCATTTGAAAGGAAAAAAAAAAAAAAAAAAAAAAAAAAAAAAGAAAACGCGATCTTTTTGAAGTTTCCTACCTTCGAAAATAAATTTTTTCTTCTCAATATTCTTTCAGCATAATATGCTTTTCTAAGGCAATCAAAAAAAAAAAAAAAAAATGAAAGAGAACCAGTTATCTCAAATAAGAACGGAAAAAAAAGTGATTCTAATGAAGTTTCCAACCAGCGAAATAAATGTTTTCTTTTCGCGAATCTTTCTTCATTTTATGGTTTTCTAAGGCTATCAAACTAGAATAATGAAGGACAAATAGTTTTCTCCATTTGAAACGCAAAAAAAAAAAAAAAAAAAAAAAACGAGATTCTTTTGAAGTTTCCAAACTTCGAAAATAAAATTTTTTTTCGAGATGCTTTCCGTATAATATGGTTTTCTAAGGCTATCATACTATGAAAATGAAAGAGAACCAATTATCTCAAATAAGAACTGAAAAAAGTGATTCTAATGAGGTTTCCAACCATCGAAATAAATGCTTTCTTTTCGCGAATCTTTCTTCATTTTATGGTTTTCTAAGGCTATCAAACTAGAATATTAAAGGAGAAATAGTTTTCTTCATTTGAAACGCAACAAAACGGGATTCCTTTGAAGGTTTCAAACTTCTAAAAAAATTTTTTTTCTTTTCGAGATTCTTTGCCCAGAATATGCTTTTCTAAGGCTATCAAAGTGGAAAAATGAAAGAGAACCAGTTATCTCAAATAAGACTGGAAAAAAGTGATTCTAATGAAGTTTCCAACCATCGAAATAATTCTTTTCTTTTCGCGAATATTTCTTCATTTTATGGTTTTCTAAGGCTATTAACCTAGAATAATTAAGGAGAAATAGTTATCTCCATTTGAAACTCAACAAAACGGGATATCTTTGAAGTTTCCAAACTTAGAAAAAAATTTTTTTTCTTTTCGAGATTCTTTGCGCAGAATGTGCTTTTCTAAGGCTATCAAAGTACAAAAATGAAAGAGAACCATTTATCTCAAATAGGAGGGGAAAAATAGCGATTCTAATGAAGTTTCCAAGCATCGAAATAAATGTTTTCTTTTCGCGAATCTTTCTTCATTTTATGGTGTTACAAGGCTATCAAAATAGAATATTGAAGGAGAAATAGTTATCTCCAATTGTAACGCACAAAACGCTATTCTTTTGAAGTTTCCAAACTTCGAAAAAATTTTTTTTTCTTTTCGAGATTCTTTCCGCATAATATGATTTTTTAAGGCTATCAAAATAGAAACATGAAAGAGAACCAGTTATCTCACATAGGAACGGAAAAAATGTGATTCTAATGAAGTTTCCAACCATTGAAATAAATCTTTTCTTTTCGCGAATATTTCTTCATTTTATGCTTTTCTAAGGCTATCAAACTAGTATAATGAAGAAATTTTTTTTCTTTTCGAGATTCTTTCAGCATAGTATGCTTTTCTAAGGCTATCAAAGTGGAAAAATGAAAGAGAAGCAGTTATTTCAAATAAGAACGGAAAAAAGTGATTGTAATGAAGTTTCCAACCATAGAAATAAATCTTTTCTTTTCGCGAATCTTTCTTTATTTTATGCTTTTCTAAGGCTATCATACTAGGATAAAAAGGAGAAATAGTTATCTGCATTTGAAAGGAAAAAAAAAAAAAAAAAAAAAAAAAGAAAACGCGATCTTTTTGAAGTTTCCTACCTTCGAAAATAAATTTTTTCTTCTCAATATTCTTTCAGCATAATATGCTTTTCTAAGGCAATCAAAAAAAAGAAAAAAAAATGAAAGAGAACCAGTTATCTCAAATAAGAACGGAAAAAAAAGTGATTCTAATGAAGTTTCCAACCAGCGAAATATATGTTTTCTTTTCGCGAATCTTTCTCCATTTTATGGTTTTCTAAGGCTATCAAACTAAAATAATGAAGGAAAAATAGTTATCTCCATTTGAAACGCAACAAAACGCGACTTTTATGATGTTTCCAACCTTCGAAATTAAATTTTTTCTTCTCGAGATTCTTTCCGCATAATATGCTTCTCTAAGCCTATCAAAGTAGAAAATTGAAAGACAACCATTTATTTCAAATAAGAACGGAAAAAAAGTGATTCGAATGAAGTTTCCAACCTTCGAAACAAATGCTTTCTTTTCGCGAATCTTTCTTTATTTTATGGTAATCTAAGGCTATAAAACTAGAATATTGAAGGAGAAATAGTTATCTCCATTTGAAAGGCAACAAAACGCGATTCTTTTTAAGTTTCCAAACTTCGAAAATAAATTTTTTTCTTTTCGAGATTCTTTCCGCTTAATATGCCTTTCTAAGGCTATGAAAGTAGAAAAATGAAAGAGAACCAGTTATCTCAAATAAGAACGGAAAACCAGTCATTCTAATGAAGTTTCCAACCATCGAAATAAATGTATTATTTTCGCGAATCTTTCTCCATTTTATGGTTTTCTAAGGCTATCAAACTAAAGTAATTAAGGAAAAATAGTTATCTCCATTTTAAACGCAACAAAACGCGATTTTTATGATGTTTCCAACCTTCGAAAATAAATTTTTTTTCTCGAAATTCTTTCCGCATAATATGCTTCTCTAAGGCTATCAAACAAGAACAATGAAAGATAACCAGTTATCTAAAATAAGAACGGAAAAAAGTGATTCTAATGAAGTTTCCAATCATCGAAATTAATGTTTTCTTTTCGCGAATCTTTCTTCATTTTGTGCTTTTCTAAAGCTATCAAACTAGAATAATGAAGGAGAAATAAATATGTCCATTTCAAACGCAAAAAAAAAAAAAAAAAACGCCATTCTTTTGAATTTTCCAACCTTCGAAAATAAATTTTTTTCTTTTCGAGATTCTTTCCTGATAATACGCATTTCTAAAGCTATAAAACTAGAAAAATGAAAGAGAAGCAGTTATCTCGAATAAGAACGGAAAAAAAGTGATTCTAATGAAGTTTCCAACCATCGAAATAAATCTTTTCTATTCGCGAATTTTCATTATTTTATCCTTTTCTAAGGCTATCAAATTAGAATAATGAGGGAGAAATAGTTAACTGTATTTAAAACGAAAAAAAAGAAAAAAAAAACGCGATTCTTATGAAGTTTCCAACCTTCGAAAATAAGTTTTTTCTTTTCCAGATTCTGTGCACATAATATGCTTTTCTAACGCTATCAAAGTAGAAAAATGAAAGAGAACCAGTTATCTCAAATAAGAACGGAAAAACAGTGATTCTAATGAAGTTTCCAACCATCGCAATAAATGTTTTCTTTTCGCGAATCTTTCTCTATATTATGCTTTTCTAAGGCTATCAAACTAGAATAATGAAGGAGAAATGGTTATCTCCTTTTGAAGGGCAAAATAAAGCGATTCGTTTGAAATTTCCCACCTTCGAAAATAAATTTTTTCTTTTGTAGATTCTTTCCGCATAATATGCTTTTCTAAGGCTATCAAACTAGAATAATGAAGGAGAAATAGTTATCTCCATTTGAAACGGAAAAAAAAAAAAAAAACGCGATTCTTTTGAAGTTTCCAACCTTCGAAAATACATTTTTTCTTTTCGAGATTCTTTCCGCATAATCTGCTTTTCTAAAGCTATCAAAGTGGAAAAATGAAAGAGAAACATTTATTTCAAATAAGAACGGAAAAACGGTGAATCTAATGAAGTTTCCTACCATCGAAATAAATCTTTTCTATTCGCGAATCTTTCTTCATTTTATGGTTTTCTAAGGCTATCAAACTAGAATAATGAAGGAGAAATAGTTATCTCCATTTGAAACGCCACAAAACGCGATTCTTTTAAAGTTTCCACACTCTGAAAATTTTTTTTTTATTTTCGACATTCCTTTCTTATAATAAGCTTTTCTAAGGCTATCAAACTAGCAAAATGAAAGAGAACCAGTTATCTCAACTAAGAACGGATAAAAGTGATTCAAATGAAGTTTCCAACCATAGAAATAAATTTTTCTATTCGCGAATCTTTCTTTATTTTATGCTTTTCTAAGGCTATCAAACTAGGATAAAAAGGAGAAATAGTTATCTGCATTTGAAAGGCAAAAAAAAAAAAAAAAAAAAAAAAAAAAAGGAAAACGCGATCTTTTTGAAGTTTCCTACCTTCGAAAATAAATTTTTTCTTCTCAATATTCTTTCAGCATAATATGCTTTTCTAAGGCAATCAAAGTAGAAAAATGAAAGAGAACCAGTTATCTCAAATAAGAACGGAAAAAATAGTGATTCTAATGAAGTTTCCAACCAGCGAAATAAATGTTTTCTTTTCGCGAATCTTTCTTCATTTTATGGTTTTCTAAGGCTATCAAACTAGTATAATGAAGGAGATATAGTTTTCTCCATTTGAAAGGGAAAAAAAAAAAAAAAAAAAAAAAAAAAAAAAACGCGGTTCTTTTGAAGTTTCCAAACTTCGAAAATAAATTTCTTTTTCGAGATGCTTTCAGTATAATATGGTTTTCTAAGGCTATCATACTGTGAAAATGAAAGAGAACCAATTATCTCAAATAAGAACTGAAAAACGTGATTCTAATAAGGTTTCCAACCATCGAAATAAATGCTTTCTTTTCGCGAATCTTTCTTCATTTTATGGTTTTCTAAGGCTATCAAACTAGAATAATGAAGGAGAAATAGTTATCTCCATTTCAAACGCAATAAAACGCGATTTTTTGAAGTTTCCAACCTTCGAAAATAAATTTTTTCTTTTCGATATTCTTTCCGCATAATATGCTTTTCTAAAGCTATCAAAGTAGAAAAATGAAAGAGAAACAGTTATTTCAAATAAGAACGGAAAAACGGTGAATCTAATGAAGTTTCCAACCATCGAAATAAATGTTTTCTTTTCGCGAATCTTTCTTCATTTTTAGGTTTTCTAAGGCTATCAAACTGGAATATAGAAGGAGAAATAGCTATCTCCATTTGAAACGCAACAAAAAAGGCTATTCTTTTGAAGTTTCCAACCTTCGAAAATAAATTTTTTCTTTTCGCGAATCTTTCTTCATTTTATGGTTTTCTAAGGCCATCAAACTAGAATAATGAAGAAGAAATAGTTTTCTCCATTTGAAACGCTACAAAACGCGATTCTTTTAAAGTTTCCACACTCTGAAATTTTTTTTTTTATTTTCGACATTCCTTCCCCATAATAAGCTTTTCTAAGGCTATCAAACTAGCAAAATGAAAGAGAACCAGTTATCTCAACTAAGAACGGATAAAAGTGATTCAAATGAAGTTGCCAACCATAGAAATAAATTTTTCTATTCGCGAATCTTTCTTTATTTTATGCTTTTCTAAGGCTATCAAACTAGGATAAAAAGGAGAAATAGTTATCTGCATTTGAAAGGAAAAAAAAAAAAAAAAAAAAAAAAAAAAAGAAAACGCGATCTTTTTGAAGTTTCCTACCTTCGAAAATAAATTTTTTCTTCTCAATATTCTTTCAGCATAATATGCTTTTCTAAGGCAATCAAAAAAAAAAAAAAAAAAAATGAAAGAGAACCAGTTATCTCAAATAAGAACGGAAAAAAAAGTGATTCTAATGAAGTTTCCAACCAGCGAAATAAATGTTTTCTTTTCGCGAATCTTTCTTCATTTTATGGTTTTCTAAGGCTATCAAACTAGAATAATGAAGGACAAATAGTTTTCTCCATTTGAAACGCAAAAAAAAAAAAAAAAAAAAAACGAGATTCTTTTGAAGTTTCCAAACTTCGAAAATAAAATTTTTTTTCGAGATGCTTTCCGTATAATATGGTTTTCTAAGGCTATCATACTATGAAAATGAAAGAGAACCAATTATCTCAAATAAGAACTGAAAAAAGTGATTCTAATGAGGTTTCCAACCATCGAAATAAATGCTTTCTTTTCGCGAATCTTTCTTCATTTTATGGTTTTCTAAGGCTATCAAACTAGAATATTAAAGGAGAAATAGTTTTCTTCATTTGAAACGCAACAAAACGGGATTCCTTTGAAGGTTTCAAACTTCTAAAAAAATTTTTTTTCTTTTCGAGATTCTTTGCCCAGAATATGCTTTTCTAAGGCTATCAAAGTGGAAAAATGAAAGAGAACCAGTTATCTCAAATAAGACTGGAAAAAAGTGATTCTAATGAAGTTTCCAACCATCGAAATAATTCTTTTCTTTTCGCGAATATTTCTTCATTTTATGGTTTTCTAAGGCTATTAACCTAGAATAATTAAGGAGAAATAGTTATCTCCATTTGAAACTCAACAAAACGGGATATCTTTGAAGTTTCCAAACTTAGAAAAAAATTTTTTTTCTTTTCGAGATTCTTTGCGCAGAATGTGCTTTTCTAAGGCTATCAAAGTACAAAAATGAAAGAGAACCATTTATCTCAAATAGGAGGGGAAAAATAGCGATTCTAATGAAGTTTCCAAGCATCGAAATAAATGTTTTCTTTTCGCGAATCTTTCTTCATTTTATGGTGTTACAAGGCTATCAAAATAGAATATTGAAGGAGAAATAGTTATCTCCAATTGAAACGCACAAAACGCTATTCTTTTGAAGTTTCCAAACTTCGAAAAAATTTTTTTTTCTTTTCGAGATTCTTTCCGCATAATATGATTTTTTAAGGCTATCAAAATAGAAACATGAAAGAGAACCAGTTATCTCACATAGGAACGGAAAAAATGTGATTCTAATGAAGTTTCCAACCATTGAAATAAATCTTTTCTTTTCGCGAATATTTCTTCATTTTATGCTTTTCTAAGGCTATCAAACTAGTATAATGAAGAAATTTTTTTTCTTTTCGAGATTCTTTCAGCATAGTATGCTTTTCTAAGGCTATCAAAGTGGAAAAATGAAAGAGAAGCAGTTATTTCAAATAAGAACGGAAAAAAGTGATTGTAATGAAGTTTCCAACCATCGAAATAAATCTTTTCTTTTCGCGAATCTTTCTTTATTTTATGCTTTTCTAAGGCTATCATACTAGGATAAAAAGGAGAAATAGTTATCTGCATTTGAAAGGAAAAAAAAAAAAAAAAAAAAAAAAAGAAAACGCGATCTTTTTGAAGTTTCCTACCTTCGAAAATAAATTTTTTCTTCTCAATATTCTTTCAGCATAATATGCTTTTCTAAGGCAATCAAAAAAAAGAAAAAAAAATGAAAGAGAACCAGTTATCTCAAATAAGAACGGAAAAAAAAGTGATTCTAATGAAGTTTCCAACCAGCGAAATATATGTTTTCTTTTCGCGAATCTTTCTTCATTTTATGGTTTTCTAAGGCTATCAAACTAGAATAATGAAGGACAAATAGTTTTCTCCATTTGAAACGCAAAAAAAAAAAAAAAAAAAAAAAAAAACGAGATTCTTTTGAAGTTTCCAAACTTCGAAAATAAAATTTTTTTTCGAGATGCTTTCCGTATAATATGGTTTTCTAAGGCTATCATACTATGAAAATGAAAGAGAACCAATTATCTCAAATAAGAACTGAAAAAAGTGATTCTAATGAGGTTTCCAACCATCGAAATAAATGCTTTCTTTTCGCGAATCTTTCTTCATTTTATGGTTTTCTAAGGCTATCAAACTAGAATATTAAAGGAGAAATAGTTTTCTTCATTTGAAACGCAACAAAACGGGATTCTTTTGAAGGTTTCAAACTTCTAAAAAAATTTTTTTTCTTTTCGAGATTCTTTGCCCAGAATATGCTTTTCTAAGGCTATCAAAGTGGAAAAATGAAAGAGAACCAGTTATCTCAAATAAGACTGGAAAAAAGTGATTCTAATGAAGTTTCCAACCATCGAAATAATTCTTTTCTTTTCGCGAATATTTCTTCATTTTATGGTTTTCTAAGGCTATTAACCTAGAATAATTAAGGAGAAATAGTTATCTCCATTTGAAACGCAACAAAACGGGATATCTTTGAAGTTTCCAAACTTAGAAAAAAAATTTTTTTCTTTTCGAGATTCTTTGCGCAGAATGTGCTTTTCTAAGGCTATCAAAGTACAAAAATGAAAGAGAACCATTTATCTCAAATAGGAGGGGAAAAATAGCGATTCTAATGAAGTTTCCAAGCATCGAAATAAATGTTTTCTTTTCGCGAATCTTTCTTCATTTTATGGTGTTACAAGGCTATCAAACTAGAATATTGAAGGAGAAATAGTTATCTCCAATTGAAACGCACAAAACGCTATTCTTTTGAAGTTTCCAAACTTCGAAAAAATTTTTTTTTCTTTTCGAGATTCTTTCCGCATAATATGATTTTTTAAGGCTATCAAAATAGAAACATGAAAGACAACCAGTTATCTCACATAGGAACGGAAAAAATGTGATTCTAATGAAGTTTCCAACCATTGAAATAAATCTTTTCTTTTCGGGAATCTTTCTTTTTTTTATGGTTTTCTAGTGCTATCAAACTAGAATGATGAAGGAGAAATAGTTATCTCCATTTGAAACGCAACAAAACGCGATTCTTTTGAAGTTTCAGAACTTCGAAAATAAATTTTTTCTTCTCGAGATTGTTTCCGCATTATATGCTTTCCTAAGGCTATCAAAGTAGAAAAATGAAAGAGAACCATTTATTTCAAATAAGAACGGAAAAATAGTGATTCTAATAAAGGTTTTAACCATCGAAATAAATCTTTTCTTTTCGCGAATCTTTCTTCATTTTATGGTTTTCTAGGGTTAGCAAACTAGAATAATAAAGGAAAAATAGTTATCTCCATTTAAAACGCAACAAAACGCGATTCTTTTGAAGTTTCCAAACTTCGAAAAAAATTTTTTTCTTTTCGAGATTCTTTCAGCATAGTATGCTTTTCTAAGGCTATCAAAGTGGAAAAATGAAAGAGAACCAGTTATTTCAAATAAGAACGGAAAAAAGTGATTGTAATGAAGTTTCCAACCATGGAAATAAATCTTTTCTTTTCGCGAATCTTTCTTCATTTTATGGTTTTCTAAGGCTATCCAACTAGAATTATAAAGGAGAAATAGTTTTCTTCATTTGAAACGTAACAAAACGGGATTCCTTTGAAGTTTTGAAACTTCTAAAAAAATTTTTTTTCTTTTCGAGATTCTTTGCCCAGAATATGCTTTTCTAAGGCTATCAAAGTGGAAAAATGAAAGAGAACCAGTTATCTCAAATAAGAACGGAAAAAAAAGTGATTCTAATGAAGTTTCCAACCATCGAAGTAAATGCTTTCATATCGCGAATCTTACTCCATTTTATGGTATTGCAAAGCTATCAAACAAGAATAATGATGGAGAAGTAGCTATCTCCATTTGAAACGCAACAAAACGCGATTCTTTTGAAGTTTCCAAACTTCGAAATTTTTTTTCTTCTCTTTTCGAGATTCTTTCCGCATAATATGCTTTTCTAAGGCTATCAGAGTGGAAAAATGAAAGAGAACCAGTTATGTCAAATAAGAACAGAAAAAATGTGATTCAAATAAAGGTTCTAACCATCGAAATAAATCTTTTATTTTAGCGAATCTTTCTTCATTTTATGGTTTTCTAAGGTTAGCAAACTAGAATAATGTAGGAGAAATAGTTATCTCCATTTGAAACGCAACAAAACGCGATTCATTTGAAGTTTCCAAACTTCGAAAAAAAATTTTTCTTTTCGAGATTCTTTCAGCATAATATGCTTTTCTGGGGCTATCAAAGTGGAAAAATGAAACAGAACCAGTTATCTCAAATAAGAACGGAAAAAAAGTGAATCTAATGAAGTTTGCAACCATGGAAATAAATGTTTTCTTTTCGCGAATATTTCTTAATTTTTGGTTTTCTAAGGATATCAAGCTAGAATAATGTAGGAGAAATAGTTATCTCCATTTCAAACGCAAGAAAAACGCTTTCCTTTTGAAGTTTCCAAACTTCGAAAAAAATTTTTTTTCTTTTCGAGATTCTTTCCGCATAATATGCTTTTCTAAGGCTATCAAAGTGGAAAAATGAAAGAGAACCAGTTATCTCAAATAAAACGGAAAAAAAGTGATTCTAATGAAGTTTCCAACCATCGAAATAAATGTTTTCTTTTGGCGAATATTTCTTATTTTATGGTTTTCTAAGGATATCAAGCTAGAATAATGTAGGACAAATAGTTATCTCCATTTCGCACGCAAGAAAAACGCTTTTATTTTGAAGTTTCCAAACTTCGAAAAAAATTTTTTTTCTTTTCGAGATTCTTTCAGCATAATATGCTTTTCTAAGGCTATCAAAGTGGAAAAATGAAAGAGAACCAGTTATTTCAAATAAGAACGGAAAAAAGTGATTGTAATGAAGTTTCCAACCATCGAAATAAATCTTTTCTTTTCGCGAATCTTTCTTCATTTTATGGTTTTCTAAGGCTATCCAACTAGAATAATAAAGGAGAAATAGTTTTCTTCATTTGAAACGTAACAAAACGGGATTCCTTTGAAGTTTCCAAACTTCGAAAAAAATTTTTTTTCCTTTCGAGATTCTTTCCGCATAATATGCTTTTCTAAGGCTATCAAAGAAGAAAAATGAAAGAGATCCAGTTATCTCAAATAAGAACGGAAAAACAGCGATTGTAATGAAGTTTCCAACCATCAAAATAAATATTTTATTTTCGCGAAACTTAGTTCAATTTATGGTAATCTAATTAAACAAACTAGAATAATGAAAGAGAAATAGTTATCTCCATTTCAAACGCAACAAAACGCGATTCTTTTGAAGTTTCCAAACTTCGAAAAAAATTTTTTTCTTTTCGAGATTCTTTCAGCATAGTATGGTTTTTTAAGGCTATCAAAGTGGAAAAATGAAAGAGAACCAGTTATTTCAAATAAGAACGGAAAAAAAGTGATTCTAATGAAGTTTCCAACCATCGAAATAAATGTTTTCTTTTCGCGAATCTTTCTTCATTTTATGGTTTTCTAAGGATATCAGGGCTTGAATAATGTAGGAGAAAAAGTTATCTCCATTTGAAACCCAACAAAACGCGATTCTTTTGAAGTTTCCAAAATTCGAAAAAAATTTTTTTTCTTTTCGAGATTCTTTCCGCATAATATGCTTTTCTAAGGCTATCAAAGTGGAAAAATGAAAGAGAACCAGTTATCTCAAATAAGAACGGAAAATAAGTGATTCTAATGAAGTTTCCAACCGTCGAAACAAATCTTTTCTTTTCGCGAATCTTTCTTCATTTTATGGTTTTCTAAAGCTATCAAACTGGAATAATAAAGGAGAAATAGTTATCTCCATTTGAAACGCAACAAAACGCGATTGTTTTGAAGTTTCCAAACTTCGAAAAAATTTTTTTTCTTTTCGAGATTCTTTCAGCATAGTATGCTTTTCTAAGGCTATCAAAGTGGAAAAATGAAAGAGAACCAGTTATCTCAAATAAGAACGGAAAAAAGTGATTCTAATGAAGATTCCAACCATCGAAATAAATCTTTTCTTTTCGCGAATCTTTCTTCATTTTATGGTTTTCTAAGGCTATCAAACTAGAATATTAAAGGAGAAATAGTTTTCTTCATTTGAAACTCAACAAAACGGGATTCCTTTGAAGGTTTCAAACTTCTAAAAAATTTTTTTTTCTTTTCGAGATTCTTTGCCCAGAATATGCTTTTCTAAGGCTATCAAAGTGGAAAAATGAAAGAGAACCAGTTATCTCTAATAAGAACGGAAAAAAAGTGATTGTAATGAAGTTTCCAACCATCGAAATAAATCTTTTCTTTTCGTGAATCTTTCTTCATTTTATGGTTTTCTAATGCTATCCAACTAGAATGATAAAGGAGAAATAGTTTTCTTCATTTGAAACGCAACAAAACGGGATTCCTTTGAAGTTTTGAAACTTCTAAAATAATATTTTTTCTTTTCGAGATTTTTTGCCCAGAATATGCTTTTCTAAGGCTATCAAAGTGGAAAAATGAAAGAGAACCAGTTATCTCAAATAAGAACGGAAAAAAAGTGATTCTAATGAAGTTTCCAACCATCGAAGTAAATGCTTTCCTATCGCGAATCTTACTCCATTTTATGGTATTGTAAAGCTATCAAACAAGAATAATGAAGGAGAAGTAGCTATCTCCATTTGAAACGCAACAAAACGCGATTCTTTTGAAGTTTCCAAACTTCGAAATTTTTTTTTCTTCTCTTTTCGAGATTCTTTCCGCATAATATGCTTTTCTAAGGCTATCAGAGTGGAAAAATGAAAGAGAACCAGTTATGTCAAATAAGAACAGAAAAAATGTGATTCAAATAAAGGTTCTAATCATCGAAATAAATCTTTTCTTTTAGCGAATCTTTCTTCATTTTATGGTTTTCTAAGGTTAGCATACTGGAATAATGTAGGAGAAATAGTTATCTCCATTTGAAACGCAACAAAACGCGATTCATTTGAAGTTTCCAAACTTCGAAAAAAAATTTTTCTTTTCGAGATTCTTTCAGCATAATATGCTTTTCTTAGGCTATCAAAGTGGAAAAATGAAAGAGAACCAGTTATCTCAAATAAGAACGGAAAAAAAGTGAATCTAATGAAGTTTGCAACCATCGAAATAAATGTTTTCTTTTCGCGAATATTTCTTAATTTTTGGTTTTCTAAGGATATCAAGCTAGAATAATGTAGGAGAAATAGTTATCGCCATTTCAAACGCAAGAAACACGCTTTTCTTTTGAAGTTTCCAAACTTCGAAAAATTTTTTTTTTCTTTTCGAGATTCTTTCCGCATAATATGCTTTTCTAAGGCTATCAAAGTGGAAAAATGAAAGAGAACCAGTTATCTCAAATAAGAACGGAAAATAAGTGATTCTAATGAAGTTTCCAAACGTCGAAATAAATCTTTTCTTTTCGCGAATCTTTCTTCATTTTATGGTTTTCTAAAGCTATCAAACTGGAATAATAAAGGAGAAACAGTTATCTCCATTTGAAACGCAACAAAACGCGATTCTTTTGAAGTTTCCAAACTACGAAAAAAAAATTTTTCTTTTCGAGATTCTTTCCGCATAATATGCTTTTCGAAGGCTATCAAAGTAGAAAAATGAAAGACAACCAGTTATCTCAATTAAGAACGGAAGAAAAAGTGTTTCTAAAGAAGTTTCCAACTATGGAAATAAATGTTTTCTTTTCGCGAATCTTTCATCATTTTATAGTTTTCTAAGGCTATCAAACTAGAATAATGAAGGGGAAATAGTTGTGTCCATATGAAACGCAACAAAACGCGATTCCTTTGAAGTTTCCAAACTTCGAAAAAATTTTTTTTTCTTTTCGAGATTCTTTCCGCATAATATGGTTTTCTAAGGCTATCAAAGAAGAAAAATGAAAGAGATCCAGTTATCTCAAATAAGAACGGAAAAACAGCGATTGTAATGAAGTTTCCAACCATCGAAATAAATATTTTCTTTTCGCGAAACTTATTTCAATTTATGGTAATCAAATTAATCAAACTACAATAATGAAAGAGAAATAGTTATCTCCATTTCAAACGCAACAAAACGCGATTCTTTTAAAGTTTCCAAACTTCGAAAAAAATATTTTTTCTTTTCCAGAATCTTTCCGCATAATATGCTTTTCTAAGGCTATCAAAGTGGAAAAATGAAAGAGAAGCAGTTATCTCAAATAATAACGGAAAAAAAGTGATTCTAATGAAGATTCCAACCATCGAAATAAATCTTTTCTTTTCGCGAATCTTTCTTCATTTTATGGTTTTCTAAGGCTATCCAATTAGAATAATAAAGGAGAAATAGTTTTCTTCATTTGAAACGCAACAAAACGGGATTCTTTGAAGGTTTCAAACTTCTAAAAAAATTTTTAGTCTTTTCGAGATTCTTTGCCCAGAATATGCATTTCTAAGGCTGTCAAAGTGGAAAAATGAAAGAGAACCAGTTATCTCAAATACGAACGGAAAAAAAGTGATTCTAATGAAGTTTCCAACCATCGAAATAAATGTTTTCTTTTCGCGAATATTTCTTCATTTTATGGTTTTCTAAGTTATCAAGCTAGAATAATGTAGGAGAAATAGTTATCTCCATTTCAAACGCAACAAAACGCGATTCTTTTTAAGTTTCCAAACTTCGAAAAAAAATATTTTTCTTTTCGAGATTCTTTCCGCATAATATGCTTTTCCAAGGCTATCAAAGTGGAAAAATGAAAGAGAACCAGTTATCTCAAATAAGAACGGAAAATAAGTGACTCTAATGAAGTTTCCAACCGTCGAAATAAATCTTTTCTTTTCGCCAATCTTTCTTCATTTTATGGTTTTCTAAAGCTATCAAACTGGAATAATAAAGGAGAATCAGTTATCTCCATTTGAAACGCAACAAAACGCGATTCTTTTGAAGTTTCAAAAAATTCGAAAAAAAAATTTCTTTCTTTTCGAGATTCTTTCCGCATAATATGCTTTTCTAAGGCTATCAAAGAAAAAAATGAAAGAGAACCAGTTATCTCGAATAAGAATGGAAAAAAAGTGATTCTAATGAAGTTCCCAACCATCGAAATAAACCTTTTCTTTTCGCGAATCTTTCTTCATTTTATGGTTTTCTAAGGCTATCAAACTAGAATAATAAAGGAGAAATAAATTTCTTCATTTGAAACGCAACAAAACGGGATTCCTTTGAAGATTTCAAACTTCTAAATAATTTTTTTTTCTTTTCGAGATTCTTTGCCCAGAATATGCTTTTCTAAGGCTATCAAAGTGGAAAAATGAGAGAACCAGTTATCTCAAATAAGAAAGGAAAAAACTTGATTCTAATGAAGTTTCCAACCATCGAAATATATCTTTTCTTTTCGCGAATATTTCTTCATTTTATGGTTTTCTAAAGCTATCAAGCTAGAATAATGAAGGAGAAATATTTGTCTCCATTAGAAACGCAACAAAACGCGATTCTTTTGAAGTTTCAAAAACTTCGAAAAAATATTTTTTTCTTTTCGAATTTCTTTCCGCATAATATGCTTTTCTACGGCTATCAAAGTGTAAAAATGAAAGAGAACCAGTTATCTCAAATAAGAACGGAAAAAAAGTGATTCTAATAAAGTTTCCAACCATCGAAATAAATGTTTTCTTTTAGCGAATATTTCTTCATTTTATGGTTTTCTAAGGCTATCAAACTGGAATAATAAAGGAGAAATAGTTATCACCATTTGAAACGCAACAAAAGGCGATTCTTTTGAAGCTTCCCACCTTCGAAGAACATTTTTTTTCTTCTTGAAATTCTTTAAGCATAACATGCTTTTCTAAGGCTATCAAAGTAGAAAATTGAAAGACAACCAATTATCTCAAATAAGAACGGAAAAAAAGTGATTGTAATGAAGTTTCCATCCAGCGAAATAACTGTTTTCTTTTCGCGAATCTTTCTTCATTTTATGGTTTTCTAAGGCTACCAAACTAGAATAATGAAGGAGAAATAGTTTTCTCCATTTTAAACGCAACAAAACGCGATTCTTTTGAAGTTTCCAAACTTCGAAAAAAAATTTTTTTCTTTTCGAGATTCTTTCCGCATAATATGCTTTTCTAAGTCTATCAAAGAAGAAAAATGAAAGAGATCCAGTTATCTCAAATAAGAATGGAAAAACAGCGATTCTAATGAACTTTCCAACCATCGAAATAAATATTTTCTTTTCGCGAAACTTACTTCAAATTATGGTAATGTAACTAACCAAAGGAGAAAAGGAAATAATGAAAGAGAAATAATGAAGGAGAAATAGTTTTCTCCATTTCAAACGCAACAAAACGCATTTCTTTTGAAGTTTCCAAACTTCGAAAAACTTTTTTTTCTTTTCGAGATTCTTTCCGCATAATATGCTTTTCTAAGGCTATCAAAGTGGAAAAATGAAAGAGAAGCAGTTATCTCAAATAAGAACGGAATAGAAGTGATTCTAATGAAGTTTCCAACCATTGAAATAAATCTTTTCTTTTCGCGAATCTTTCTTCATTTTATAGTTTTCTAAGGCTATCAAACTAGAATAATGAAGGGGAAATAGTTGTGTCCATACGAAACGCAACAAAACGCGATTCCTTTGAAGTTTCCAAACTTCGAAAAAATTTTTTTTTCTTTTCGAGATTCTTTCCGCATAATATGGTTTTCTAAGGCTATCAAAGAAGAAAAATGAAAGAGATCCAGTTATCTCAAATAAGAACGGAAAAACAGCGATTGTAATGAAGTTTCCAACCATCGAAATAAATATTTTCTTTTCGCGAAACTTATTTCAATTTATGGTAATCAAATTAATCAAACTAGAATAATGAAAGAGAAATAGTTATCTCCATTTCAAACGCAACAAAACGCGATTCTTTTGAAGTTTCCAAACTACGAAAAAAAAATTTTTCTTTTCGAGATTCATTCCGCATAATATGCTTTTCGAAGGCTATCAAAGTAGAAAAATGAAAGACAACCAGTTATCTCAATTAAGAACGGAAGAAAAAGTGTTTCTAAAGAAGTTTCCAACTATGGAAATAAATGTTTTCTTTTCGCGAATCTTTCATCATTTTATAGTTTTCTAAGGCTATCAAACTAGAATAATGAAGGGGAAATAGTTGTGTCCATATGAAACGCAACCAAACGCGATTCCTTTGAAGTTTCCAAACTTCGAAAAATTTTTTTTTTCTTTTCGAGATTCTTTCCGCATAATATGGTTTTCTAAGGCTATCAAAGAAGAAAAATGAAAGAGATCCAGTTATCTCAAATAAGAACGGAAAAACAGCGATTGTAATGAAGTTTCCAACCATCGAAATAAATATTTTCTTTTCGCGAAACTTATTTCAATTTATGGTAATCAAATTAATCAAACTACAATAATGAAAGAGAAATAGTTATCTCCATTTCAAACGCAACAAAACGCGATTCTTTTAAAGTTTCCAAACTTCGAAAAAAATATTTTTCTTTTCCAGAATCTTTCCGCATAATATGCTTTTCTAAGGCTATCAAAGTGGAAAAATGAAAGAGAAGCAGTTATCTCAAATAATAACGGAAAAAAAGTGATTCTAATGAAGATTCCACCCATGGAAATAAATCTTTTCTTTTCGCGAATCTTTCTTCATTTTATGGTTTTCTAAGGCTATCCAATTAGAATAATAAAGGAGAAATAGTTTTCTTCATTTGAAACGCAACAAAACGGGATTCTTTGAAGGTTTCAAACTTCTAAAAAAATTTTTTTTCTTTTCGAGATTCTTTGCCCAGAATATGCATTTCTAAGGCTGTCAAAGTGGAAAAATGAAAGAGAACTATTCAAATACTTCTCAAATACGAACGGAAAAAAAGTGATTCTAATGAAGTTTCCAAACATCGAAATAAATGTTTTCTTTTCGCGAATATTTCTTCATTTTATGGTTTTCTAAGTTATCAAGCTAGAATAATGTAGGAGAAATAGTTATCTCCATTTCAAACGCAACAAAACGCGATTCTTTTTAAGTTTCCAAACTTCGAAAAAAAATATTTTTCTTTTCGAGATTCTTTCCGCATAATATGCTTTTCCAAGGCTATCAAAGTGGAAAAATGAAAGAGAACCAGTTATCTCAAATAAGAACGGAAAATAAGTGACTCTAATGAAGTTTCCAACCGTCGAAATAAATCTTTTCTTTTCGCCAATCTTTCTTCATTTTATGGTTTTCTAAAGCTATCAAACTGGAATAATAAAGGAGAATCAGTTATCTCCATTTGAAACGCAACAAAACGGGATTCTTTTGAAGTTTCAAAAAATTCGAAAAAAAAATTTCTTTCTTTTCGAGATTCTTTCCGCATAATATGCTTTTCTAAGGCTATCAAAGTGGAAACATGAAAGAGAACCAGATATTGAAATAAGAACGGAAAAAAAGTGATTCTAATTAAGTTTCCAACCATCGAAATAAATCTTTTCTTTTCGCGAATCTTTCAACATTTTATGGTTTTCTAAGGCTATCAAATTAGAATAATGAAGGAGAAAGATTTATCTCCATTTGAAAGGCAACAAAACGGGATATCTTTGAAGTTCACTAACTTTGAAAAAAATTTTTTTTCTTTTCGAGATTCTTTCCGCATAATTAGCTTTTCTAAGACTATCAAAGAAGAAAAATGAAAGAGAACCAGTTATCTCGAATAAGAATGGAAAAAAAGTGATTCTAATGAAGTTTCCAACCATCGAAATAAACCTTTTCTTTTCGCGAATCTTTCTTCATTTTATGGTTTTCTAAGGCTATCAAACTAGAATAATAAAGGAGAAATAAATTTCTTCATTTGAAACGCAACAAAACGGGATTCCTTTGAAGATTTCAAACTTCTAAATAATTTTTTTTTCTTTTCGAGATTCTTTGCCCAGAATATGCTTTTCTAAGGCTGTCAAAGTGGAAAAATGAGAGAACCAGTTATCTCAAATAAGAAAGGAAAAAACTTGATTCTAATGAAGTTTCCAACCATCGAAATATATCTTTTCTTTTCGCGAATATTTCTTCATTTTATGGTTTTCTAAAGCTATCAAGGTAGAATAATGAAGGAGAAATATTTGTCTCCATTAGAAACGCAACAAAACGCCTTTCTTTTGAAGTTTCAAAAACTTCGAAAAAATATTTTTTTCTTTTCGAATTTCTTTCCGCATAATATGCTTTTCTACGGCTATCAAAGTGTAAAAATGAAAGAGAACCAGTTATCTCAAATAAGAACTGAAAAAAAGTGATTCTAATAAAGTTTCCAACCATCGAAATAAATGTTTTCTTTTAGATAATATTTCTTCATTTTATGGTTTTCTAAGGCTATCAAACTGGAATAATAAAGGAGAAATAGTTATCACCATTTGAAACGCAACAAAGGCGATTCTTTTGAAGTTTCCCACCTTCGAAAAACATTTTTTTTCTTCTTGAAATTCTTTAAGCATAACATGCTTTTCTAAGGCTATCAAAGTAGAAAATTGAAAGACAACCAATTATCTCAAATAAGAACGGAAAAAATGTGATTGTAATGAAGTTTCCATCCAGCGAAATAACTGTTTTCTTTTCGCGAATCTTTCTTCATTTTATGGTTTTCTAAGGCTACCAAACTAGAATAATGAAGGAGAAATAGTTTTCTCCATTTTAAACGCAACAAAACGCGATTCTTTTGAAGTTTCCAAACTTCGAAAAAAATTTTTTTTCTTTTCGAGATTCTTTCCGCATAATATGCTTTTCTAAGTCTATCAAAGAAGAAAAATGAAAGAGATCCAGTTATCTCAAATAAGAATAGAAAAACAGCGATTCTAATGAAGTTTCCAACCATCGAAATAAATATTTTCTTTTCGCGAAACTTACTTCAAATTATGGTAATGTAACTAACCAAAGGAGAAAAGGAAATAATGAAAGAGAAATAATGAAGGAGAAATAGTTTTCTCCATTTCAAACGCAACAAAACGCATTTCTTTTGAAGTTTCCAAACTTCGAAAAACTTTTTTTTCTTTTCGAGATTCTTTCCGCATAATATGCTTTTCTAAGGCTATCAAAGTGGAAAAATGAAAGAGAAGCAGTTATCTCAAATAAGAACGGAATAGAAGTGATTCTAATGAAGTTTCCAACCATTGAAATAAATCTTTTCTTTTCGCGAATCTTTCTTCATTTTATAGTTTTCTAAGGCTATCAAACTAGAATAATGAAGGGGAAATAGTTGTGTCCATATGAAACGCAACAAAACGCGATTCCTTTGAAGTTTCCAAACTTCGAAAAATTTTTTTTTTCTTTTCGAGATTCTTTCCGCATAATATGGTTTTCTAAGGCTATCAAAGAAGAAAAATGAAAGAGATCCAGTTATCTCAAATAAGAACGGAAAAACAGCGATTGTAATGAAGTTTCCAACCATCGAAATAAATATTTTCTTTTCGCGAAACTTATTTCAATTTATGGTAATCAAATTAATCAAACTAGAATAATGAAAGAGAAATAGTTATCTCCATTTCAAACGCAACAAAACGCGATTCTTTTAAAGTTTCCAAACTTCGAAAAAAATATTTTTTCTTTTCCAGAATCTTTCCGCATAATATGCTTTTCTAAGGCTATCAAAGTGGAAAAATGAAAGAGAACCAGTTATCTCAAATACGAACGGAAAAAAAGTGATTCTAATGAAGTTTCCAACCATCGAAATAAATGTTTTCTTTTCGCGAATATTTCTTCATTTTATGGTTTTCTAAGGATATCAAGCTAGAATAATGTAGGAGAAATAGTTATCTCCATTTCAAACGCAACAAAACGCGATTGTTTTTAAGTTTCCAAACTTCGAAAAAAAATATTTTTCTTTTCGAGATTCTTTCCGCATAATATGCTTTTAAAAGGCTATCAAAGTGGAAAAATGAAAGAGAACCAGTTATCTCAAATAAGAACGGAAAATAAGTGATTCTAATGAAGTTTCCAACCGTCAAAATAAATCTTTTCTTTTCGCCAATCTTTCTTCATTTTATGGTTTTCTAAAGCTATCAAACTTGAATAATAAAGGAGAATCAGTTATCTCCATTTGAAACGCAACAAAACGCGATTCTTTTGAAGTTTCAAAAAATTCGAAAAAAAAATTTCTTTCTTTTCGAGATTCTTTCCGCATAATATGCTTTTCTAAGGCTATCAAAGAAAAAAATGAAAGAGAACCAGTTATCTCGAATAAGAATGGAAAAAAAGTGATTCTAATGAAGTTTCCAACCATCGAAATAAACCTTTTCTTTTCGCGAATCTTTCTTCATTTTATGGTTTTCTAAGGCTATCAAACTAGAATAATAAAGGAGAAATAAATTTCTTCATTTGAAACGCAACAAAACGGGATTCCTTTGAAGATTTCAAACTTCTAAATAATTTTTTTTTCTTTTCGAGATTCTTTGCCCAGAATATGCTTTTCTAAGGCTATCAAAGTGGAAAAATGAGAGAACCAGTTATCTCAAATAAGAAAGGAAAAAACTTGATTCTAATGAAGTTTCCAACCATCGAAATATATCTTTTCTTTTCGCGAATATTTCTTCATTTTATGGTTTTCTAAAGCTATCAAGCTAGAATAATGAAGGAGAAATATTTGTCTCCATTAGAAACGCAACAAAACGCGATTCTTTTGAAGTTTCAAAAACTTCGAAAAAATATTTTTTTCTTTTCGAATTTCTTTCCGCATAATATGCTTTTCTACGGCTATCAAAGAAGAAAAATGAAAGAGATCCAGTTATCTCAAATAAGAATGGAAAAACAGCGATTCTAATGAACTTTCCAACCATCGAAATAAATATTTTCTTTTCGCGAAACTTACTTCAAATTATGGTAATGTAACTAACCAAAGGAGAAAAGGAAATAATGAAAGAGAAATAATGAAGGAGAAATAGTTTTCTCCATTTCAAACGCAACAAAACGCATTTCTTTTGAAGTTTCCAAACTTCGAAAAACTTTTTTTTCTTTTCGAGATTCTTTCCGCATAATATGCTTTTCTAAGGCTATCAAAGTGGAAAAATGAAAGAGAAGCAGTTATCTCAAATAAGAACGGAATAGAAGTGATTCTAATGAAGTTTCCAACCATTGAAATAAATCTTTTCTTTTCGCGAATCTTTCTTCATTTTATAGTTTTCTAAGGCTATCAAACTAGAATAATGAAGGGGAAATAGTTGTGTCCATACGAAACGCAACAAAACGCGATTCCTTTGAAGTTTCCAAACTTCGAAAAATTTTTTTTTCTTTTCGAGATTCTTTCCGCATAATATGGTTTTCTAAGGCTATCAAAGAAGAAAAATGAAAGAGATCCAGTTATCTCAAATAAGAACGGAAAAACAGCGATTGTAATGAAGTTTCCAACCATCGAAATAAATATTTTCTTTTCGCGAAACTTATTTCAATTTATGGTAATCAAATTAATCAAACTAGAATAATGAAAGAGAAATAGTTATCTCCATTTCAAACGCAACAAAACGCGATTCTTTTGAAGTTTCCAAACTACGAAAAAAAAAATTTTCTTTTCGAGATTCATTCCGCATAATATGCTTTTCGAAGGCTATCAAAGTAGAAAAATGAAAGACAACCAGTTATCTCAATTAAGAACGGAAGAAATAGTGTTTCTAAAAAAGTTTCCAACTATGGAAATAAATGTTTTCTTTTCGCGAATCTTTCATCATTTTATAGTTTTCTAAGGCTATCAAACTAGAATAATGAAGGGGAAATAGTTGTGTCCATATGAAACGCAACAAAACGCGATTCCTTTGAAGTTTCCAAACTTCGAAAAATTTTTTTTTTCTTTTCGAGATTCTTTCCGCATAATATGGTTTTCTAAGGCTATCAAAGAAGAAAAATGAAAGAGATCCAGTTATCTCAAATAAGAACGGAAAAACAGCGATTGTAATGAAGTTTCCAACCATCGAAATAAATATTTTCTTTTCGCGAAACTTATTTCAATTTATGGTAATCAAATTAATCAAACTACAATAATGAAAGAGAAATAGTTATCTCCATTTCAAACGCAACAAAACGCGATTCTTTTAAAGTTTCCAAACTTCGAAAAAAATATTTTTCTTTTCCAGAATCTTTCCGCATAATATGCTTTTCTAAGGCTATCAAAGTGGAAAAATGAAAGAGAAGCAGTTATCTCAAATAATAACGGAAAAAAAGTGATTCTAATGAAGATTCCACCCATGGAAATAAATCTTTTCTTTTCGCGAATCTTTCTTCATTTTATGGTTTTCTAAGGCTATCCAATTAGAATAATAAAGGAGAAATAGTTTTCTTCATTTGAAACGCAACAAAACGGGATTCTTTGAAGGTTTCAAACTTCTAAAAAAATTTTTTTTCTTTTCGAGATTCTTTGCCCAGAATATGCATTTCTAAAGCTGTCAAAGTGGAAAAATGAAAGAGAACTATTCAAATACTTCTCAAATACGAACGGAAAAAAAGTGATTCTAATGAAGTTTCCAAACATCGAAATAAATGTTTTCTTTTCGCGAATATTTCTTCATTTTATGGTTTTCTAAGTTATCAAGCTAGAATAATGTAGGAGAAATAGTTATCTCCATTTCAAACGCAACAAAACGCGATTCTTTTTAAGTTTCCAAACTTCGAAAAAAAATATTTTTCTTTTCGAGATTCTTTCCGCATAATATGCTTTTCCAAGGCTATCAAAGTGGAAAAATGAAAGAGAACCAGTTATCTCAAATAAGAACGGAAAATAAGTGACTCTAATGAAGTTTCCAACCGTCGAAATAAATCTTTTCTTTTCGCCAATCTTTCTTCATTTTATGGTTTTCTAAAGCTATCAAAGTGGAATAATAAAGGAGAATCAGTTATCTCCATTTGAAACGCAACAAAACGCGATTCTTTTGAAGTTTCAAAAAATTCGAAAAAAAAATTTCTTTCTTTTCGAGATTCTTTCCGCATAATATGCTTTTCTAAGGCTATCAAAGTGGAAACATGAAAGAGAACCAGATATTGAAATAAGAACGGAAAAAAGTGATTCTAATTAAGTTTCCAACCATCGAAATAAATCTTTTCTTTTCGCGAATCTTTCAACATTTTATGGTTTTCTAAGGCTATCAAATTAGAATAATGAAGGAGAAAGATTTATCTCCATTTGAAAGGCAACAAAACGGGATATCTTTGAAGTTCACAAACTTGAAAAAAATTTTTTTTCTTTTCGAGATTCTTTCCGCATAATTAGCTTTTCTAAGACTATCAAAGAAGAAAAATGAAAGAGAACCAGTTATCTCGAATAAGAATGGAAAAAAAGTGATTCTAATGAAGTTTCCAACCATCGAAATAAACCTTTTCTTTTCGCGAATCTTTCTTCATTTTATGGTTTTCTAAGGCTATCAAACTAGAATAATAAAGGAGAAATAAATTTCTTCATTTGAAACGCAACAAAACGGGATTCCTTTGAAGATTTCAAACTTCTAAATAATTTTTTTTTCTTTTCGAGATTCTTTGCCCAGAATATGCTTTTCTAAGGCTGTCAAAGTGGAAAAATGAGAGAACCAGTTATCTCAAATAAGAAAGGAAAAAACTTGATTCTAATGAAGTTTCCAACCATCGAAATATATCTTTTCTTTTCGCGAATATTTCTTCATTTTATGGTTTTCTAAAGCTATCAAGGTAGAATAATGAAGGAGAAATATTTGTCTCCATTAGAAACGCAACAAAACGCCTTTCTTTTGAAGTTTCAAAAACTTCGAAAAAATATTTTTTTCTTTTCGAATTTCTTTCCGCATAATATGCTTTTCTACGGCTATCAAAGTGTAAAAATGAAAGAGAACCAGTTATCTCAAATAAGAACGGAAAAAAAGTGATTCTAATAAAGTTTCCAACCATCGAAATAAATGTTTTCTTTTAGATAATATTTCTTCATTTTATGGTTTTCTAAGGCTATCAAACTGGAATAATAAAGGAGAAATAGTTATCACCATTTGAAACGCAACAAAAGGCGATTCTTTTGAAGTTTCCCACCTTCGAAAAACATTTTTTTTCTTCTTGAAATTCTTTAAGCATAACATGCTTTTCTAAGGCTATCAAAGTAGAAAATTGAAAGACAACCAATTATCTCAAATAAGAACGGAAAAAATGTGATTGTAATGAAGTTTCCATCCAGCGAAATAACTGTTTTCTTTTCGCGAATCTTTCTTCATTTTATGGTTTTCTAAGGCTACCAAACTAGAATAATGAAGGAGAAATAGTTTTCTCCATTTTAAACGCAACAAAACGCGATTCTTTTGAAGTTTCCAAACTTCGAAAAAAATTTTTTTTCTTTTCGAGATTCTTTCCGCATAATATGCTTTTCTAAGTCTATCAAAGAAGAAAAATGAAAGAGATCCAGTTATCTCAAATAAGAATGGAAAAACAGCGATTCTAATGAAGTTTCCAACCATCGAAATAAATATTTTCTTTTCGCGAAACTTACTTCAAATTATGGTAATGTAACTAACCAAAGGAGAAAAGGAAATAATGAAAGAGAAATAATGAAGGAGAAATAGTTTTCTCCATTTCAAACGCAACAAAACGCATTTCTTTTGAAGTTTCCAAACTTCGAAAAACTTTTTTTTCTTTTCGAGATTCTTTCCGCATAATATGCTTTTCTAAGGCTATCAAAGTGGAAAAATGAAAGAGAAGCAGTTATCTCAAATAAGAACGGAATAGAAGTGATTCTAATGAAGTTTCCAACCATTGAAATAAATCTTTTCTTTTCGCGAATCTTTCTTCATTTTATAGTTTTCTAAGGCTATCAAACTAGAATAATGAAGGGGAAATAGTTGTGTCCATATGAAACGCAACAAAACGCGATTCCTTTGAAGTTTCCAAACTTCGAAAAATTTTTTTTTTCTTTTCGAGATTCTTTCCGCATAATATGGTTTTCTAAGGCTATCAAAGAAGAAAAATGAAAGAGATCCAGTTATCTCAAATAAGAACGGAAAAACAGCGATTGTAATGAAGTTTCCAACCATCGAAATAAATATTTTCTTTTCGCGAAACTTATTTCAATTTATGGTAATCAAATTAATCAAACTAGAATAATGAAAGAGAAATAGTTATCTCCATTTCAAACGCAACAAAGCGCGATTCTTTTAATGTTTCCAAACTTCGAAAAAAATATTTTTTCTTTTCCAGAATCTTTCCGCATAATATGCTTTTCTAAGGCTATCAAAGTGGAAAAATGAAAGAGAACCAGTTATCTCAAATACGAACGGAAAAAAAGTGATTCTAATGAAGTTTCCAACCATCGAAATAAATGGTTTCTTTTCGCGAATATTTCTTCATTTTATGGTTTTCTAAGGATATCAAGCTAGAATAATGTAGGAGAAATAGTTATCTCCATTTCAAACGCAACAAAACGCGATTGTTTTTAAGTTTCCAAACTTCGAAAAAAAATATTTTTCTTTTCGAGATTCTTTCCGCATAATATGCTTTTAAAAGGCTATCAAAGTGGAAAAATGAAAGAGAACCAGTTATCTCAAATAAGAACGGAAAATAAGTGATTCTAATGAAGTTACCAACCGTCAAAATAAATCTTTTCTTTTCGCCAATCTTTCTTCATTTTATGGTTTTCTAAAGCTATCAAATGGAATAATAAAGGAGAATCAGTTATCTCCATTTGAAACGCAACAAAACGCAATTGTTTTGAAGTTTCAAAAAATTCGAAAAAAAAATTTCTTTCTTTTCGAGTTTCTTTCCGCATAATATGCTTTTCTAAGGCTATCAAAGTGGAAACATGAAAGAGAACCAGTTATCTCAAATAAGAACGGAAAAAAAGTGATTCAAATTAAGTTTCCAACCATCGAAATAAATCTTTTCTTTTCGCGAATCTTTCAACATTTTATGGTTTTCTAAGGCTATCAAATTAGAATAATGAAGGAGAAATAGTTATCTCCATTTGAAAGGCAATAAAACGGGATATCTTTGAAGTTCACAAACTTCGAAAAATTTTTTTTTTCTTTTCGAGATTCTTTCCGCATAATATGCTTTTCTAAGGCTATCAAAGAAGAAAAATGAAAGAGAACCAGTTATCTCGAATAAGAATGGAAAAAAAGTGATTCTAATGAAGTTTCCAACCATCGAAATAAACCTTTTCTTTTCGCGAATCTTTCTTCATTTTATGGTTTTTAAGGCTATCAAACTAGAATAATAAAGGAGAAATAAATTTCTTCATTTGAAACGCAACAAAACGGCATTCCTTTGAAGATTTCAAACTTCTAAAAAAATTTTTTTTCTTTTCGAGATTCTTTGCCCAGAATATGCTTTTCTAAGGCTATCAAAGTGGAAAAATGAGAGAACCAGTTATCTCAAATAAGAAAGGATCAAGCTTGATTCTAATGAAGTTTCCAACCATCGAAATATATCTTTTCTTTTCGCGAATATTTCTTCATTTTATGGTTTTCTAAAGCTATCAAGCTAGAATAATGAAGGAGAAATATTTGTCTCCATTAGAAACGCAACAAAACGCGATTCTTTTGAAGTTTCAAAATCTTCGAAAAAATATTTCTTTCTTTTCGAATTTCTTTCCGCATAATATGCTTTTCTAAGGCTATCAAAGTGGAAAAATGAAAGAGAAGCAGTTATCTCAAATAAGAACGGAATAGAAGTGATTCTAATGAAGTTTCCAACCATTGAAATAAATCTTTTCTTTTCGCGAATCTTTCTTCATTTTATGGTTTTGTAAGGCTATCAAACTAGAATAATAAAGGAGAAATAGTTATCTCCAATTGAAACGCAACAAAACGGGATTCCTTTGAAGTTTCCAAACTTCTAAAAAAATTATTTTCTTTTCGATATTCCTTGCGCCGAATATGCTCTTCTAAGCCTATAAAAGTAGAAAATTGAAAGAGAACCAGTTATTTCAAATAAGAACGGAAAAAAAGTGATTCGAATGAAGTTTCCAACCTTCGAAATAAATGCTTTCTTTTCGCCAATCTTACTCCATTTCATGGTATTATAAAGCTATCAAACAAGAATAATGAAGGAAAAATAGATATCTCCATTACAAACGGAAAAAAACGCGATTCTTTTAAAGTTTTCCACGTTCGAAATTAAATTTCTTCTTTTCGAGATTTTTTCCGCATAATATGCTTTTCTAAGGCTATCAAACTAGATAAATGAAACAGAACTAGTTTTCTCAAATAAGAACGGAAAATTAGTGATTCTAATGAAGTTTCAAAACATCGAAATCAATGTTTTCTTTTCGCGAATCTTTCTTTATTTTATGGTTTTCTAAAGCTATCAAACTAGAATAATGAAAGAGAAATAATTTTCTCCATTTGAAACGCAACAAAACGCGATTCTTTTGAAGTTTCCAAATTTCGAAAAAATTATTTTTTCTTTTCGAGATTCTTTCCGCATAATATGCTTTTCTAAGGCTATGAAACTAGAAAAATGAAAGAGAACCAGTTATCTCAAATAAGAACGGTAAAAAATGATTCTAATGAAGATTCCAACCAGCGAAATAAATCTTTTCAATTCGCGAATCTTTCTTTATTTTATGCTTTTCTAAGACTATCAAACTAGAATAATGAAGGAGAAACAGTTATCTCCTTTTGAAACGCAAAAAAAAAAAAAAAAAAAAAAAACCGCGATTCTTTTGAATATTCCAGCCTTCGAATATAAATTTTTTTCTTTTCGAGATTCTTTGCGCCGAATATGCTTTTCTAAGGCTATCAAAGAGGAAAAATTAAAGAGGACCAGTTATCTCAAATAAGAACGGAAAAAAAGCGATTCTAATAAAGGTTCTAACCATCGAAATAAATGTTTTCTTTTCACGAATCTTTCTTCATTTTGTGGTTTTCTAAGGCTATCAAACTAGATTAATGAAGGAGAAATAGTTTTCCCCATTTGAAACGCAAAAAAACGCGTTTCTTTTAAAGTATCCAAACTTCGAAAAAAACATTTTTTTCTTTTCGAGATTCTTTCCGCTTAATATGCTTTTCTAAGGCTATCAAAGTAGAAAAATGAAAGAGAAGCAGTTATCTAAAACGAGAACGGAAAAATAGTGATTCTAATGAAGTTTCCAACCATCGTAATAAATGTTTTCTTTTCGCGCATCTTTCTTCATTTTATGATTTTGTAAGGCTATCAAACTAGAATAATGAAGGAGAAATAGTTATGTCCATTTGAAAGGAGAAAAAAAAAAAAACAAAAAAAACGCGATTCTTTTGAAGTTTTCAACCTGCGAAAATAAATTTTTTCTTTGCGAAATTCTTTGCGCATAATATGCTTTTCTAACGCTATTACAGTAGAAAAATGAAAGAGAACCAGTTATCTCAAATAAGAACTAAAAAACAGTGATTCTATTGAAGTTTCCAACCATCGAAATAAATCTTTTCTATTCGCGAATCTTTCTGAATTTTAAGCTTTTCTAAGGCTATCTAACTAGAATAATGAAAAAGAAATAGGAATCGGCATTAGAAACGGAACAAAACGCTATTCTTTTAAAGTTTCCCACGTTCGAAATTAAATTTCTTCTTTTCGAGATTCTTTCCGCATAATATGCTTTTCTAAGGCTATCAAACTAGAAAAATGAAACAGAACCAGTTATCGCAAATAAGAACGGAAAAACAGCGATTCTAATGAAGTTTCCAACAATTGAAATAAATGTTTCCTTTTCGCGAATCTTTCATCATTTTATGGTATTCTAAGGCTATCAAACTGGAATAATGAAGGAGAAATAGTTATCTCCATTTGAAACGCAACAAAACGCGATTTTTGTGAAGTTTCCAAACTTCGTAAAATTTTTTTTTCTTTCGAGATTCTTTCAGCATAATATGCTTTTCTAAGGCTATCAAAGTGGAAAACTGAAAGAGAACCAGTTATCTCAAATAAGAACGGAAAAAAGTGATTCTAATGAATTTTCCAACCATCGAAATAAATCTTTTCTTTTCGCGAATCTTTCTTCATTTTAAGGTTTTCTAAGGCTATCAACCTGGAATATTAAAGGAGAAATAGTTTTCTTCATTTGAAACGCAACAAAACGGGATTCATTTGAAGATTTCAAACTTCTAAAAAAATTTTTTTTCTTTTCGAGATTCTTTGCCCAGAATATACTTTTCTAAGGCTATCAAAGTGGGAAAATGAGAGAACCAGTTATCTCAAATAAGAACGGAAAAAAAGTGATTCTAATGAAATTTCCAACCATCGAAATAAATCTTATCTTTTCGCGAATATTTCTTCTATTTATGGTTTTCTAAGGCTATCAAGCTAGAATAATGAAGGACAAATATTTATCTCCATTACAAACGCGACAAAACGCGATTCTTTTGAAGTTTCAAAAACTTCGAAAAAATATTTTTTTCTTTTCGAGATTCTTTCCGCATAGTATGCTTTTCTAAGGCTATCAAAGTGGAAAAATGAAAGAGAACCAGTAATCTCAAATAAGAACGGAAAAAAAGTGATTCTAATGAAGTTTCCAACCATCGAAATAAATGTTTTCTTTTAGCGAATCTTTCTTCATTTCATGGTTTTCTAAGGCTATCAAACTGGAATAATAAAGGAGAAATAGTTATCTCCATTTGAAACGCAACAAAACGCGATTCCTTTGAAGTTTCCAAACTTCGAAGAAAACTTTTTTCTTTTCGAGATTCTTTCCTCATAATATGCTTTTCTAAGGCTATCAAAGAAGAAAAATGAAAGAGAACCAGTTATCTCAATTAAGAACGGAAGAAAAAGTGTTTCTAAAGAAGTTTCCAACCATCGAAGTAAATGTTTTCTTTTCGCGAATCTTTCTTCATTTTATAGTTTTCTAAGGCTATCAAACTAGAATAATGAAGGAGAAATAGTTATCTCCATTTGAAACGCAATAAAACGCGATTCTTTTGAAGTTTCCAAACTTCGAAAAAAATATTTTTTCTTTTCTAGAATCTTTCCGCGTAATATGCTTTTCTAAGGCTATCAAAGTGGAAAAATGAAAGAGAAGCAGTTATCTCAAATAAGAACGGAAAAAAAGTGATTCGAATGAAGTCTCCAACCTTCGAAATAAATGCTTTCTTATCGCGAATCTTACTCCATTTTGAGGTATTGCAAAGCTATCAAACAAGAATAATGAAGGAGAAGTAACTATCTCCATTTGAAACACAACAAAATGCGATTCTTTTGAACTTTCCAAACTTCGAAAAAAAAATGATTTTCTTTTCGAGATTCTTTCCACATAATATGCTTTTTCTAAGGCTATCAAAGTGGAAAATTGAAAGAGAGCCAGTTATCTCAAATAAGAACGGAAAAATAGTGATTCTAATAAAGGTTTTAACCATCGCAATAAATCTTTTCTTTTCGCGAATCTTTCTTGATTTTATGGTTTTCTAGGGTTAGCAAACTAGAATAATAAAGGAAAAATAGTTATCTCCATTTAAAACGCAACAAAACGCGATTCTTTTGAAGTTTCCATACTTCGAAAAAAAAATTTTTCTTTTCGAGATTCTTTCAGCATAGTATGCTTTTCTAAGGCTATCAAAGTGGAAAAATGAAAGAGAACCAGTTATTTCAAATAAGAACGGAAAAAAAGTGATTGTAATGAAGTTTCCAACCATCGAAATAAATCTTTTCTTTTCGTGAATCTTTCTTCATTTTATGGTTTTCTAAGGCTATCCAACTAGAATAATAAAGGAGAAATAGTTTTCTTCATTTGAAACGCAACAAAACGGGATTCCTTTGAAGTTTTGAAACTTCTAAAATAATATTTTTTCTTTTCGAGATTCTTTGCCCAGAATATGCTTTTCTAATGCTATCAAAGTGGAAAAATGAAAGAGAACCAGTTATCTCAAATAAGAACGGAAAAAAAGTGATTCTAATGAAGTTTCCAACCATCGAAGTAAATGCTGTCATATCGCGAATCTTACTCCATTTTATGGTATTGTAAAGCTATCAAACAAGAATAATGAAGGAGAAGTAGCTATCTCCATTTGAAACGCAACAAAACGCGATTCTTTTGAAGTTTCCAAACTTCGAAATTTTTTTTTCTTCTCTTTTCGAGATTCTTTCCTCATAATATGCTTTTCTAAGGCTATCAGAGTGGAAAAATGAAAGAGAACCAGTTATGTCAAATAAGAACAGAAAAAATGTGATTCAAATAAAGGTTCTAATCATCGAAATAAATCTTTTCTTTTAGCGAATCTTTCTTCATTTTATGGTTTTCTAAGGCTATCAAAGTAGAATATTAAAGGAGAAATAGTTTTCTTCATTTGAAACGCAACAAAACGGGATTCCTTTGAAGGTTTCCAAAGTTCGAAAAAAACGTTCTTCTTTTTGAGATTCTTTGCGCAGAATGTGCTTTTCTAAGGCTATCAAAGTACAAAAATGAAAGAGAACCATTTATCTCAAATAAGAGCGGAAAAATAGCGATTCTAATGAAGTTTCCAATCATCGAAATAAATGTTTTCTTTTCGCGAATCTTTCTTCATTTTATGGTGTTACAAGGCTATCAAACTAGAATATTGAAGGAGAAATAGTTATCTCCAATTGAAACGCAACTAAACGCGATTCCTTTGAAGTTTCCAAAGTTCGAAAAAAACGTTTTTCTTTTTGAGATTCTTTGCGCAGAATGTGCTTTTCTAAGGCTATCAAAGTACAAAAATGAAAGAGAACCATTTATCTCAAATAAGAGCGGAAAAATAGCGATTCTAATGAAGTTTCCAATCATCGAAATAAATGTTTTCTTTTCGCGAATCTAGAATAATGTAGGAGAAATAGTTATCTCCATTTCAAACGCAACAAAACGCGATTCCTTTGAATTTTCATAACTTCGAAAAAAATTTTTTTTCTTTTCGAGATTCTTTCCGCATAATATGCTTTTCTAAGGCTATCAAAGTGGAAAAATGAAAGAGAACCAGTTATCTCAAATAGGAACGGAAATTAAGTGATTCTAATGAAGTTTCCAAACGTCGAAATAAATCTTTTCTTTTCGCGAATCTTTCTTCATTTTATGGTTTTCTAAAGCTATCAAACTGGAATAATAAAGGAGAAACAGTTATCTCCATTTGAAACGCAACAAAACGCGATTCTTTTGAAGTTTCCAAACTTCGAAAAAAAAATTTTTCTTTTCGAGATTCTTTCCGCATAATATGCTTTTCGAAGGCTATCAAAGTAGAAAAATGAAAGACAACCAGTTATCTCAATTAAGAACGGAAGAAAAAGTGTTTCTAAAGAAGTTTCCAACTATGGAAATAAATGTTTTCTTTTCGCGAATCTTTCTTCATTTTATAGTTTTCTAAGGCTATCAAACTAGAATAATGAAGGGGAAATAGTTGTGTCCATATGAAACGCAACAAAACGCGATTCCTTTGAAGTTTCCAAACTTCGAAAATTTTTTTTTTCTTTTCGAGATTCTTTCCGCATAATATGGTTTTCTAAGGCTATCAAAGAAGAAAAATGAAAGAGATCCAGTTATCTCAAATAAGAACGAAAAAACAGCGATTGTAATGAAGTTTCCAACCATCGAAATAAATATTTTCTTTTCGCGAAACTTATTTCAATTTATGGTAATCAAATTAATCAAACTAGAATAATGAAAGAGAAATAGTTATCTCCATTTCAAACGCAACAAAACGCGATTCTTTTAAAGTTTCCAAACTTCGAAAAAAATATTTTTTCTTTTCCAGAATCTTTCCGCATAATATGCTTTTCTAAGACTATCAAAGTGGAAAAATGAAAGAGAAGCAGTTATCTCAAATAATAACGGAAAAAAAGTGATTCTAATGAAGATTCCAACCATCGAAATAAATCTTTTCTTTTCGCGAATCTTTCTTCATTTTATGGTTTTCTAAGGCTATCCAATTAGAATAATAAAGGAGAAATAGTTTTCTTCATTTGAAACGCAACAAAACGGGATTCTTTGAAGGTTTCAAAATTCTAAAAAAATTTTTTTTCTTTTCGAGATTCTTTGCCCAGAATATGCATTTCTAAGGCTATCAAAGTGGAAAAATGAAAGAGAACCAGTTATCTCAAATACGAACGGAAAAAAAGTGATTCTAATGAAGTTTCCAACCATCGAAATAAATGTTTTCTTTTCGCGAATATTTCTTCATTTTATGGTTTTCTAAGGATATCAAGCTAGAATAATGTAGGAGAAATAGTTATCTCCATTTCAAACGCAACAAAACGCGATTCTTTTTAAGTTTCCAAACTTCGAAATAAAATATTTTTCTTTTCGAGATTCTTTCCGCATAATATGCTTTTCCAAGGCTATCAAAGTGGAAAAATGAAAGAGAACCAGTTATCTCAAATAAGAACGGAAAATAAGTGATTCTAATGAAGTTTCCAACCGTCGAAATAAATCTTTTCTTTTCGCCAATCTTTCTTCATTTTATGGTTTTCTAAAGCTATCAAACTGGAATAATAAAGGAGAATCAGTTATCTCCATTTGAAACGCAACAAAACGCGATCTTTTGAAGTTTCAAAAAATTCGAAAAAAAAATTCTCTCTTTTCGAGATTCTTTCCGCATAATATGCTTTTCTAAGGCTATCAAAGTGGAAAAATGAAAGAGAACCAGTTATCTCAAATAAGAACGGAAAATAAGTGATTCTAATGAAGTTTCCAACCGTCGAAATAAATATTTTCTTTTCGCGAATCTTTCTTCATTTTATGGTTTCTAGACCTATCAAACTGGAATAATAAAGGAGAAATAATTATCTCCATTTGAAACGCAACAAAACGCGATTCTTTTGAAGTTTCCATACTTCGAAAAAAATTTTTTTCTTTTCGAGATTCTTTCCGCATAATATGCTTTTCTAAGGCTATCAAAGTAGAAAAATGAAAGAGAACCAGTTATCTCAATTAAGAACGGAAGAAAAAGTGTTTCTAACGAAGTTTCCATCCATCGAAATAAATGTTTTCTTTTCGCGAATCTTTCTTCATTTTATGGTTTTCTAAGGCTATCAAAGTAGAATATTAAAGGAGAAATAGTTTTCTTCATTTGAAACTCAACAAAACGGGATTCCTTTGAAGGTTTCAAACTTCTAAAAAAATTTTTTTTCTTTTCGAGATTCTTTGCGCAGAATGTGCTTTTCTAAGGCTATCAAAGTACAAAAATGAAAGAGAATCATTTATCTCAAATAAGAGCGGAAAAATAGCGATTCTAATGAAGTTTCCAATCATCGAAATAAATGTTTTCTTTTCGCGAATCTTTCTTCATTTTATGGTGTTACAAGGCTATCAAACTAGAATATTGAAGGAGAAATAGTTATCTCCAATTGAAACGCAACTAAACGCGATTCCTTTGAAGTTTCCAAAGTTCGAAAAAAACGTTTTTCTTTTTGAGATTCTTTGCGCAGAATGTGCTTTTCTAAGGCTATCAAAGTACAAAAATGAAAGAGAACCATTTATCTCAAATAAGAGCGGAAAAATAGCGATTCTAATGAAGTTTCCAATCATCGAAATAAATGTTTTCTTTTCGCGAATCTAGAATATGGTAGGAGAAATAGTTATCTCCATTTGAAACGCAACAAAACGCGATTCTTTTAAAGTTTCCAAACTTCGAAAAAAATATTTTTTCTTTTCCAGAATCTTTTTGCATAATATGCTTTTCTAAGGCTATCAAAGTGGAAAAATGAAAGAGAAGCAGTTATCTCAAATAATAACGGAAAAAAAGTGATTCTAATGAAGATTCCAACCATCGAAATAAATGTTTTCTTTTAGCGAATATTTCTTCATTTTATGGTTTTCTAAGGCTATCAAACTGGAATAATAAAGGAGAAATAGTTATCTCCATTTGAAACGCAACAAAAGGCGATTCTTTTGAAGTTTCCCACCTTCGAAAAACATTTTTTTTCTTCTTGAGATTCTTTAAGCATAACATGCTTTTCTAAGGCTATCAAAGTAGAAAATTGAAAGAGAACCAATTATCTCAAATAAGAACGGAAAAAAAGTGATTGTAATGAAGTTTACATCCAGCGAAATAACTGTTTTCTTTTCGGGAATCTTTCTTCATTTTATGGTTTTCTAAGGCTACCAAACTAGAATAATGTAGGAGAAATAGTTTTCTCCATTTTAAACGCAACAAAACGCGATTCTTTTGAAGTTTCGAAACTTCGAAAAAATTGTTTTTTCTTTTCGAGATTCTTTCCGCATAATATGCTTTTCTAAGTCTATCAAAGAAGAAAAATGAAAGAGATCCAGTTATCTCAAATAAGAATGGAAAAACAGCGATTCTAATGAAGTTTCCAACCATCGAAATAAATATTTTCTTTTCGCGAAACTTACTTCAAATTATGGTAATGTAACTAATCAAAAGGAGAAAAGGAAATAATGAAAGAGAAATAATGAAGGAGAAACAGTTTTCTCCATTTCAAACGCAACAAAACGCATTTCTTTTGAAGTTTCCAAACTTCGAAAAACTTTTTTTTCTTTTCGAGATTCTTTCCGCATAATATGCTTTTCTAAGGCTATCAAAGTGGAAAAATGAAAGAGAAGCAGTTATCTCAAATAAGAACGGAATAGAAGTGATTCTAATGAAGTTTCCAACCATTGAAATAAATCTTTTCTTTTCGCGAATCTTTCTTCATTTTATTGTTTTTTAAGGCTATCAAACTAGAATAATAAAGGAGAAATAGTTATCTCCATTTGAAACGCAACAAAACGGGATTCCTTTGAAGTTTCCAAACTTCTAAAAAAATTTTTTTCTTTTCGATATTCCTTGCGCCGAATATGCTCTTCTAAGCCTATAAAAGTAGAAAATTGAAAGAGAACCAGTTATTTCAAATAAGAACGGAAAAAAAGTGATTCGAATGAAGTTTCCAACCTTCGAAATAAATGCTTTCTTTTCGCCAATGTTACTCCATTTCATGGTATTATAAAGCTATCAAACAAGAATAATGAAGGAAAAATAGATATCTCCATTAGAAACGGAAAAAAACGCGATTCTTTTAAAGTTTCCCACGTTCGAAATTAAATTTCATCTTTTCGAGATTTTTTCCGCATAATATGCTTTTCTAAGGCTATCAAACTAGATAAATGAAACAGAACTAGTTTTCTCAAATAAGAACGGAAAATTAGTGATTCTAATGAAGTTTCAAAACATCGAAATCAATGTTTTCTTTTCGCGAATCTTTCTCTATTTTATGGTTTTCTAAAGCTATCAAACTAGAATAATGAAAGAGAAATAATTTTCTCCATTTGAAACGCAACAAAACGCGATTCTTTTGAAGTTTCCAAATTTCGAAAAAATTATTTTTTCTTTTCGAGATTCTTTCAGCATAATATGCTTTTCTTAGGCTATCAAAGTGGAAAAATGAAAGAGAACCAATTATCTCAAATAAGAACGGAAAAAAAGTGAATCTAATGAAGTTTGCAACCATCGAAATAAATGTTTTCTTTTCGCGAATATTTCTTAATTTTTGGTTTTCTAAGGATATCAAGCTAGAATAATGTAGGAGAAATAGTTATCGCCATTTCAAACGCAAGAAACACGCTTTTCTTTTGAAGTTTCCAAACTTCGAAAAAATTTTTTTTTCTTTTCGAGATTCTTTCCGCATAATATGCTTTTCTAAGGCTATCAAAGTGGAAAAATGAAAGAGAACTAGTTATCTCAAATAAGAACGGAAAATAAGTGATTCTAATGAAGTTTCCAAACGTCGAAATAAATCTTTTCTTTTCGCGAATCTTTCTTCATTTTATGGTTTTCTAAAGCTATCAAACTGGAATAATAAAGGAGAAACAGTTATCTCCATTTGAAACGCAACAAAACGCGATTCTTTTGAAGTTTCCAAACTACGAAAAAAAAATTTTTCTTTTCGAGATTCTTTCCGCATAATATGCTTTTCGAAGGCTATCAAAGTAGAAAAATGAAAGACAACCAGTTATCTCAATTAAGAACGGAAGAAAAAGTGTTTCTAAAGAAGTTTCCAACTATGGAAATAAATGTTTTCTTTTCGCGAATCTTTCATCATTTTATAGTTTTCTAAGGCTATCAAACTAGAATAATGAAGGGGAAATAGTTGTGTCCATATGAAACGCAACAAAACGCGATTCCTTTGAAGTTTCCAAACTTCGAAAAAATTTTTTTTTCTTTTCGAGATTCTTTCCGCATAATATGGTTTTCTAAGGCTATCAAAGAAGAAAAATGAAAGAGATCCAGTTATCTCAAATAAGAACGGAAAAACAGCGATTGTAATGAAGTTTCCAACCATCGAAATAAATATTTTCTTTTCGCGAAACTTATTTCAATTTATGGTAATCAAATTAATCAAACTACAATAATGAAAGAGAAATAGTTATCTCCATTTCAAACGCAACAAAACGCGATTCTTTTAAAGTTTCCAAACTTCGAAAAAAATATTTTTTCTTTTCCAGAATCTTTCCGCATAATATGCTTTTCTAAGGCTATCAAAGTGGAAAAATGAAAGAGAAGCAGTTATCTCAAATAATAACGGAAAAAAAGTGATTCTAATGAAGATTCCAACCATCGAAATAAATCTTTTCTTTTCGCGAATCTTTCTTCATTTTATGGTTTTCTAAGGCTATCCAATTAGAATAATAAAGGAGAAATAGTTTTCTTCATTTGAAACGCAACAAAACGGGATTCTTTGAAGGTTTCAAACTTCTAAAAAAATTTTTAGTCTTTTCGAGATTCTTTGCCCAGAATATGCATTTCTAAGGCTGTCAAAGTGGAAAAATGAAAGAGAACCAGTTATCTCAAATACGAACGGAAAAAAAGTGATTCTAATGAAGTTTCCAACCATCGAAATAAATGTTTTCTTTTCGCGAATATTTCTTCATTTTATGGTTTTCTAAGTTATCAAGCTAGAATAATGTAGGAGAAATAGTTATCTCCATTTCAAACGCAACAAAACGCGATTCTTTTTAAGTTTCCAAACTTCGAAAAAAAATATTTTTCTTTTCGAGATTCTTTCCGCATAATATGCTTTTCCAAGGCTATCAAAGTGGAAAAATGAAAGAGAACCAGTTATCTCAAATAAGAACGGAAAATAAGTGACTCTAATGAAGTTTCCAACCGTCGAAATAAATCTTTTCTTTTCGCCAATCTTTCTTCATTTTATGGTTTTCTAAAGCTATCAAACTGGAATAATAAAGGAGAATCAGTTATCTCCATTTGAAACGCAACAAAACGCGATTCTTTTGAAGTTTCAAAAAATTCGAAAAAAAAATTTCTTTCTTTTCGAGATTCTTTCCGCATAATATGCTTTTCTAAGGCTATCAAAGAAAAAAATGAAAGAGAACCAGTTATCTCGAATAAGAATGGAAAAAAAGTGATTCTAATGAAGTTTCCAACCATCGAAATAAACCTTTTCTTTTCGCGAATCTTTCTTCATTTTATGGTTTTCTAAGGCTATCAAACTAGAATAATAAAGGAGAAATAAATTTCTTCATTTGAAACGCAACAAAACGGGATTCCTTTGAAGATTTCAAACTTCTAAATAATTTTTTTTTCTTTTCGAGATTCTTTGCCCAGAATATGCTTTTCTAAGGCTATCAAAGTGGAAAAATGAGAGAACCAGTTATCTCAAATAAGAAAGGAAAAAACTTGATTCTAATGAAGTTTCCAACCATCGAAATATATCTTTTCTTTTCGCGAATATTTCTTCATTTTATGGTTTTCTAAAGCTATCAAGCTAGAATAATGAAGGAGAAATATTTGTCTCCATTAGAAACGCAACAAAACGCGATTCTTTTGAAGTTTCAAAAACTTCGAAAAAATATTTTTTTCTTTTCGAATTTCTTTCCGCATAATATGCTTTTCTACGGCTATCAAAGTGTAAAAATGAAAGAGAACCAGTTATCTCAAATAAGAACGGAAAAAAAGTGATTCTAATAAAGTTTCCAACCATCGAAATAAATGTTTTCTTTTAGCGAATATTTCTTCATTTTATGGTTTTCTAAGGCTATCAAACTGGAATAATAAAGGAGAAATAGTTATCACCATTTGAAACGCAACAAAAGGCGATTCTTTTGAAGCTTCCCACCTTCAAAAAACATTTTTTTTCTTCTTGAAATTCTTTAAGCATAACATGCTTTTCTAAGGCTATCAAAGTAGAAAATTGAAAGACAACAAATTATCTCAAATAAGAACGGAAAAAAAGTGATTGTAATGAAGTTTCCATCCAGCGAAATAACTGTTTTCTTTTCGCGAATCTTTCTTCATTTTATGGTTTTCTAAGGCTACCAAACTAGAATAATGAAGGAGAAATAGTTTTCTCCATTTTAAACGCAACAAAACGCATTTCTTTTGAAGTTTCCAAACTTCGAAAAACTTTTTTTTCTTTTCGAGATTCTTTCCGCATAATATGCTTTTCTAAGGCTATCAAAGTGGAAAAATGAAAGAGAAGCAGTTATCTCAAATAAGAACGGAATAGAAGTGATTCTAATGAAGTTTCCAACCATTGAAATAAATCTTTTCTTTTCGCGAATCTTTCTTCATTTTATAGTTTTCTAAGGCTATCAAACTAGAATAATGAAGGGGAAATAGTTGTGTCTATACGAAACGCAACAAAACGCGATTCCTTTGAAGTTTCCAAACTTCGAAAAATTTTTTTTTTCTTTTCGAGATTCTTTCCGCATAATATGGTTTTCTAAGGCTATCAAAGAAGAAAAATGAAAGAGATCCAGTTATCTCAAATAAGAACGGAAAAACAGCGATTGTAATGAAGTTTCCAACCATCGAAATAAATATTTTCTTTTCGCGAATCTTATTTCAATTTATGGTAATCAAATTAATCAAACTAGAATAATGAAAGAGAAATAGTTATCTCCATTTCAAACGCAACAAAACGCGATTCTTTTGAAGTTTCCAAACTACGAAAAAAAAATTTTTCTTTTCGAGATTCTTTCCGCATAATATGCTTTTCGAAGGCTATCAAAGTAGAAAAATGAAAGACAACCAGTTATCTCAATTAAGAACGGAAGAAAAAGTGTTTCTAAAGAAGTTTCCAACTATGGAAATAAATGTTTTCTTTTCGCGAATCTTTCATCATTTTATAGTTTTCTAAGGCTATCAAACTAGAATAATGAAGGGGAAATAGTTGTGTCCATATGAAACGCAACAAAACGCGATTCCTTTGAAGTTTCCAAACTTCGAAAAATTTTTTTTTTCTTTTCGAGATTCTTTCCGCATAATATGGTTTTCTAAGGCTATCAAAGTGGAAAAATGAAAGAGAACCAGTTATCTCAAATAAGAACGGAAAATAAGTGATTCTAATGAAGTTTCCAACCGTCAAAATAAATCTTTTCTTTTCGCCAATCTTTCTTCATTTTATGGTTTTCTAAAGCTATCAAATGGAATAATAAAGGAGAATCAGTTATCTCCATTTGAAACGCAACAAAACGCAATTGTTTTGAAGTTTCAAAAAATTCGAAAAAAAAATTTCTTTCTTTTCGAGTTTCTTTCCGCATAATATGCTTTTCTAAGGCTATCAAAGTGGAAACATGAAAGAGAACCAGTTATCTCAAATAAGAACGGAAAAAAAGTGATTCAAATTAAGTTTCCAACCATCGAAATAAATCTTTTCTTTTCGCGAATCTTTCAACATTTTATGGTTTTCTAAGGCTATCAAATTAGAATAATGAAGGAGAAATAGTTATCTCCATTTGAAAGGCAATAAAACGGGATATCTTTGAAGTTCACAAACTTCGAAAAAATTTTTTTTTCTTTTCGAGATTCTTTCCGCATAATATGCTTTTCTAAGGCTATCAAAGAAGAAAAATGAAAGAGAACCAGTTATCTCGAATAAGAATGGAAAAAAAGTGATTCTAATGAAGTTTCCAACCATCGAAATAAACCTTTTCTTTTCGCGAATCTTTCTTCATTTTATGCTTTTTAAGGCTATCAAACTAGAATAATAAAGGAGAAATAAATTTCTTCATTTGAAACGCAACAAAACGGCATTCCTTTGAAGATTTCAAACTTCTAAAAAAATTTTTTTTCTTTTCGAGATTCTTTGCCCAGAATATGCTTTTCTAAGGCTATCAAAGTGGAAAAATGAGAGAACCAGTTATCTCAAATAAGAAAGGATCAAGCTTGATTCTAATGAAGTTTCCAACCATCGAAATATATCTTTTCTTTTCGCGAATATTTCTTCATTTTATGGTTTTCTAAAGCTATCAAGCTAGAATAATGAAGGAGAAATATTTGTCTCCATTAGAAACGCAACAAAACGCGATTCTTTTGAAGTTTCAAAATCTTCGAAAAAATATTTCTTTCTTTTCGAATTTCTTTCCGCATAATATGCTTTTCTAAGGCTATCAAAGTGGAAAAATGAAAGAGAAGCAGTTATCTCAAATAAGAACGGAATAGAAGTGATTCTAATGAAGTTTCCAACCATTGAAATAAATCTTTTCTTTTCGCGAATCTTTCTTCATTTTATGGTTTTGTAAGGCTATCAAACTAGAATAATAAAGGAGAAATAGTTATCTCCATTTGAAACGCAACAAAACGGGATTCCTTTGAAGTTTCCAAACTTCTAAAAAATTTTTTTTCTTTTCGATATTCCTTGCGCCGAATATGCTCTTCTAAGCCTATAAAAGTAGAAAATTGAAAGAGAACCAGTTATTTCAAATAAGAACGGAAAAAAAGTGATTCGAATGAAGTTTCCAACCTTCGAAATAAATGCTTTCTTTTCGCCAATCTTACTCCATTTCATGGTATTATAAAGCTATCAAACAAGAATAATGAAGGAAAAATAGATATCTCCATTACAAACGGAAAAAAACGCGATTCTTTTAAAGTTTTCCACGTTCGAAATTAAATTTCTTCTTTTCGAGATTTTTTCCGCATAATATGCTTTTCTAAGGCTATCAAACTAGATAAATGAAACAGAACCAGTTTTCTCAAATAAGAACGGAAAATTAGTGATTCTAATGAAGTTTCAAAACATCGAAATCAATGTTTTCTTTTCGCGAATCTTTCTTTATTTTATGGTTTTCTAAAGCTATCAAACTAGAATAATGAAAGAGAAATAATTTTCTCCATTTGAAACGCAACAAAACGCGATTCTTTTGAAGTTTCCAAATTTCGAAAAAATTATTTTTTCTTTTCGAGATTCTTTCCGCATAATATGCTTTTCTAAGGCTATGAAACTAGAAAAATGAAAGAGAACCAGTTATCTCAAATAAGAACGGTAAAAAATGATTCTAATGAAAATTCCAACCAGCGAAATAAATCTTTTCAATTCGCGAATCTTTCTTTATTTTATGCTTTTCTAAGACTATCAAACTAGAATAATGAAGGAGAAACAGTTATCTCCTTTTGAAACGCAAAAAAAAAAAAAAAAAAAAAAAACCGCGATTCTTTTGAATATTCCAGCCTTCGAATATAAATTTTTTTCTTTTCGAGATTCTTTGCGCCGAATATGCTTTTCTAAGGCTATCAAAGAGGAAAAATTAAAGAGGACCAGTTATCTCAAATAAGAACGGAAAAAAAGCGATTCTAATAAAGGTTCTAACCATCGAAATAAATGTTTTCTTTTCACGAATCTTTCTTCATTTTGTGGTTTTCTAAGGCTATCAAACTAGATTAATGAAGGAGAAATAGTTTTCCCCATTTGAAACGCAAAAAAACGCGTTTCTTTTAAAGTATCCAAACTTCGAAAAAAACATTTTTTTCTTTTCGAGATTCTTTCCGCTTAATATGCTTTTCTAAGGCTATCAAAGTAGAAAAATGAAAGAGAAGCAGTTATCTAAAACGAGAACGGAAAAATAGTGATTCTAATGAAGTTTCCAACCATCGTAATAAATGTTTTCTTTTCGCGCATCTTTCTTCATTTTATGATTTTGTAAGGCTATCAAACTAGAATAATGAAGGAGAAATAGTTATGTCCATTTGAAAGGAGAAAAAAAAAAAAAAAAAAAAAACGCGATTCTTTTGAAGTTTTCAACCTGCGAAAATAAATTTTTTCTTTGCGAAATTCTTTGCGCATAATATGCTTTTCTAACGCTATTACAGTAGAAAAATGAAAGAGAACCAGTTATCTCAAATAAGAACTAAAAAACAGTGATTCTATTGAAGTTTCCAACCATCGAAATAAATCTTTTCTATTCGCGAATCTTTCTGAATTTTAAGCTTTTCTAAGGCTATCTAACTAGAATAATGAAAAAGAAATAGGAATCGGCATTAGAAACGGAACAAAATGCTATTCTTTTAAAGTTTCCCACGTTCGAAATTAAATTTCTTCTTTTCGAGATTCTTTCCGCATAATATGCTTTTCTAAGGCTATCAAACTAGAAAAATGAAACAGAACCAGTTATCGCAAATAAGAACGGAAAAACAGCGATTCTAATGAAGTTTCCAACAATTGAAATAAATGTTTCCTTTTCGCGAATCTTTCATCATTTTATGGTATTCTAAGGCTATCAAACTGGAATAATGAAGGAGAAATAGTTATCTCCATTTGAAACGCAACAAAACGCGATTTTTGTGAAGTTTCCAAACTTCGTAAAATTTTTTTTTCTTTCGAGATTCTTTCAGCATAATATGCTTTTCTAAGGCTATCAAAGTGGAAAACTGAAAGAGAACCAGTTATCTCAAATAAGAACGGAAAAAAGTGATTCTAATGAATTTTCCAACCATCGAAATAAATCTTTTCTTTTCGCGAATCTTTCTTCATTTTATGGTTTTCTAAGGCTATCAACCTGGAATATTAAAGGAGAAATAGTTTTTTTCATTTGAAACGCAACAAAACGGGATTCATTTGAAGATTTCAAACTTCTAAAAAAATTTTTTTTCTTTTCGAGATTCTTTGCCCAGAATATACTTTTCTAAGGCTATCAAAGTGGGAAAATGAGAGAACCAGTTATCTCAAATAAGAACGGAAAAAAAGTGATTCTAATGAAATTTCCAACCATCGAAATAAATCTTATCTTTTCGCGAATATTTCTTCTATTTATGGTTTTCTAAGGCTATCAAGCTAGAATAATGAAGGACAAATATTTATCTCCATTACAAACGCGACAAAACGCGATTCTTTTGAAGTTTCAAAAACTTCGAAAAAATATTTTTTTCTTTTCGAGATTCTTTCCGCATAGTATGCTTTTCTAAGGCTATCAAAGTGGAAAAATGAAAGAGAACCAGTAATCTCAAATAAGAACGGAAAAAAAGTGATTCTAATGAAGTTTCCAACCATCGAAATAAATGTTTTCTTTTAGCGAATCTTTCTTCATTTCATGGTTTTCTAAGGCTATCAAACTGGAATAATAAAGGAGAAATAGTTATCTCCATTTGAAACGCAACAAAACGCGATTCCTTTGAAGTTTCCAAACTTCGAAGAAAACTTTTTTCTTTTCGAGATTCTTTCCTCATAATATGCTTTTCTAAGGCTATCAAAGAAGAAAAATGAAAGAGAACCAGTTATCTCAATTAAGAACGGAAGAAAAAGTGTTTCTAAAGAAGTTTCCAACCATCGAAGTAAATGTTTTCTTTTCGCGAATCTTTCTTCATTTTATAGTTTTCTAAGGCTATCAAACTAGAATAATGAAGGAGAAATAGTTATCTCCAATTGAAACGCAATAAAACGCGATTCTTTTGAAGTTTCCAAACTTCGAAAAAAATATTTTTTCTTTTCTAGAATCTTTCCGCGTAATATGCTTTTCTAAGGCTATCAAAGTGGAAAAATGAAAGAGAAGCAGTTATCTCAAATAAGAACGGAAAAAAAGTGATTCGAATGAAGTCTCCAACCTTCGAAATAAATGCTTTCTTATCGCGAATCTTACTCCATTTTGAGGTATTGCAAAGCTATCAAACAAGAATAATGAAGGAGAAGTAACTATCTCCATTTGAAACACAACAAAATGCGATTCTTTTGAACTTTCCAAACTTCGAAAAAAAAATGATTTTCTTTTCGAGATTCTTTCCACATAATATGCTTTTTCTAAGGCTATCAAAGTGGAAAATTGAAAGAGAGCCAGTTATCTCAAATAAGAACGGAAAAATAGTGATTCTAATAAAGGTTTTAACCATCGCAATAAATCTTTTCTTTTCGCGAATCTTTCTTGATTTTATGGTTTTCTAGGGTTAGCAAACTAGAATAATAAAGGAAAAATAGTTATCTCCATTTAAAACGCAACAAAACGCGATTCTTTTGAAGTTTCCATACTTCGAAAAAAAATTTTTTCTTTTCGAGATTCTTTCAGCATAGTATGCTTTTCTAAGGCTATCAAAGTGGAAAAATGAAAGAGAACCAGTTATTTCAAATAAGAACGGAAAAAAAGTGATTGTAATGAAGTTTCCAACCATCGAAATAAATCTTTTCTTTTCGTGAATCTTTCTTCATTTTATGGTTTTCTAAGGCTATCCAACTAGAATAATAAAGGAGAAATAGTTTTCTTCATTTGAAACGCAACAAAACGGGATTCCTTTGAAGTTTTGAAACTTCTAAAATAATATTTTTTCTTTTCGAGATTCTTTGCCCAGAATATGCTTTTCTAATGCTATCAAAGTGGAAAAATGAAAGAGAACCAGTTATCTCAAATAAGAACGGAAAAAAAGTGATTCTAATGAAGTTTCCAACCATCGAAGTAAATGCTGTCATATCGCGAATCTTACTCCATTTTATGGTATTGTAAAGCTATCAAACAAGAATAATGAAGGAGAAGTAGCTATCTCCATTTGAAACGCAACAAAACGCGATTCTTTTGAAGTTTCCAAACTTCGAAATTTTTTTTTCTTCTCTTTTCGAGATTCTTTCCTCATAATATGCTTTTCTAAGGCTATCAGAGTGGAAAAATGAAAGAGAACCAGTTATGTCAAATAAGAACAGAAAAAATGTGATTCAAATAAAGGTTCTAATCATCGAAATAAATCTTTTCTTTTAGCGAATCTTTCTTCATTTTATGGTTTTCTAAGGCTATCAAAGTAGAATATTAAAGGAGAAATAGTTTTCTTCATTTGAAACGCAACAAAACGGGATTCCTTTGAAGGTTTCCAAAGTTCGAAAAAAACGTTCTTCTTTTTGAGATTCTTTGCGCAGAATGTGCTTTTCTAAGGCTATCAAAGTACAAAAATGAAAGAGAACCATTTATCTCAAATAAGAGCGGAAAAATAGCGATTCTAATGAAGTTTCCAATCATCGAAATAAATGTTTTCTTTTCGCGAATCTTTCTTCATTTTATGGTGTTACAAGGCTATCAAACTAGAATATTGAAGGAGAAATAGTTATCTCCAATTGAAACGCAACTAAACGCGATTCCTTTGAAGTTTCCAAAGTTCGAAAAAAACGTTTTTCTTTTTGAGATTCTTTGCGCAGAATGTGCTTTTCTAAGGCTATCAAAGTACAAAAATGAAAGAGAACCATTTATCTCAAATAAGAGCGGAAAAATAGCGATTCTAATGAAGTTTCCAATCATCGAAATAAATGTTTTCTTTTCGCGAATCTAGAATAATGTAGGAGAAATAGTTATCTCCATTTCAAACGCAACAAAACGCGATTCCTTTGAATTTTCATAACTTCGAAAAAAATTTTTTTTCTTTTCGAGATTCTTTCCGCATAATATGCTTTTCTAAGGCTATCAAAGTGGAAAAATGAAAGAGAACCAGTTATCTCAAATAGGAACGGAAAATAAGTGATTCTAATGAAGTTTCCAAACGTCGAAATAAATCTTTTCTTTTCGCGAATCTTTCTTCATTTTATGGTTTTCTAAAGCTATCAAACTGGAATAATAAAGGAGAAACAGTTATCTCCATTTGAAACGCAACAAAACGCGATTCTTTTGAAGTTTCCAAACTTCGAAAAAAAAATTTTTCTTTTCGAGATTCTTTCCGCATAATATGCTTTTCGAAGGCTATCAAAGTAGAAAAATGAAAGACAACCAGTTATCTCAATTAAGAACGGAAGAAAAAGTGTTTCTAAAGAAGTTTCCAACTATGGAAATAAATGTTTTCTTTTCGCGAATCTTTCTTCATTTTATAGTTTTCTAAGGCTATCAAACTAGAATAATGAAGGGGAAATAGTTGTGTCCATATGAAACGCAACAAAACGCGATTCCTTTGAAGTTTCCAAACTTCGAAAATTTTTTTTTTCTTTTCGAGATTCTTTCCGCATAATATGGTTTTCTAAGGCTATCAAAGAAGAAAAATGAAAGAGATCCAGTTATCTCAAATAAGAACGGAAAAACAGCGATTGTAATGAAGTTTCCAACCATCGAAATAAATATTTTCTTTTCGCGAAACTTATTTCAATTTATGGTAATCAAATTAATCAAACTAGAATAATGAAAGAGAAATAGTTATCTCCATTTCAAACGCAACAAAACGCGATTCTTTTAAAGTTTCCAAACTTCGAAAAAAATATTTTTTCTTTTCCAGAATCTTTCCGCATAATATGCTTTTCTAAGACTATCAAAGTGGAAAAATGAAAGAGAAGCAGTTATCTCAAATAATAACGGAAAAAAAGTGATTCTAATGAAGATTCCAACCATCGAAATAAATCTTTTCTTTTCGCGAATCTTTCTTCATTTTATGGTTTTCTAAGGCTATCCAATTAGAATAATAAAGGAGAAATAGTTTTCTTCATTTGAAACGCAACAAAACGGGATTCTTTGAAGGTTTCAAAATTCTAAAAAAATTTTTTTTCTTTTCGAGATTCTTTGCCCAGAATATGCATTTCTAAGGCTATCAAAGTGGAAAAATGAAAGAGAACCAGTTATCTCAAATACGAACGGAAAAAAAGTGATTCTAATGAAGTTTCCAACCATCGAAATAAATGTTTTCTTTTCGCGAATATTTCTTCATTTTATGGTTTTCTAAGGATATCAAGCTAGAATAATGTAGGAGAAATAGTTATCTCCATTTCAAACGCAACAAAACGCGATTCTTTTTAAGTTTCCAAACTTCGAAATAAAATATTTTTCTTTTCGAGATTCTTTCCGCATAATATGCTTTTCCAAGGCTATCAAAGTGGAAAAATGAAAGAGAACCAGTTATCTCAAATAAGAACGGAAAATAAGTGATTCTAATGAAGTTTCCAACCGTCGAAATAAATCTTTTCTTTTCGCCAATCTTTCTTCATTTTATGGTTTTCTAAAGCTATCAAACTGGAATAATAAAGGAGAATCAGTTATCTCCATTTGAAACGCAACAAAACGCGATCTTTTGAAGTTTCAAAAAATTCGAAAAAAAAATTCTTTCTTTTCGAGATTCTTTCCGCATAATATGCTTTTCTAAGGCTATCAAAGTGGAAAAATGAAAGAGAACCAGTTATCTCAAATAAGAACGGAAAATAAGTGATTCTAATGAAGTTTCCAACCGTCGAAATAAATATTTTCTTTTCGCGAATCTTTCTTCATTTTATGGTTTCTAGACCTATCAAACTGGAATAATAAAGGAGAAATAATTATCTCCATTTGAAACGCAACAAAACGCGATTCTTTTGAAGTTTCCATACTTCGAAAAAAATTTTTTTCTTTTCGAGATTCTTTCCGCATAATATGCTTTTCTAAGGCTATCAAAGTAGAAAAATGAAAGAGAACCAGTTATCTCAATTAAGAACGGAAGAAAAAGTGTTTCTAACGAAGTTTCCATCCATCGAAATAAATGTTTTCTTTTCGCGAATCTTTCTTCATTTTATGGTTTTCTAAGGCTATCAAAGTAGAATATTAAAGGAGAAATAGTTTTCTTCATTTGAAACTCAACAAAACGGGATTCCTTTGAAGGTTTCAAACTTCTAAAAAAATTTTTTTTCTTTTCGAGATTCTTTGCGCAGAATGTGCTTTTCTAAGGCTATCAAAGTACAAAAATGAAAGAGAATCATTTATCTCAAATAAGAGCGGAAAAATAGCGATTCTAATGAAGTTTCCAATCATCGAAATAAATGTTTTCTTTTCGCGAATCTTTCTTCATTTTATGGTGTTACAAGGCTATCAAACTAGAATATTGAAGGAGAAATAGTTATCTCCAATTGAAACGCAACTAAACGCGATTCCTTTGAAGTTTCCAAAGTTCGAAAAAAACGTTTTTCTTTTTGAGATTCTTTGCGCAGAATGTGCTTTTCTAAGGCTATCAAAGTACAAAAATGAAAGAGAACCATTTATCTCAAATAAGAGCGGAAAAATAGCGATTCTAATGAAGTTTCCAATCATCGAAATAAATGTTTTCTTTTCGCGAATCTAGAATATGGTAGGAGAAATAGTTATCTCCATTTGAAACGCAACAAAACGCGATTCTTTTGAAGTTTCCAAACTTCGAAAAAAAAAATTTTTCTTTTCGAGATTCTTTCCGCATAATATGCTTTTCGAAGGCTATCAAAGTAGAAAAATGAAAGACAACCAGTTATCTCAATTAAGAACGGAAGAAAAAGTGTTTCTAAAGAAGTTTCCAACTATGGAAATAAATGTTTTCTTTTCGCGAATCTTTCTTCATTTTATAGTTTTCTAATGCTATCAAACTAGAATAATGAAGGGGAAATAGTTGTGTCCATATGAAACGCAACAAAACGCGATTCCTTTGAAGTTTCCAAACTTCGAAAAATTTTTTTTTTCTTTTCGAGATTCTTTCCGCATAATATGGTTTTCTAAGGCTATCAAAGAAGAAAAATGAAAGAGATCCAGTTATCTCAAATAAGAACGGAAAAACAGCGATTGTAATGAAGTTTCCAACCATCGAAATAAATATTTTCTTTTCGCGAAACTTATTTCAATTTATGGTAATCAAATTAATCAAACTAGAATAATGACAGAGAAATAGTTATCTCCATTTCAAACGCAACAAAACGCGATTCTTTTAAAGTTTCCAAACTTCGAAAAAAATATTTTTTCTTTTCCAGAATCTTTCCGCATATAATGCTTTTCTAAGGCTATCAAAGTGGAAAAATGAAAGAGAAGCAGTTATCTCAAATAATAACGGAAAAAAAGTGATTCTAATGAAGATTCCAACCATCGAAATACATCTTTTCTTTTCGCGAATCTTTCTTCATTTTATGGTTTTCTAAGGCTATCCAATTAGAATAATAAAGGAGAAATAGTTTTCTTCATTTGAAACGCAACAAAACGGGATTCTTTGAAGGTTTCAAACTTCTAAAAAAATTTTTTTCTTTTCGAGATTCTTTGCCCAGAATATGCATTTCTAAGGCTACCACAGTGGAAAAATGAAAGAGAACCAGTTATCTCAAATACGAACGGAAAAAAAGTGATTCTAATGAAGTTTCCAACCATCGAAATAAATGTTTTCTTTTCGCGAATATTTCTTCATTTTATGGTTTTCTAAGGATATCAAGCTAGAATAATGTAGGAGAAATAGTTATCTCCATTTCAAACGCAACAAAACGCGATTCTTTTGAAGTTTCCAAACTTCGAAAAAAAATATTTTTCTTTTCGAGATTCTTTCCGCATAATATGCTTTTCCAAGGCTATCAAAGTGGAAAAATGAAAGAGAACCAGTTATCTCAAATAAGAACGGAAAATAAGTGATTCTAATGAAGTTTCCAACCGTCGAAATAAATCTTTTCTTTTCGCGAATCTTTCTTCATTTTATGGTTTTCTAAAGCTATCAAACTGGAATAATAAAGGAGAAACAGTTATCTCCATTTGAAACGCAACAAAACGCGATTCTTTTGAAGTTTCAAAAAATTCGAAAAAAAAAATTCTTTCTTTTCGAGATTCTTTCCGCATAATATGCTTTTCTAAGGCTATGAAAGTGGAAACATGATAGAGAACCAGTTATCTCAAATAAGAACGGAAAAAAAAGTGATTCTAATTAAGTTTCCAACCATCGAAATAAATCTTTTCTTTTCGCGAATCTTTCAACATTTTATGGTTTTCAAATCTATCAAATTAGAATAATGAAGGAGAAATAGTTATCTCCATTTGAAAGGCAAAAAAACGGGATATGTTTGAAGTTCACAAACTTCGAAAAAAATTTTTTTTCTTTTCGAGATTCTTTCCGCATAATATGCTTTTCTAAGGCTATCAAAGAAGAAAAATGAAAGAGAACCAGTTATCTCGAATAAGAATGGAAAAAAAGTGATTCTAATGAAGTTTCCAACCATCGAAATACACCTTTTCTTTTCGCGAATCTTTTTTCATTTTATGGTTTTCTAAGGCTATCAAACTAGAATAATAAAGGAGAAATAAATTTCTTCATTTGAAACGCAACAAAACGGGATTCCTTTGAAGATTTCAAACTTCTAAAAATTTTTTTTTCTTTTCGAGATTCTTTGCCCAGAATATACTTTTCTAAGGCTATCAAAGTGGAAAAATGAGAGTACCAGTTATCTCAAATAAGAAAGGAAAAAACTTGATTCTAATGAAGTTTCCAACCATCGAAATATATCTTTTCTTTTCGCGAATATTTCTTCATTTTATGGTTTTCTAAAGCTATCAAGCTAGAATAATGAAGGAGAAATATTTGTCTCTATTAGAAACGCAACAAAACGCGATTCTTCTGAAGTTTCAAAAACTTCGAAAAAATATTTTTTTCTTTTCGAATTTCTTTGCGCATAATATGCTTTTCTAAGGCTATCAAAGTGTAAAAATGGAAGAGAAACAGTTATCTCAAATAAGAACGGAAAAAAAGTGATTCTAATGAAGTTTCCAACCATCGAAATAAATGTTTTCTTTTAGCGAATATTTCTTCATTTTATGGTTTTCTAAGGCTATCAAACTGGAATAATAAAGGAGAAATAGTTATCTCCATTTGAAACGCAACAAAAGGCGATTCTTTTGAAGTTTCCCACCTTCGAAAAACATTTTTTTTCTTCTTGAGATTCTTTAAGCATAACATGCTTTTCTAAGGCTATCAAAGTAGAAAATTGAAAGAGAACCAATTATCTCAAATAAGAACGGAAAAAAAGTGATTGTAATGAAGTTTACATCCAGCGAAATAACTGTTTTCTTTTCGGGAATCTTTCTTCATTTTATGGTTTTCTAAGGCTACCAAACTAGAATAATGTAGGAGAAATAGTTTTCTCCATTTTAAACGCAACAAAACGCGATTCTTTTGAAGTTTCCAAACTTCGAAAAAATTGTTTTTTCTTTTCGAGATTCTTTCCGCATAATATGCTTTTCTAAGTCTATCAAAGAAGAAAAATGAAAGAGATCCAGTTATCTCAAATAAGAATGGAAAAACAGCGATTCTAATGAAGTTTCCAACCATCGAAATAAATATTTTCTTTTCGCGAAACTTACTTCAAATTATGGTAATGTAACTAATCAAAAGGAGAAAAGGAAATAATGAAAGAGAAATAATGAAGGAGAAACAGTTTTCTCCATTTCAAACGCAACAAAACGCATTTCTTTTGAAGTTTCCAAACTTCGAAAAACTTTTTTTTCTTTTCGAGATTCTTTCCGCATAATATGCTTTTCTAAGGCTATCAAAGTGGAAAAATGAAAGAGAAGCAGTTATCTCAAATAAGAACGGAATAGAAGTGATTCTAATGAAGTTTCCAACCATTGAAATAAATCTTTTCTTTTCGCGAATCTTTCTTCATTTTATTGTTTTTTAAGGCTATCAAACTAGAATAATAAAGGAGAAATAGTTATCTCCATTTGAAACGCAACAAAACGGGATTCCTTTGAAGTTTCCAAACTTCTAAAAAAATTTTTTTCTTTTCGATATTCCTTGCGCCGAATATGCTCTTCTAAGCCTATAAAAGTAGAAAATTGAAAGAGAACCAGTTATTTCAAATAAGAACGGAAAAAAAGTGATTCGAATGAAGTTTCCAACCTTCGAAATAAATGCTTTCTTTTCGCCAATGTTACTCCATTTCATGGTATTATAAAGCTATCAAACAAGAATAATGAAGGAAAAATAGATATCTCCATTAGAAACGGAAAAAAACGCGATTCTTTTAAAGTTTCCCACGTTCGAAATTAAATTTCATCTTTTCGAGATTTTTTCCGCATAATATGCTTTTCTAAGGCTATCAAACTAGATAAATGAAACAGAACTAGTTTTCTCAAATAAGAACGGAAAATTAGTGATTCTAATGAAGTTTCAAAACATCGAAATCAATGTTTTCTTTTCGCGAATCTTTCTCTATTTTATGGTTTTCTAAAGCTATCAAACTAGAATAATGAAAGAGAAATAATTTTCTCCATTTGAAACGCAACAAAACGCGATTCTTTTGAAGTTTCCAAATTTCGAAAAAATTATTTTTTCTTTTCGAGATTCTTTCAGCATAATATGCTTTTCTTAGGCTATCAAAGTGGAAAAATGAAAGAGAACCAGTTATCTCAAATAAGAACGGAAAAAAAGTGATTCTAATGAAGTTTGCAACCATCGAAATAAATGTTTTCTTTTCGCGAATATTTCTTAATTTTGGTTTTCTAAGGATATCAAGCTAGAATAATGTAGGAGAAATAGTTATCGCCATTTCAAACGCAAGAAACACGCTTTTCTTTTGAAGTTTCCAAACTTCGAAAAAATTTTTTTTTCTTTTCGAGATTCTTTCCGCATAATATGCTTTTCTAAGGCTATCAAAGTGGAAAAATGAAAGAGAACCAGTTATCACAAATAAGAACGGAAAATAAGTGATTCTAATGAAGTTTCCAAACGTCGAAATAAATCTTTTCTTTTCGCGAATCTTTCTTCATTTTATGGTTTTCTAAAGCTATCAAACTGGAATAATAAAGGAGAAACAGTTATCTCCATTTGAAACGCAACAAAACGCGATTCTTTTGAAGTTTCCAAACTACGAAAAAAAAATTTTTCTTTTCGAGATTCTTTCCGCATAATATGCTTTTCGAAGGCTATCAAAGTAGAAAAATGAAAGACAACCAGTTATCTCAATTAAGAACGGAAGAAAAAGTGTTTCTAAAGAAGTTTCCAACTATGGAAATAAATGTTTTCTTTTCGCGAATCTTTCATCATTTTATAGTTTTCTAAGGCTATCAAACTAGAATAATGAAGGGGAAATAGTTGTGTCCATATGAAACGCAACAAAACGCGATTCCTTTGAAGTTTCCAAACTTCGAAAAAATTTTTTTTTCTTTTCGAGATTCTTTCCGCATAATATGGTTTTCTAAGGCTATCAAAGAAGAAAAATGAAAGAGATCCAGTTATCTCAAATAAGAACGGAAAAACAGCGATTGTAATGAAGTTTCCAACCATCGAAATAAATATTTTCTTTTCGCGAAACTTATTTCAATTTATGGTAATCAAATTAATCAAACTACAATAATGAAAGAGAAATAGTTATCTCCATTTCAAACGCAACAAAACGCGATTCTTTTAAAGTTTCCAAACTTCGAAAAAAATATTTTTTCTTTTCCAGAATCTTTCCGCATAATATGCTTTTCTAAGGCTATCAAAGTGGAAAAATGAAAGAGAAGCAGTTATCTCAAATAATAACGGAAAAAAAGTGATTCTAATGAAGATTCCAACCATCGAAATAAATCTTTTCTTTTCGCGAATCTTTCTTCATTTTATGGTTTTCTAAGGCTATCCAATTAGAATAATAAAGGAGAAATAGTTTTCTTCATTTGAAACGCAACAAAACGGGATTCTTTGAAGGTTTCAAACTTCTAAAAAAATTTTTAGTCTTTTCGAGATTCTTTGCCCAGAATATGCATTTCTAAGGCTGTCAAAGTGGAAAAATGAAAGAGAACCAGTTATCTCAAATACGAACGGAAAAAAAGTGATTCTAATGAAGTTTCCAACCATCGAAATAAATGTTTTCTTTTCGCGAATATTTCTTCATTTTATGGTTTTCTAAGTTATCAAGCTAGAATAATGTAGGAGAATCAGTTATCTCCATTTGAAACGCAACAAAACGCGATTCTTTTGAAGTTTCAAAAAATTCGAAAAAAAAATTTCTTTCTTTTCGAGATTCTTTCCGCATAATATGCTTTTCTAAGGCTATCAAAGTGGAAACATGAAAGAGAACCAGATATTGAAATAATAACGGAAAAAAAGTGATTCTAATGAAGATTCCACCCATGGAAATAAATCTTTTCTTTTCGCGAATCTTTCTTCATTTTATGGTTTTCTAAGGCTATCCAATTAGAATAATAAAGGAGAAATAGTTTTCTTCATTTGAAACGCAACAAAACGGGATTCTTTGAAGGTTTCAAACTTCTAAAAAAATTTTTTTTCTTTTCGAGATTCTTTGCCCAGAATATGCATTTCTAAGGCTGTCAAAGTGGAAAAATGAAAGAGAACTATTCAAATACTTCTCAAATACGAACGGAAAAAAAGTGATTCTAATGAAGTTTCCAAACATCGAAATAAATGTTTTCTTTTCGCGAATATTTCTTCATTTTATGGTTTTCTAAGTTATCAAGCTAGAATAATGTAGGAGAAATAGTTATCTCCATTTCAAACGCAACAAAACGCGATTCTTTTTAAGTTTCCAAACTTCGAAAAAAAATATTTTTCTTTTCGAGATTCTTTCCGCATAATATGCTTTTCCAAGGCTATCAAAGTGGAAAAATGAAAGAGAACCAGTTATCTCAAATAAGAACGGAAAATAAGTGACTCTAATGAAGTTTCCAACCGTCGAAATAAATCTTTTCTTTTCGCCAATCTTTCTTCATTTTATGGTTTTCTAAAGCTATCAAACTGGAATAATAAAGGAGAATCAGTTATCTCCATTTGAAACGCAACAAAACGCGATTCTTTTGAAGTTTCAAAAAATTCGAAAAAAAAATTTCTTTCTTTTCGAGATTCTTTCCGCATAATATGCTTTTCTAAGGCTATCAAAGTGGAAACATGAAAGAGAACCAGATATTGAAATAAGAACGGAAAAAAAGTGATTCTAATTAAGTTTCCAACCATCGAAATAAATCTTTTCTTTTCGCGAATCTTTCAACATTTTATGGTTTTCTAAGGCTATCAAATTAGAATAATGAAGGAGAAAGATTTATCTCCATTTGAAAGGCAACAAAACGGGATATCTTTGAAGTTCACAAACTTTGAAAAAAATTTTTTTTCTTTTCGAGATTCTTTCCGCATAATTAGCTTTTCTAAGACTATCAAAGAAGAAAAATGAAAGAGAACCAGTTATCTCGAATAAGAATGGAAAAAAAGTGATTCTAATGAAGTTTCCAACCATCGAAATAAACCTTTTCTTTTCGCGAATCTTTCTTCATTTTATGGTTTTCTAAGGCTATCAAACTAGAATAATAAAGGAGAAATAAATTTCTTCATTTGAAACGCAACAAAACGGGATTCCTTTGAAGATTTCAAACTTCTAAATAATTTTTTTTTCTTTTCGAGATTCTTTGCCCAGAATATGCTTTTCTAAGGCTGTCAAAGTGGAAAAATGAGAGAACCAGTTATCTCAAATAAGAAAGGAAAAAACTTGATTCTAATGAAGTTTCCAACCATCGAAATATATCTTTTCTTTTCGCGAATATTTCTTCATTTTATGGTTTTCTAAAGCTATCAAGGTAGAATAATGAAGGAGAAATATTTGTCTCCATTAGAAACGCAACAAAACGCCTTTCTTTTGAAGTTTCAAAAACTTCGAAAAAATATTTTTTTCTTTTCGAATTTCTTTCCGCATAATATGCTTTTCTACGGCTATCAAAGTGTAAAAATGAAAGAGAACCAGTTATCTCAAATAAGAACTGAAAAAAAGTGATTCTAATAAAGTTTCCAACCATCGAAATAAATGTTTTCTTTTAGATAATATTTCTTCATTTTATGGTTTTCTAAGGCTATCAAACTGGAATAATAAAGGAGAAATAGTTATCACCATTTGAAACGCAACAAAAGGCGATTCTTTTGAAGTTTCCCACCTTCGAAAAACATTTTTTTTCTTCTTGAAATTCTTTAAGCATAACATGCTTTTCTAAGGCTATCAAAGTAGAAAATTGAAAGACAACCAATTATCTCAAATAAGAATGGAAAAACAGCGATTCTAATGAAGTTTCCAACCATCGAAATAAATATTTTCTTTTCGCGAAACTTACTTCAAATTATGGTAATGTAACTAACCAAAGGAGAAAAGGAAATAATGAAAGAGAAATAATGAAGGAGAAATAGTTTTCTCCATTTCAAACGCAACAAAACGCATTTCTTTTGAAGTTTCCAAACTTCGAAAAACTTTTTTTTCTTTTCGAGATTCTTTCCGCATAATATGCTTTTCTAAGGCTATCAAAGTGGAAAAATGAAAGAGAAGCAGTTATCTCAAATAAGAACGGAATAGAAGTGATTCTAATGAAGTTTCCAACCATTGAAATAAATCTTTTCTTTTCGCGAATCTTTCTTCATTTTATAGTTTTCTAAGGCTATCAAACGAGAATAATGAAGGGGAAATAGTTGTGTCCATATGAAACGCAACAAAACGCGATTCCTTTGAAGTTTCCAAACTTCGAAAAATTTTTTTTTTCTTTTCGAGATTCTTTCCGCATAATATGGTTTTCTAAGGCTATCAAAGAAGAAAAATGAAAGAGATCCAGTTATCTCAAATAAGAACGGAAAAACAGCGATTGTAATGAAGTTTCCAACCATCGAAATAAATATTTTCTTTTCGCGAAACTTATTTCAATTTATGGTAATCAAATTAATCAAACTAGAATAATGAAAGAGAAATAGTTATCTCCATTTCAAACGCAACAAAACGCGATTCTTTTAAAGTTTCCAAACTTCGAAAAAAATATTTTTTCTTTTCCAGAATCTTTCCGCATAATATGCTTTTCTAAGGCTATCAAAGTGGAAAAATGAAAGAGAACCAGTTATCTCAAATACGAACGGAAAAAAAGTGATTCTAATGAAGTTTCCAACCATCGAAATAAATGTTTTCTTTTCGCGAATATTTCTTCATTTTATGGTTTTCTAAGGATATCAAGCTAGAATAATGTAGGAGAAATAGTTATCTCCATTTCAAACGCAACAAAACGCGATTGTTTTTAAGTTTCCAAACTTCGAAAAAAAATATTTTTCTTTTCGAGATTCTTTCCGCATAATATGCTTTTAAAAGGCTATCAAAGTGGAAAAATGAAAGAGAACCAGTTATCTCAAATAAGAACGGAAAATAAGTGATTCTAATGAAGTTTCCAACCGTCAAAATAAATCTTTTCTTTTCGCCAATCTTTCTTCATTTTATGGTTTTCTAAAGCTATCAAACTGGAATAATAAAGGAGAATCAGTTATCTCCATTTGAAACGCAACAAAACGCGATTCTTTTGAAGTTTCAAAAAATTCGAAAAAAAAATTTCTTTCTTTTCGAGATTCTTTCCGCATAATATGCTTTTCTAAGGCTATCAAAGAAAAAAATGAAAGAGAACCAGTTATCTCGAATAAGAATGGAAAAAAAGTGATTCTAATGAAGTTTCCAACCATCGAAATAAACCTTTTCTTTTCGCGAATCTTTCTTCATTTTATGGTTTTCTAAGGCTATCAAACTAGAATAATAAAGGAGAAATAAATTTCTTCATTTGAAACGCAACAAAACGGGATTCCTTTGAAGATTTCAAACTTCTAAATAATTTTTTTTTCTTTTCGAGATTCTTTGCCCAGAATATGCTTTTCTAAGGCTATCAAAGTGGAAAAATGAGAGAACCAGTTATCTCAAATAAGAAAGGAAAAAACTTGATTCTAATGAAGTTTCCAACCATCGAAATATATCTTTTCTTTTCGCGAATATTTCTTCATTTTATGGTTTTCTAAAGCTATCAAGCTAGAATAATGAAGGAGAAATATTTGTCTCCATTAGAAACGCAACAAAACGCGATTCTTTTGAAGTTTCAAAAACTTCGAAAAAATATTTTTTTCTTTTCGAATTTCTTTCCGCATAATATGCTTTTCTACGGCTATCAAAGTGTAAAAATGAAAGAGAACCAGTTATCTCAAATAAGAACGGAAAAAAAGTGATTCTAATAAAGTTTCCAACCATCGAAATAAATGTTTTCTTTTAGCGAATATTTCTTCATTTTATGGTTTTCTAAGGCTATCAAACTGGAATAATAAAGGAGAAATAGTTATCACCATTTGAAACGCAACAAAAGGCGATTCTTTTGAAGCTTCCCACCTTCGAAAAACATTTTTTTTCTTCTTGAAATTCTTTAAGCATAACATGCTTTTCTAAGGCTATCAAAGTAGAAAATTGAAAGACAACCAATTATCTCAAATAAGAACGGAAAAAAAGTGATTGTAATGAAGTTTCCATCCAGCGAAATAACTGTTTTCTTTTCGCGAATCTTTCTTCATTTTATGGTTTTCTAAGGCTACCAAACTAGAATAATGAAGGAGAAATAGTTTTCTCCATTTTAAACGCAACAAAACGCGATTCTTTTGAAGTTTCCAAACTTCGAAAAAAAATTTTTTTCTTTTCGAGATTCTTTCCGCATAATATGCTTTTCTAAGTCTATCAAAGAAGAAAAATGAAAGAGATCCAGTTATCTCAAATAAGAATGGAAAAACAGCGATTCTAATGAACTTTCCAACCATCGAAATAAATATTTTCTTTTCGCGAAACTTACTTCAAATTATGGTAATGTAACTAACCAAAGGAGAAAAGGAAATAATGAAAGAGAAATAATGAAGGAGAAATAGTTTTCTCCATTTCAAACGCAACAAAACGCATTTCTTTTGAAGTTTCCAAACTTCGAAAAACTTTTTTTTCTTTTCGAGATTCTTTCCGCATAATATGCTTTTCTAAGGCTATCAAAGTGGAAAAATGAAAGAGAAGCAGTTATCTCAAATAAGAACGGAATAGAAGTGATTCTAATGAAGTTTCCAACCATTGAAATAAATCTTTTCTTTTCGCGAATCTTTCTTCATTTTATAGTTTTCTAAGGCTATCAAACTAGAATAATGAAGGGGAAATAGTTGTGTCCATACGAAACGCAACAAAACGCGATTCCTTTGAAGTTTCCAAACTTCGAAAAATTTTTTTTTTCTTTTCGAGATTCTTTCCGCATAATATGGTTTTCTAAGGCTATCAAAGAAGAAAAATGAAAGAGATCCAGTTATCTCAAATAAGAACGGAAAAACAGCGATTGTAATGAAGTTTCCAACCATCGAAATAAATATTTTCTTTTCGCGAAACTTATTTCAATTTATGGTAATCAAATTAATCAAACTAGAATAATGAAAGAGAAATAGTTATCTCCATTTCAAACGCAACAAAACGCGATTCTTTTGAAGTTTCCAAACTACGAAAAAAAAATTTTTCTTTTCGAGATTCATTCCGCATAATATGCTTTTCGAAGGCTATCAAAGTAGAAAAATGAAAGACAACCAGTTATCTCAATTAAGAACGGAAGAAAAGTGATTCTAATGAAGATTCCACCCATGGAAATAAATCTTTTCTTTTCGCGAATCTTTCTTCATTTTATGGTTTTCTAAGGCTATCCAATTAGAATAATAAAGGAGAAATAGTTTTCTTCATTTGAAACGCAACAAAACGGGATTCTTTGAAGGTTTCAAACTTCTAAAAAAATTTTTTTTCTTTTCGAGATTCTTTGCCCAGAATATGCATTTCTAAGGCTGTCAAAGTGGAAAAATGAAAGAGAACTATTCAAATACTTCTCAAATACGAACGGAAAAAAAGTGATTCTAATGAAGTTTCCAAACATCGAAATAAATGTTTTCTTTTCGCGAATATTTCTTCATTTTATGGTTTTCTAAGTTATCAAGCTAGAATAATGTAGGAGAAATAGTTATCTCCATTTCAAACGCAACAAAACGCGATTCTTTTTAAGTTTCCAAACTTCGAAAAAAAATATTTTTCTTTTCGAGATTCTTTCCGCATAATATGCTTTTCCAAGGCTATCAAAGTGGAAAAATGAAAGAGAACCAGTTATCTCAAATAAGAACGGAAAATAAGTGACTCTAATGAAGTTTCCAACCGTCGAAATAAATCTTTTCTTTTCGCCAATCTTTCTTCATTTTATGGTTTTCTAAAGCTATCAAACTGGAATAATAAAGGAGAATCAGTTATCTCCATTTGAAACGCAACAAAACGCGATTCTTTTGAAGTTTCAAAAAATTCGAAAAAAAAATTTCTTTCTTTTCGAGATTCTTTCCGCATAATATGCTTTTCTAAGGCTATCAAAGTGGAAACATGAAAGAGAACCAGATATTGAAATAAGAACGGAAAAAAAGTGATTCTAATTAAGTTTCCAACCATCGAAATAAATCTTTTCTTTTCGCGAATCTTTCAACATTTTATGGTTTTCTAAGGCTATCAAATTAGAATAATGAAGGAGAAAGATTTATCTCCATTTGAAAGGCAACAAAACGGGATATCTTTGAAGTTCACAAACTTGAAAAAAATTTTTTTTCTTTTCGAGATTCTTTCCGCATAATTAGCTTTTCTAAGACTATCAAAGAAGAAAAATGAAAGAGAACCAGTTATCTCGAATAAGAATGGAAAAAAAGTGATTCTAATGAAGTTTCCAACCATCGAAATAAACCTTTTCTTTTCGCGAATCTTTCTTCATTTTATGGTTTTCTAAGGCTATCAAACTAGAATAATAAAGGAGAAATAAATTTCTTCATTTGAAACGCAACAAAACGGGATTCCTTTGAAGATTTCAAACTTCTAAATAATTTTTTTTTCTTTTCGAGATTCTTTGCCCAGAATATGCTTTTCTAAGGCTGTCAAAGTGGAAAAATGAGAGAACCAGTTATCTCAAATAAGAAAGGAAAAAACTTGATTCTAATGAAGTTTCCAACCATCGAAATATATCTTTTCTTTTCGCGAATATTTCTTCATTTTATGGTTTTCTAAAGCTATCAAGGTAGAATAATGAAGGAGAAATATTTGTCTCCATTAGAAACGCAACAAAACGCCTTTCTTTTGAAGTTTCAAAAACTTCGAAAAAATATTTTTTTCTTTTCGAATTTCTTTCCGCATAATATGCTTTTCTACGGCTATCAAAGTGTAAAAATGAAAGAGAACCAGTTATCTCAAATAAGAACGGAAAAAAAGTGATTCTAATAAAGTTTCCAACCATCGAAATAAATGTTTTCTTTTAGATAATATTTCTTCATTTTATGGTTTTCTAAGGCTATCAAACTGGAATAATAAAGGAGAAATAGTTATCACCATTTGAAACGCAACAAAAGGCGATTCTTTTGAAGTTTCCCACCTTCGAAAAACATTTTTTTTCTTCTTGAAATTCTTTAAGCATAACATGCTTTTCTAAGGCTATCAAAGTAGAAAATTGAAAGACAACCAATTATCTCAAATAAGAACGGAAAAAATGTGATTGTAATGAAGTTTCCATCCAGCGAAATAACTGTTTTCTTTTCGCGAATCTTTCTTCATTTTATGGTTTTCTAAGGCTACCAAACTAGAATAATGAAGGAGAAATAGTTTTCTCCATTTTAAACGCAACAAAACGCGATTCTTTTGAAGTTTCCAAACTTCGAAAAAAATTTTTTTTCTTTTCGAGATTCTTTCCGCATAATATGCTTTTCTAAGTCTATCAAAGAAGAAAAATGAAAGAGATCCAGTTATCTCAAATAAGAATGGAAAAACAGCGATTCTAATGAAGTTTCCAACCATCGAAATAAATATTTTCTTTTCGCGAAACTTACTTCAAATTATGGTAATGTAACTAACCAAAGGAGAAAAGGAAATAATGAAAGAGAAATAATGAAGGAGAAATAGTTTTCTCCATTTCAAACGCAACAAAACGCATTTCTTTTGAAGTTTCCAAACTTCGAAAAACTTTTTTTTCTTTTCGAGATTCTTTCCGCATAATATGCTTTTCTAAGGCTATCAAAGTGGAAAAATGAAAGAGAAGCAGTTATCTCAAATAAGAACGGAATAGAAGTGATTCTAATGAAGTTTCCAACCATTGAAATAAATCTTTTCTTTTCGCGAATCTTTCTTCATTTTATAGTTTTCTAAGGCTATCAAACTAGAATAATGAAGGGGAAATAGTTGTGTCCATATGAAACGCAACAAAACGCGATTCCTTTGAAGTTTCCAAACTTCGAAAAATTTTTTTTTTCTTTTCGAGATTCTTTCCGCATAATATGGTTTTCTAAGGCTATCAAAGAAGAAAAATGAAAGAGATCCAGTTATCTCAAATAAGAACGGAAAAACAGCGATTGTAATGAAGTTTCCAACCATCGAAATAAATATTTTCTTTTCGCGAAACTTATTTCAATTTATGGTAATCAAATTAATCAAACTAGAATAATGAAAGAGAAATAGTTATCTCCATTTCAAACGCAACAAAACGCGATTCTTTTAATGTTTCCAAACTTCGAAAAAAATATTTTTTCTTTTCCAGAATCTTTCCGCATAATATGCTTTTCTAAGGCTATCAAAGTGGAAAAATGAAAGAGAACCAGTTATCTCAAATACGAACGGAAAAAAAGTGATTCTAATGAAGTTTCCAACCATCGAAATAAATGTTTTCTTTTCGCGAATATTTCTTCATTTTATGGTTTTCTAAGGATATCAAGCTAGAATAATGTAGGAGAAATAGTTATCTCCATTTCAAACGCAACAAAACGCGATTGTTTTTAAGTTTCCAAACTTCGAAAAAAAATATTTTTCTTTTCGAGATTCTTTCCGCATAATATGCTTTTAAAAGGCTATCAAAGTGGAAAAATGAAAGAGAACCAGTTATCTCAAATAAGAACGGAAAATAAGTGATTCTAATGAAGTTTCCAACCGTCAAAATAAATCTTTTCTTTTCGCCAATCTTTCTTCATTTTATGGTTTTCTAAAGCTATCAAATGGAATAATAAAGGAGAATCAGTTATCTCCATTTGAAACGCAACAAAACGCAATTGTTTTGAAGTTTCAAAAAATTCGAAAAAAAAATTTCTTTCTTTTCGAGTTTCTTTCCGCATAATATGCTTTTCTAAGGCTATCAAAGTGGAAACATGAAAGAGAACCAGTTATCTCAAATAAGAACGGAAAAAAAGTGATTCAAATTAAGTTTCCAACCATCGAAATAAATCTTTTCTTTTCGCGAATCTTTCAACATTTTATGGTTTTCTAAGGCTATCAAATTAGAATAATGAAGGAGAAATAGTTATCTCCATTTGAAAGGCAATAAAACGGGATATCTTTGAAGTTCACAAACTTCGAAAAAATTTTTTTTTCTTTTCGAGATTCTTTCCGCATAATATGCTTTTCTAAGGCTATCAAAGAAGAAAAATGAAAGAGAACCAGTTATCTCGAATAAGAATGGAAAAAAAGTGATTCTAATGAAGTTTCCAACCATCGAAATAAACCTTTTCTTTTCGCGAATCTTTCTTCATTTTATGGTTTTTAAGGCTATCAAACTAGAATAATAAAGGAGAAATAAATTTCTTCATTTGAAACGCAACAAAACGGCATTCCTTTGAAGATTTCAAACTTCTAAAAAAATTTTTTTTCTTTTCGAGATTCTTTGCCCAGAATATGCTTTTCTAAGGCTATCAAAGTGGAAAAATGAGAGAACCAGTTATCTCAAATAAGAAAGGATCAAGCTTGATTCTAATGAAGTTTCCAACCATCGAAATATATCTTTTCTTTTCGCGAATATTTCTTCATTTTATGGTTTTCTAAAGCTATCAAGCTAGAATAATGAAGGAGAAATATTTGTCTCCATTAGAAACGCAACAAAACGCGATTCTTTTGAAGTTTCAAAATCTTCGAAAAAATATTTCTTTCTTTTCGAATTTCTTTCCGCATAATATGCTTTTCTAAGGCTATCAAAGTGGAAAAATGAAAGAGAAGCAGTTATCTCAAATAAGAACGGAATAGAAGTGATTCTAATGAAGTTTCCAACCATTGAAATAAATCTTTTCTTTTCGCGAATCTTTCTTCATTTTATGGTTTTGTAAGGCTATCAAACTAGAATAATAAAGGAGAAATAGTTATCTCCATTTGAAACGCAACAAAACGGGATTCCTTTGAAGTTTCCAAACTTCTAAAAAAATTATTTTCTTTTCGATATTCCTTGCGCCGAATATGCTCTTCTAAGCCTATAAAAGTAGAAAATTGAAAGAGAACCAGTTATTTCAAATAAGAACGGAAAAAAAGTGATTCGAATGAAGTTTCCAACCTTCGAAATAAATGCTTTCTTTTCGCCAATCTTACTCCATTTCATGGTATTATAAAGCTATCAAACAAGAATAATGAAGGAAAAATAGATATCTCCATTACAAACGGAAAAAAACGCGATTCTTTTAAAGTTTTCCACGTTCGAAATTAAATTTCTTCTTTTCGAGATTTTTTCCGCATAATATGCTTTTCTAAGGCTATCAAACTAGATAAATGAAACAGAACCAGTTTTCTCAAATAAGAACGGAAAATTAGTGATTCTAATGAAGTTTCAAAACATCGAAATCAATGTTTTCTTTTCGCGAATCTTTCTTTATTTTATGGTTTTCTAAAGCTATCAAACTAGAATAATGAAAGAGAAATAATTTTCTCCATTTGAAACGCAACAAAACGCGATTCTTTTGAAGTTTCCAAATTTCGAAAAAATTATTTTTTCTTTTCGAGATTCTTTCCGCATAATATGCTTTTCTAAGGCTATGAAACTAGAAAAATGAAAGAGAACCAGTTATCTCAAATAAGAACGGTAAAAAATGATTCTAATGAAGATTCCAACCAGCGAAATAAATCTTTTCAATTCGCGAATCTTTCTTTATTTTATGCTTTTCTAAGACTATCAAACTAGAATAATGAAGGAGAAACGGTTATCTCCTTTTGAAACGCAAAAAAAAAAAAAAAAAAAAAAAACCGCGATTCTTTTGAATATTCCAGCCTTCGAATATAAATTTTTTTCTTTTCGAGATTCTTTGCGCCGAATATGCTTTTCTAAGGCTATCAAAGAGGAAAAATTAAAGAGGACCAGTTATCTCAAATAAGAACGGAAAAAAAGCGATTCTAATAAAGGTTCTAACCATCGAAATAAATGTTTTCTTTTCACGAATCTTTCTTCATTTTGTGGTTTTCTAAGGCTATCAAACTAGATTAATGAAGGAGAAATAGTTTTCCCCATTTGAAACGCAAAAAAACGCGTTTCTTTTAAAGTATCCAAACTTCGAAAAAAACATTTTTTTCTTTTCGAGATTCTTTCCGCTTAATATGCTTTTCTAAGGCTATCAAAGTAGAAAAATGAAAGAGAAGCAGTTATCTAAAACGAGAACGGAAAAATGGTGATTCTAATGAAGTTTCCAACCATCGTAATAAATGTTTTCTTTTCGCGCATCTTTCTTCATTTTATGATTTTGTAAGGCTATCAAACTAGAATAATGAAGGAGAAATAGTTATGTCCATTTGAAAGGGGAAAAAAAAAAAAAAAAAAAAAACGCGATTCTTTTGAAGTTTTCAACCTGCGAAAATAAATTTTTTCTTTGCGAAATTCTTTGCGCATAATATGCTTTTCTAACGCTATTACAGTAGAAAAATGAAAGAGAACCAGTTATCTCAAATAAGAACTAAAAAACAGTGATTCTATTGAAGTTTCCAACCATCGAAATAAATCTTTTCTATTCGCGAATCTTTCTGAATTTTAAGCTTTTCTAAGGCTATCTAACTAGAATAATGAAAAAGAAATAGGAATCGGCATTAGAAACGGAACAAAACGCTATTCTTTTAAAGTTTCCCACGTTCGAAATTAAATTTCTTCTTTTCGAGATTCTTTCCGCATAATATGCTTTTCTAAGGCTATCAAACTAGAAAAATGAAACAGAACCAGTTATCGCAAATAAGAACGGAAAAACAGCGATTCTAATGAAGTTTCCAACAATTGAAATAAATGTTTCCTTTTCGCGAATCTTTCATCATTTTATGGTATTCTAAGGCTATCAAACTGGAATAATGAAGGAGAAATAGTTATCTCCATTTGAAACGCAACAAAACGCGATTTTTGTGAAGTTTCCAAACTTCGTAAAATTTTTTTTTCTTTCGAGATTCTTTCAGCATAATATGCTTTTCTAAGGCTATCAAAGTGGAAAACTGAAAGAGAACCAGTTATCTCAAATAAGAACGGAAAAAAGTGATTCTAATGAATTTTCCAACCATCGAAATAAATCTTTTCTTTTCGCGAATCTTTCTTCATTTTATGGTTTTCTAAGGCTATCAACCTGGAATATTAAAGGAGAAATAGTTTTCTTCATTTGAAACGCAACAAAACGGGATTCATTTGAAGATTTCAAACTTCTAAGAAAATTTTTTTTCTTTTCGAGATTCCTTGCCCAGAATATACTTTTCTAAGGCTATCAAAGTGGGAAAATGAGAGAACCAGTTATCTCAAATAAGAACGGAAAAAAAGTGATTCTAATGAAATTTCCAACCATCGAAATAAATCTTATCTTTTCGCGAATATTTCTTCATTTTATGGTTTTCTAAGGCTGTCAAGCTAGAATAATGGAGAAATAGTTATCTCCATTTCAAACGCAACAAAACGGGATTCTCTTGAAATTTACAAACTTCGAAAAAAATTTTTTTTCTTTTCGAGATTCTTTGCCCAGAATATGCTTTTCTAAGGCTATCAAAGTGGAAAAGTGAGAGAACCAATCATTTCAAATAAGAACGGAAAAAAAAAGTGATTCTAATGAAGTTTCCAACCATCGAAATAAATCTTTTCTTTTCGCGAATATTTCTTCTATTTATGGTTTTCTAAGGCTATCAAGCTAGAATAATGAAGGACAAATATTTATCTCCATTACAAACGCGACAAAACGCGATTCTTTTGAAGTTTCAAAAACTTCGAAAAAATATTTTTTTCTTTTCGAGATTCTTTCCGCATAGTATGCTTTTCTAAGGCTATCAAAGTGGAAAAATGAAAGAGAACCAGTAATCTCAAATAAGAACGGAAAAAAAGTGATTCTAATGAAGTTTCCAACCATCGAAATAAATGTTTTCTTTTAGCGAATCTTTCTTCATTTCATGGTTTTCTAAGGCTATCAAACTGGAATAATAAAGGAGAAATAGTTATCTCCATTTGAAACGCAACAAAACGCGATTCCTTTGAAGTTTCCAAACTTCGAAGAAAACTTTTTTCTTTTCGAGATTCTTTCCTCATAATATGCTTTTCTAAGGCTATCAAAGAAGAAAAATGAAAGAGAACCAATTATCTCAATTAAGAACGGAAGAAAAAGTGTTTCTAAAGAAGTTTCCAACCATCGAAGTAAATGTTTTCTTTTCGCGAATCTTTCTTCATTTTATAGTTTTCTAAGGCTATCAAACTAGAATAATGAAGGAGAAATAGTTATCTCCATTTGAAACGCAATAAAACGCGATTCTTTTGAAGTTTCCAAACTTCGAAAAAAATATTTTTTCTTTTCTAGAATCTTTCCGCGTAATATGCTTTTCTAAGGCTATCAAAGTGGAAAAATGAAAGAGAAGCAGTTATCTCAAATAAGAACGGAAAAAAAGTGATTCGAATGAAGTCTCCAACCTTCGAAATAAATGCTTTCTTATCGCGAATCTTACTCCATTTTGAGGTATTGTAAAGCTATCAAACAAGAATAATGAAGGAGAAGTAACTATCTCCATTTGAAACACAACAAAATGCGATTCTTTTGAACTTTCCAAACTTCGAAAAAAAAATGATTTTCTTTTCGAGATTCTTTCCACATAATATGCTTTTTCTAAGGCTATCAAAGTGGAAAATTGAAAGAGAGCCAGTTATCTCAAATAAGAACGGAAAAATAGTGATTCTAATAAAGGTTTTAACCATCGCAATAAATCTTTTCTTTTCGCGAATCTTTCTTGATTTTATGGTTTTCTAGGGTTAGCAAACTAGAATAATAAAGGAAAAATAGTTATCTCCATTTAAAACGCAACAAAACGCGATTCTTTTGAAGTTTCCATACTTCGAAAAAAAATTTTTTCTTTTCGAGATTCTTTCAGCATAGTATGCTTTTCTAAGGCTATCAAAGTGGAAAAATGAAAGAGAACCAGTTATTTCAAATAAGAACGGAAAAAAAGTGATTGTAATGAAGTTTCCAACCATCGAAATAAATCTTTTCTTTTCGTGAATCTTTCTTCATTTTATGGTTTTCTAAGGCTATCCAACTAGAATAATAAAGGAGAAATAGTTTTCTTCATTTGAAACGCAACAAAACGGGATTCCTTTGAAGTTTTGAAACTTCTAAAATAATATTTTTTCTTTTCGAGATTCTTTGCCCAGAATATGCTTTTCTAATGCTATCAAAGTGGAAAAATGAAAGAGAACCAGTTATCTCAAATAAGAACGGAAAAAAAGTGATTCTAATGAAGTTTCCAACCATCGAAGTAAATGCTGTCATATCGCGAATCTTACTCCATTTTATGGTATTGTAAAGCTATCAAACAAGAATAATGAAGGAGAAGTAGCTATCTCCATTTGAAACGCAACAAAACGCGATTCTTTTGAAGTTTCCAAACTTCGAAATTTTTTTTTCTTCTCTTTTCGAGATTCTTTCCTCATAATATGCTTTTCTAAGGCTATCAGAGTGGAAAAATGAAAGAGAACCAGTTATGTCAAATAAGAACAGAAAAAATGTGATTCAAATAAAGGTTCTAATCATCGAAATAAATCTTTTCTTTTAGCGAATCTTTCTTCATTTTATGGTTTTCTAAGGCTATCAAAGTAGAATATTAAAGGAGAAATAGTTTTCTTCATTTGAAACGCAACTAAACGCGATTCCTTTGAAGTTTCCAAAGTTCGAAAAAAACGTTTTTCTTTTGAGATTCTTTGCGCAGAATGTGCTTTTCTAAGGCTATCAAAGTACAAAAATGAAAGAGAACCATTTATCTCAAATAAGAGCGGAAAAATAGCGATTCTAATGAAGTTTCCAATCATCGAAATAAATGTTTTCTTTTCGCGAATCTAGAATAATGTAGGAGAAATAGTTATCTCCATTTCAAACGCAACAAAACGCGATTCCTTTGAATTTTCATAACTTCGAAAAAATTTTTTTTTCTTTTCGAGATTCTTTCCGCATAATATGCTTTTCTAAGGCTATCAAAGTGGAAAAATGAAAGAGAACCAGTTATCTCAAATAGGAACGGAAAATAAGTGATTCTAATGAAGTTTCCAAACGTCGAAATAAATCTTTTCTTTTCGCGAATCTTTCTTCATTTTATGGTTTTCTAAAGCTATCAAACTGGAATAATAAAGGAGAAACAGTTATCTCCATTTGAAACGCAACAAAACGCGATTCTTTTGAAGTTTCCAAACTTCGAAAAAAAAATTTTTCTTTTCGAGATTCTTTCCGCATAATATGCTTTTCGAAGGCTATCAAAGTAGAAAAATGAAAGAAAACCAGTTATCTCAATTAAGAACGGAAGAAAAAGTGTTTCTAAAGAAGTTTCCAACTATGGAAATAAATGTTTTCTTTTCGCGAATCTTTCTTCATTTTATAGTTTTCTAAGGCTATCAAACTAGAATAATGAAGGGGAAATAGTTGTGTCCATATGAAACGCAACAAAACGCGATTCCTTTGAAGTTTCCAAACTTCGAAAAAATTTTTTTTTCTTTTCGAGATTCTTTCCGCATAATATGGTTTTCTAAGGCTATCAAAGAAGAAAAATGAAAGAGATCCAGTTATCTCAAATAAGAACGGAAAAACAGCGATTGTAATGAAGTTTCCAACCATCGAAATAAATATTTTCTTTTCGCGAAACTTATTTCAATTTATGGTAATCAAATTAATCAAACTAGAATAATGATAGAGAAATAGTTATCTCCATTTCAAACGCAACAAATCGCGATTCTTTTAAAGTTTCCAAACTTCGAAAAAAATATTTTTTCTTTTCCCAGAATCTTTCCGCATAATATGCTTTTCTAAGGCTATCAAAGTGGAAAAATGAAAGAGAAGCAGTTATCTCAAACAATAACGGAAAAAAAGTGATTCTAATGAAGATTCCAACCATCGAAATAAATCTTTTCTTTTCGCGAATCTTTCTTCATTTTATGGTTTTCTAAGGCTATCCAATTAGAATAATAAAGGAGAAATAGTTTTCTTCATTTGAAACGCAACAAAACGGGATTCTTTGAAGGTTTCAAACTTCTAAAAAAATTTTTTTTCTTTTCGAGATTCTTTGCCCAGAATATGCATTTCTAAGGCTATCAAAGTGGAAAAATGAAAGAGAACCAGTTATCTCAAATACGAACGGAAAAAAAATGATTCTAATGAAGTTTCCAACCATCGAAATAAATGTTTTCTTTTCGCGAATATTTCTTCATTTTATGGTTTTCTAAGGATATCAAGCTAGAATAATGTAGGAGAAATAGTTATCTCCATTTCAAACGCAACAAAACGCGATTGTTTTTAAGTTTCCAAACTTCGAAAAAAAATATTTTTCTTTTCGAGATTCTTTCCGCATAATATGCTTTTAAAAGGCTATCAAAGTGGAAAAATGAAAGAGAACCAGTTATCTCAAATAAGAACGGAAAATAAGTGATTCTAATGAAGTTTCCAACCGTCGAAATAAATCTTTTCTTTTCGCCAATCTTTCTTCATTTTATGGTTTTCTAAAGCTATCAAACTGGAATAATAAAGGAGAATCAGTTATCTCCATTTGAAACGCAACAAAACGCGATTCTTTTCAAGTTTCAAAAAATTCGAAAAAAAAAATTCTTTCTTTTCGAGATTCTTTCCGCATAATATGCTTTTCTAAGGCTATCAAAGTGGAAACATGAAAGAGAACCAGTTATCTCAAATAAGAACGGAAAAAAAGTGATTCTAATTAGGTTTCCAACCATCGAAATAAATCTTTTCTTTTCGCGAATCTTTCAACATTTTATGGTTTTCTAAGGCTATCAAATTAGAATAATGAAGGGAAAATAGTTATCTCCATTTGAAAGGCAACAAAACGGGATATCTTTGAAGTTCACAAACTTCGAAAAAAATTTTTTTTCTTTTCGAGATTCTTTCCGCATAATATGCTTTTCTAAGGCTATCAAAAAAGAAAAATGAAAGAGAACCAGTTATCTCGAATAAGAAAGGAAAAAAAGTGATTCTAATGAAGTTTCCAACCATCGAAATAAACCTTTTCTTTTCGCGAATCTTTCTTCATTTTATGGTTTTCTAAGGCTATGAAACTAGAATAATAAAGGAGAAATAAATTTCTTCATTTGAAACGCAACAAAACGGGATTCCTTTGAAGATTTCAAACTTCTAAATAATTTTTTTTTCTTTTCGAGATTCTTTGCCCAGAATATGCTTTTCTAAGGCTATCAAAGTGGAAAAATGAGAGAACCAGTTATCTCAAATAAGAAAGGAAAAAACTTGATTCTAATGAAGTTTCCAACCATCGAAATATATCTTTTCTTTTCGCGAATATTTCTTCATTTTATGGTTTTCTAAAGCTATCAAGCTAGAATAATGAAGGAGAAATATTTGTCTCCATTAGAAACGCAACAAAACGCGATTCTTTTGAAGTTTCAAAAACTTCGAAAAAATATTTTTTTCTTTTCGAATTTCTTTCCGCATAATATGCTTTTCTAAGGCTATCAAAGTGTAAAAATGAAAGAGAACCAGTTATCTCAAATAAGAACGGAAAAAAAGTGATTCTAATAAAGTTTCCAACCATCGAAATAAATGTTTTCTTTTAGCGAATATTTCTTCATTTTATGGTTTTCTAAGGCTATCAAACTGGAATAATAAAGGTGAAATAGTTATCTCCATTTGAAACGCAACAAAAGGCGATTCTTTTGAAGTTTCCCACCTTGGAAAAACATTTTTTTTCTTCTTGAAATTCTTTAAGCATAACATGCTTTTCTAAGGCTATCAAAGTAGAAAAATGAAAGACAACCAATTATCTCAAATAAGAACGGAAAAAAAGTGATTGTAATGAAGTTTCCATCCAGTGAAATAACTGTTTTCTTTTCGCGAATCTTTCTTCATTTTATGGTTTTCTAAGGCTACCAAACTAGAATAATGAAGGAGAAATAGTTTTCTCCATTTTAAACGCAACAAAACGCGATTCTTTTGAAGTTTCCAAACTTCGAAAAAAATTTTTTTTCTTTTCGAGATTCTTTCCGCATAATATGCTTTTCTAAGTCTATCAAAGAAGAAAAATGTAAGAGATCCAGTTATCTCAAATAAGAATGGAAAAACAGCGATTCTAATGAAGTTTCCAACCATCGAAATAAATATTTTCTTTTCGCGAAACTTACTTCAAATTATGGTAATGTAACTAATCAAAAGGAGAAAAGGAAATAATGAAAGAGAAATAATGAAGGAGAAATAGTTTTCTCCATTTCAAACGCAACAAAACGCATTTCTTTTGAAGTTTCCAAACTTCGAAAAACTTTTTTTTCTTTTCGAGATTCTTTCCGCATAATATGCTTTTCTAAGGCTATCAAAGTGGAAAAATGAAAGAGAAGCAGTTATCTCAAATAAGAACGGAATAGAAGTGATTCTAATGAAGTTTCCAACCATTGAAATAAATCTTTTCTTTTCGCGAATCTTTCTTCATTTTATGGTTTTGTAAGGCTATCAAACTAGAATAATAAAGGAGAAATAGTTATCTCCATTTGAAACGCAACAAAACGGGATTCCTTTGAAGTTTCCAAACTTCTAAAAAATTTTTTTTCTTTTCGATATTCCTTGTGCCGAATATGCTCTTCTAAGCCTATAAATATAGAAAATTGAAAGAGAACCAGTTATTTCAAATAAGAACGGAAAAAAAGTGATTCGAATGAAGTTTCCAACCTTCGAAATAAATGCTTTTATTTCGCCAATCTTACTCCATTTCATGGTATTATAAAGCTATCAAACAAGAATAATGAAGGAAAAATAGATATCTTATTAGAAACGGAAAAAAACGCGATTCTTTTAAAGTTTCCCACGTTCGAAATTCAATTTCTTCTTTTCGAGATTTTTTCCGCATAATATGCTTTTCTAAGGCTATCAAACTAGATAAATGAAACAGAACCAGTTTTCTCAAATAAGAACGGAAAATTAGTGATTCTAATGAAGTTTCAAAACATCGAAATCAATGTTTTCTTTTCGCGAATCTTTCTTTATTTTATGGTTTTCTAAAGCTATCAAACTAGAATAATGAAAGAGAAATAATTTTCTCCATTTGAAACGCAACAAAACGCGATTCTTTTGAAGTTTCCAAATTTCGAAAAAATTATTTTTTCTTTTCGAGATTCTTTCCGCATAATATGCTTTTCTAAGGCTATGAAACTAGAAAAATGAAAGAGAACCAGTTATCTCAAATAAGAACGGTAAAAAATGATTCTAATGACGATTCCAACCAGCGAAATAAATCTTTTCAATTCGCGAATCTTTCTTTATTTTATGCTTTTCTAAGACTATCAAACTAGAATAATGAAGGAGAAACAGTTATCTCCTTTTGAAACGCAAAAAAAAAAAAAAAAAAAAAAAACCGCGATTCTTTTGAATATTCCAGCCTTCGAATATAAATTTTTTTCTTTTCGAGATTCTTTGCGCCGAATATGCTTTTCTAAGGCTATCAAAGAGGAAAAATTAAAGAAGACCAGTTATCTCAAATAAGAACGGAAAAAAAGCGATTCTAATAAAGGTTCTAACCATCGAAATAAATGTTTTCTTTTCACGAATCTTTCTTCATTTTATGGTTTTCTAAGGCTATCAAACTAGATTAATGAAGGAGAAATAGTTTTCCCCATTTGAAACGCAAAAAAACGCGTTTCTTTTAAAGTATCCAAACTTCGAAAAAAACATTTTTTTCTTTTCGAGATTCTTTCCGCTTAATATGCTTTTCTAAGGCTATCAAAGTAAAAAAATGAAAGAGAAGCAGTTATCTAAAACGAGAACGGAAAAATAGTGATTCTAATGAAGTTTCCAACCATCGTAATAAATGTTTTCTTTTCGCGCATCTTTCTTCATTTTATGATTTTGTAAGGCTATCAAACTAGAATAATGAAGGAGAAATAGTTATGTCCATTTGAAAGGGGAAAAAAAAAAAAAAAAAAAAGAAAACGCGATTCTTTTGAAGTTTTCAAACTGCGAAAATAAATTTTTTCTTTGCGAAATTCTTTGCTCATAATATGCTTTTCTAACGCTATTACAGTAGAAAAATGAAAGAGAACCAGTTATCTCAAATAAGAACTAAAAAACAGTGATTCTAATGAAGTTTCCAACCATCGAAATAAATCTTTTCTATTCGCGAATCTTTCTGAATTTTAAGCTTTTCTAAGGCTATCTAACTAGAATAATGAAAAAGAAATAGGAATCGGCATTAGAAACGGAACAAAACGCTATTCTTTTAAAGTTTCCCACGTTCGAAATTAAATTTCTTCTTTTCGAGATTCTTTCCGCATAATATGCTTTTCTAAGGCTATCAAACTAGAAAAATGAAACAGAACCAGTTATCTCAAATAAGAACGGAAAAACAGCGATTCTAATGAAGTTTCCAACAATTGAAATAAATGTTTCCTTTTCCGCGAATCTTTCATCATTTTATGGTATTCTAAGGCTATCAAACTGGAATAATGAAGGAGAAATAGTTATCTCCATTTGAAACGCAACAAAACGCGATTTTTGTGAAGTTTCCAAACTTCGTAAAATTTTTTTTTCTTTCGAGATTCTTTCAGCATAATATGCTTTTCTAAGGCTATCAAAGTGGAAAACTGAAAGAGAACCAGTTTTCTCAAATAAGAACGGAAAAAAGTGATTCTAATGAATTTTCCAACCATCGAAATAAATCTTTTCTTTTCGCGAATCTTTCTTCATTTTATGGTTTTCTAAGGCTATCAACCTGGAATATTAAAGGAGAAATAGTTTTCTTCATTTGAAACGCAACAAAACGGGATTCATTTGAAGATTTCAAACTTCTAAAAAAATTTTTTTTCTTTTCGAGATTCTTTGCCCAGAATATACTTTTCTAAGGCTATCAAAGTGGGAAAATGAGAGAACCAGTTATCTCAAATAAGAACGGAAAAAAAGTGATTCTAATGAAATTTCCAACCATCGAAATAAATCTTATCTTTTCGCGAATATTTCTTCATTTTATGGTTTTCTAAGGCTGTCAAGCTAGAATAATGGAGAAATAGTTATCTCCATTTCAAACGCAAAAAAACGGGATTCTCTTGAAGTTTACAAACTTCGAAAAAAATTTTTTTTCTTTTCGAGATTCTTTGCCCAGAATATGCTTTTCTAAGGCTATCAAAGTGGAAAAATGAGAGAACCAATTATTTCAAATAAGAACGGAAAAAAAAAGTGATTCTAATGAAGTTTGCAACCATCGAAATAAATCTTTTCTTTTCGCTAATATTTCTTCTATTTATGGTTTTCTAAGGCTATCAAGCTAGAATAATGAAGGAGAAATATTTATCTCCATTACAAACGCGACAAAACGCGATTCTTTTGAAGTTTCAAAAACTTCGAAAAAATATTTTTTTCTTTTCGAGATTCTTTCCGCATAGTATGCTTTTCTAAGGCTATCAAAGTGGAAAAATGAAAGAGAACCAGTAATCTCAAATAAGAACGGAAAAAAAGTGATTCTAATGAAGTTTCCAACCATCGAAATAAATGTTTTCTTTTAGCGAATCTTTCTTCATTTCATGGTTTTCTAAGGCTATCAAACTGGAATAATAAAGGAGAAATAGTTATCTCCATTTGAAACGCAACAAAACGCGATTCCTTTGAAGTTTCCAAACTTCGAAGAAAACTTTTTTCTTTTCGAGATTCTTTCCTCATAATATGCTTTTCTAAGGCTATCAAAGTGGAAAAATGAAAGAGAACCAGTTATTTCAAATAAGAACGGAAAAAAAGTGATTGTAATGAAGTTTCCAACCATCGAAATAAATCTTTTCTTTTCGTGAATCTTTCTTCATTTTATGGTTTTCTAAGGCTATCCAACTAGAATAATAAAGGAGAAATAGTTTTCTTGATTTGAAACGCAACAAAACGGGATTCCTTTGAAGTTTTGAAACTTCTAAAATAATATTTTTTCTTTTCGAGATTCTTTGCCCAGAATATGCTTTTCTAAGGCTATCAAAGTGGAAAAATGAAAGAGAACCAGTTATCTCAAATAAGAACGGAAAAAAAGTGATTCTAATGAAGTTTCCAACCATCGAAGTAAATGCTTTCATATCGCGAATCTTACTCCATTTTATGGTATTGTAAAGCTATCAAACAAGAATAATGAAGGAGAAGTAGCTATCTCCATTTGAAACCCAACAAAACGCGATTCTTTTGAAGTTTCCAAACTTCGAAATTTTTTTTTCTTCTCTTTTCGAGATTCTTTCCGCATAATATGCTTTTCTAAGGCTATCAGAGTGGAAAAATGAAAGAGAACCAGTTATGTCAAATAAGAACAGAAAAAATGTGATTCAAATAAAGGTTCTAATCATCGAAATAAATCTTTTCTTTTAGCGAATCTTTCTTCATTTTATGGTTTTGTAAGGTTAGCATACTGGAATAATGTAGGAGAAATAGTTATCTCCATTTGAAACGCAACAAAACGCGATTCATTTGAAGTTTCCAAACTTCGAAAAAAAATTTTTCTTTTCGAGATTCTTTCAGCATAATATGCTTTTCTTAGGCTATCAAAGTGGAAAAATGAAAGAGAACCAGTTATCTCAAATAAGAGCGGAAAAATAGCGATTCTAATGAAGTTTCCAATCATCGAAATAAATGTTTTCTTTTCGCGAATCTAGAATAATATAGGAGAAATAGTTATCTCCATTTCAAACGCAACAAAACGCGATTCTTTTGAAGTTTCCAAACTTCGAAAAAAATTTTTTTTCTTTTCGAGATTCTTTCCGCATAATATGCTTTTCTAAGGCTATCAAAGTGGAAAAATGAAAGAGAACCAGTTATCTCAAATAAGAACGGAAAATAAGTGATTCTAATGAAGTTTCCAAACGTCGAAATAAATCTTTTCTTTTCGCGAATCTTTCTTCATTTTATGGTTTTCTAAAGCTATCAAACTGGAATAATAAAGGAGAAACAGTTATCTCCATTTGAAACGCAACAAAACGCGATTCTTTTGAAGTTTCCAAACTTCGAAAAAAAAATTTTTCTTTTCGAGATTCTTTCCGCATAATACGCTTTTCGAAGGCTATCAAAGTAGAAAAATGAAAGACAACCAGTTATCTCAATTAAGAACGGAAGAAAAAGTGTTTCTAAAGAAGTTTCCAACTATGGAAATAAATGTTTTCTTTTCGCGAATCTTTCTTCATTTTATAATTTTCTAAGGCTATCAAACTAGAATAATGAAGGGGAAATAGTTGTGTCCATATGAAACGCCACAAAACGCGATTCCTTTGAAGTTTCCAAACTTCGAAAAATTTTTTTTTTCTTTTCGAGATTCTTTCCGCATAATATGGTTTTCTAAGGCTATCAAAGAAGAAAAATGAAAGAGATCCAGTTATCTCAAATAAGAACGGAAAAACAGCGATTGTAATGAAGTTTCCAAACTTCGAAAATTTTTTTTTTCTTTTCGAGATTCTTTCCGCATAATATGGTTTTCTAAGGCTATCAAAGAAGAAAAATGAAAGAGATCCAGTTATCTCAAATAAGAACGGAAAAACAGCGATTGTAATGAAGTTTCCAACCATCGAAATAAATATTTTCTTTTCGCGAAACTTATTTCAATTTATGGTAATCAAATTAATCAAACTAGAATAATGAAAGAGAAATAGTTATCTCCATTTCAAACGCAACAAAACGCGATTCTTTTAAAGTTTCCAAACTTCGAAAAAAATATTTTTTCTTTTCCAGAATCTTTCCGCATAATATGCTTTTCTAAGACTATCAAAGTGGAAAAATGAAAGAGAAGCAGTTATCTCAAATAATAACGGAAAAAAGTGATTCTAATGAAGATTCCAACCATCGAAATAAATCTTTTCTTTTCGCGAATCTTTCTTCATTTTATGGTTTTCTAAGGCTATCCAATTAGAATAATAAAGGAGAAATAGTTTTCTTCATTTGAAACGCAACAAAACGGGATTCTTTGAAGGTTTCAAAATTCTAAAAAAATTTTTTTTCTTTTCGAGATTCTTTGCCCAGAATATGCATTTCTAAGGCTATCAAAGTGGAAAAATGAAAGAGAACCAGTTATCTCAAATACGAACGGAAAAAAAGTGATTCTAATGAAGTTTCCAACCATCGAAATAAATGTTTTCTTTTCGCGAATATTTCTTCATTTTATGGTTTTCTAAGGATATCAAGCTAGAATAATGTAGGAGAAATAGTTATCTCCATTTCAAACGCAACAAAACGCGATTCTTTTTAAGTTTCCAAACTTCGAAATAAAATATTTTTCTTTTCGAGATTCTTTCCGCATAATATGCTTTTCCAAGGCTATCAAAGTGGAAAAATGAAAGAGAACCAGTTATCTCAAATAAGAACGGAAAATAAGTGATTCTAATGAAGTTTCCAACCGTCGAAATAAATCTTTTCTTTTCGCCAATCTTTCTTCATTTTATGGTTTTCTAAAGCTATCAAACTGGAATAATAAAGGAGAATCAGTTATCTCCATTTGAAACGCAACAAAACGCGATCTTTTGAAGTTTCAAAAAATTCGAAAAAAAAATTCTTTCTTTTCGAGATTCTTTCCGCATAATATGCTTTTCTAAGGCTATCAAAGTGGAAAAATGAAAGAGAACCAGTTATCTCAAATAAGAACGGAAAATAAGTGATTCTAATGAAGTTTCCAACCGTCGAAATAAATCTTTTCTTTTCGCGAATCTTTCTTCATTTTATGGTTTCTAGACCTATCAAACTGGAATAATAAAGGAGAAATAATTATCTCCATTTGAAACGCAACAAAACGCGATTCTTTTGAAGTTTCCATACTTCGAAAAAAATTTTTTTCTTTTCGAGATTCTTTCCGCATAATATGCTTTTCTAAGGCTATCAAAGTAGAAAAATGAAAGAGAACCAGTTATCTCAATTAAGAACGGAAGAAAAAGTGTTTCTAACGAAGTTTCCATCCATCGAAATAAATGTTTTCTTTTCGCGAATCTTTCTTCATTTTATGGTTTTCTAAGGCTATCAAAGTAGAATATTAAAGGAGAAATAGTTTTCTTCATTTGAAACTCAACAAAACGGGATTCCTTTGAAGGTTTCAAACTTCTAAAAAAATTTTTTTTCTTTTCGAGATTCTTTGCGCAGAATGTGCTTTTCTAAGGCTATCAAAGTACAAAAATGAAAGAGAATCATTTATCTCAAATAAGAGCGGAAAAATAGCGATTCTAATGAAGTTTCCAATCATCGAAATAAATGTTTTCTTTTCGCGAATCTTTCTTCATTTTATGGTGTTACAAGGCTATCAAACTAGAATATTGAAGGAGAAATAGTTATCTCCAATTGAAACGCAACTAAACGCGATTCCTTTGAAGTTTCCAAAGTTCGAAAAAAACGTTTTTCTTTTTGAGATTCTTTGCGCAGAATGTGCTTTTCGAAGGCTATCAAAGTAGAAAAATGAAAGACAACCAGTTATCTCAATTAAGAACGGAAGAAAAAGTGTTTCTAAAGAAGTTTCCAACTATGGAATTAAATGTTTTCTTTTCGCGAATCTTTCTTCATTTTATAGTTTTCTAATGCTATCAAACTAGAATAATGAAGGGGAAATAGTTGTGTCCATATGAAACGCAACAAAACGCGATTCCTTTGAAGTTTCCAAACTTCGAAAAATTTTTTTTTTCTTTTCGAGATTCTTTCCGCATAATATGGTTTTCTAAGGCTATCAAAGAAGAAAAATGAAAGAGATCCAGTTATCTCAAATAAGAACGGAAAAACAGCGATTGTAATGAAGTTTCCAACCATCGAAATAAATATTTTCTTTTGGCGAAACTTATTTCAATTTATGGTAATCAAATTAATCAAACTAGAATAATGAAAGAGAAATAGTTATCTCCATTTCAAACGCAACAAAACGCGATTCTTTTAAAGTTTCCAAACTTCGAAAAAAATATTTTTTCTTTTCCAGAATCTTTCCGCATAATATGCTTTTCTAAGGCTATCAAAGTGGAAAAATGAAAGAGAAGCAGTTATCTCAAATAATAACGGAAAAAAAGTGATTCTAATGAAGATTCCAACCATCGAAATAAATCTTTTCTTTTCGGGAATCTTTCTTCATATTATGGTTTTCTAAGGCTATCCAATTAGAATAATAAAGGAGAAATAGTTTTCTTCATTTGAAACGCAACAAAACGGGATTCTTTGAAGGTTTCAAACTTCTAAAAAAATTTTTTTCTTTTCGAGATTCTTTGCCCAGAATATGCATTTCTAAGGCTACCACAGTGGAAAAATGAAAGAGAACCAGTTATCTCAAATACGAACGGAAAAAAAGTGATTCTAATGAAGTTTCCAACCATCGAAATAAATGTTTTCTTTTCGCGAATATTTCTTCATTTTATGGTTTTCTAAGGATATCAAGCTAGAATAATGTAGGAGAAATAGTTATCTCCATTTCAAACGCAACAAAACGCGATTCTTTTGAAGTTTCCAAACTTCGAAAAAAAATATTTTTCTTTTCGAGATTCTTTCCGCATAATATGCTTTTCCAAGGCTATCAAAGTGGAAAAATGAAAGAGAACCAGTTATCTCAAATAAGAACGGAAAATAAGTGATTCTAATGAAGTTTCCAACCGTCGAAATAAATCTTTTCTTTTCGCGAATCTTTCTTCATTTTATGGTTTTCTAAAGCTATCAAACTGGAATAATAAAGGAGAAACAGTTATCTCCATTTGAAACGCAACAAAACGCGATTCTTTTGAAGTTTCAAAAAATTCGAAAAAAAAAATTCTTTCTTTTCGAGATTCTTTCCGCATAATATGCTTTTCTAAGGCTATGAAAGTGGAAACATGATAGAGAACCAGTTATCTCAAATAAGAACGGAAAAAAAAGTGATTCTAATTAAGTTTCCAACCATCGAAATAAATCTTTTCTTTTCGCGAATCTTTCAACATTTTATGGTTTTCAAATCTATCAAATTAGAATAATGAAGGAGAAATAGTTATCTCCATTTGAAAGGCAAAAAAACGGGATATCTTTGAAGTTCACAAACTTCGAAAAAAATTTTTTTTCTTTTCGAGATTCTTTCCGCATAATATGCTTTTCTAAGGCTATCAAAGAAGAAAAATGAAAGAGAACCAGTTATCTCGAATAAGAATGGAAAAAAAGTGATTCTAATGAAGTTTCCAACCATCGAAATAAACCTTTTCTTTTCGCGAATCTTTCTTCATTTTATGGTTTTCTAAGGCTATCAAACTAGAATAATAAAGGAGAAATAAATTTCTTCATTTGAAACGCAACAAAACGGGATTCCTTTGAAGATTTCAAACTTCTAAAAATTTTTTTTTCTTTTCGAGATTCTTTGCCCAGAATATACTTTTCTAAGGCTATCAAAGTGGAAAAGTGAGAGAACCAGTTATCTCAAATAAGAAAGGAAAAAACTTGATTCTAATGAAGTTTCCAACCATCGAAATATATCTTTTCTTTTCGCGAATATTTCTTCATTTTATGGTTTTCTAAAGCTATCAAGCTAGAATAATGAAGGAGAAATATTTGTCTCCATTAGAAACGCAACAAAACGCGATTCTTCTGAAGTTTCAAAAACTTCGAAAAAATATTTTTTTCTTTTCGAATTTCTTTCCGCATAATATGCTTTTCTAAGGCTATCAAAGTGTAAAAATGGAAGAGAAACAGTTATCTCAAATAAGAACGGAAAAAAAGTGATTCTAATGAAGTTTCCAACCATCGAAATAAATGTTTTCTTTTAGCGAATATTTTTTCATTTTATGGTTTTCTAAGGCTATCAAACTGGAATAATAAAGGAGAAATAGTTATCTCCATTTGAAACGCAACAAAAGGCGATTCTTTTGAAGTTTCCCACCTTCGAAAAACATTTTTTTTCTTCTTGAGATTCTTTAAGCATAACATGCTTTTCTAAGGCTATCAAAGTAGAAAATTGAAAGAGAACCAATTATCTCAAATAAGAACGGAAAAAAAGTGATTGTAATGAAGTTTACATCCAGCGAAATAACTGTTTTCTTTTCGGGAATCTTTCTTCATTTTATGGTTTTCTAAGGCTACCAAACTAGAATAATGTAGGAGAAATAGTTTTCTCCATTTTAAACGCAACAAAACGCGATTCTTTTGAAGTTTCCAAACTTCGAAAAAATTTTTTTTTCTTTTCGAGATTCTTTCCGCATAATATGCTTTTCTAAGTCTATCAAAGAAGAAAAATGAAAGAGATCCAGTTATCTCAAATAAGAATGGAAAAACAGCGATTCTAATGAAGTTTCCAACCATCGAAATAAATATTTTCTTTTCGCGAAACTTACTTCAAATTATGGTAATGTAACTAATCAAAAGGAGAAAAGGAAATAATGAAAGAGAAATAATGAAGGAGAAACAGTTTTCTCCATTTCAAACGCAACAAAACGCATTTCTTTTGAAGTTTCCAAACTTCGAAAAACTTTTTTTTCTTTTCGAGATTCTTTCCGCATAATATGCTTTTCTAAGGCTATCAAAGTGGAAAAATGAAAGAGAAGCAGTTATCTCAAATAAGAACGGAATAGAAGTGATTCTAATGAAGTTTCCAACCATTGAAATAAATCTTTTCTTTTCGCGAATCTTTCTTCATTTTATTGTTTTTTAAGGCTATCAAACTAGAATAATAAAGGAGAAATAGTTATCTCCATTTGAAACGCAACAAAACGGGATTCCTTTGAAGTTTCCAAACTTCTAAAAAAATTTTTTTCTTTTCGATATTCCTTGCGCCGAATATGCTCTTCTAAGCCTATAAAAGTAGAAAATTTAAAGAGAACCAGTTATTTCAAATAAGAACGGAAAAAAAGTGATTCGAATGAAGTTTCCAACCTTCGAAATAAATGCTTTCTTTTCGCCAATGTTACTCCATTTCATGGTATTATAAAGCTATCAAACAAGAATAATGAAGGAAAAATAGATATCTCCATTAGAAACGGAAAAAAACGCGATTCTTTTAAAGTTTCCCACGTTCGAAATTAAATTTCATCTTTTCGAGATTTTTTCCGCATAATATGCTTTTCTAAGGCTATCAAACTAGATAAATGAAACAGAACTAGTTTTCTCAAATAAGAACGGAAAATTAGTGATTCTAATGAAGTTTCAAAACATCGAAATCAATGTTTTCTTTTCGCGAATCTTTCTCTATTTTATGGTTTTCTAAAGCTATCAAACTAGAATAATGAAAGAGAAATAATTTTCTCCATTTGAAACGCAACAAAACGCGATTCTTTTGAAGTTTCCAAATTTCGAAAAAATTATTTTTTCTTTTCGAGATTCTTTCAGCATAATATGCTTTTCTTAGGCTATCAAAGTGGAAAAATGAAAGAGAACCAATTATCTCAAATAAGAACGGAAAAAAAGTGAATCTAATGAAGTTTGCAACCATCGAAATAAATGTTTTCTTTTCGCGAATATTTCTTAATTTTTGGTTTTCTAAGGATATCAAGCTAGAATAATGTAGGAGAAATAGTTATCGCCATTTCAAACGCAAGAAACACGCTTTTCTTTTGAAGTTTCCAAACTTCCAAAAAATTTTTTTTTCTTTTCGAGATTCTTTCCGCATAATATGCTTTTCTAAGGCTATCAAAGTGGAAAAATGAAAGAGAACTAGTTATCTCAAATAAGAACGGAAAATAAGTGATTCTAATGAAGTTTCCAAACGTCGAAATAAATCTTTTCTTTTCGCGAATCTTTCTTCATTTTATGGTTTTCTAAAGCTATCAAACTGGAATAATAAAGGAGAAACAGTTATCTCCATTTGAAACGCAACAAAACGCGATTCTTTTGAAGTTTCCAAACTACGAAAAAAAAATTTTTCTTTTCGAGATTCTTTCCGCATAATATGCTTTTCGAAGGCTATCAAAGTAGAAAAATGAAAGACAACCAGTTATCTCAATTAAGAACGGAAGAAAAAGTGTTTCTAAAGAAGTTTCCAACTATGGAAATAAATGTTTTCTTTTCGCGAATCTTTCATCATTTTATAGTTTTCTAAGGCTATCAAACTAGAATAATGAAGGGGAAATAGTTGTGTCCATATGAAACGCAACAAAACGCGATTCCTTTGAAGTTTCCAAACTTCGAAAAAATTTTTTTTTCTTTTCGAGATTCTTTCCGCATAATATGGTTTTCTAAGGCTATCAAAGAAGAAAAATGAAAGAGATCCAGTTATCTCAAATAAGAACGGAAAAACAGCGATTGTAATGAAGTTTCCAACCATCGAAATAAATATTTTCTTTTCGCGAAACTTATTTCAATTTATGGTAATCAAATTAATCAAACTACAATAATGAAAGAGAAATAGTTATCTCCATTTCAAACGCAACAAAACGCGATTCTTTTAAAGTTTCCAAACTTCGAAAAAAATATTTTTTCTTTTCCAGAATCTTTCCGCATAATATGCTTTTCTAAGGCTATCAAAGTGGAAAAATGAAAGAGAAGCAGTTATCTCAAATAATAACGGAAAAAAAGTGATTCTAATGAAGATTCCAACCATCGAAATAAATCTTTTCTTTTCGCGAATCTTTCTTCATTTTATGGTTTTCTAAGGCTATCCAATTAGAATAATAAAGGAGAAATAGTTTTCTTCATTTGAAACGCAACAAAACGGGATTCTTTGAAGGTTTCAAACTTCTAAAAAAATTTTTAGTCTTTTCGAGATTCTTTGCCCAGAATATGCATTTCTAAGGCTGTCAAAGTGGAAAAATGAAAGAGAACCAGTTATCTCAAATACGAACGGAAAAAAAGTGATTCTAATGAAGTTTCCAACCATCGAAATAAATGTTTTCTTTTCGCGAATATTTCTTCATTTTATGGTTTTCTAAGTTATCAAGCTAGAATAATGTAGGAGAAATAGTTATCTCCATTTCAAACGCAACAAAACGCGATTCTTTTTAAGTTTCCAAACTTCGAAAAAAAATATTTTTCTTTTCGAGATTCTTTCCGCATAATATGCTTTTCCAAGGCTATCAAAGTGGAAAAATGAAAGAGAACCAGTTATCTCAAATAAGAACGGAAAATAAGTGACTCTAATGAAGTTTCCAACCGTCGAAATAAATCTTTTCTTTTCGCCAATCTTTCTTCATTTTATGGTTTTCTAAAGCTATCAAACTGGAATAATAAAGGAGAATCAGTTATCTCCATTTGAAACGCAACAAAACGCGATTCTTTTGAAGTTTCAAAAAATTCGAAAAAAAAATTTCTTTCTTTTCGAGATTCTTTCCGCATAATATGCTTTTCTAAGGCTATCAAAGAAAAAAATGAAAGAGAACCAGTTATCTCGAATAAGAATGGAAAAAAAGTGATTCTAATGAAGTTTCCAACCATCGAAATAAACCTTTTCTTTTCGCGAATCTTTCTTCATTTTATGGTTTTCTAAGGCTATCAAACTAGAATAATAAAGGAGAAATAAATTTCTTCATTTGAAACGCAACAAAACGGGATTCCTTTGAAGATTTCAAACTTCTAAATAATTTTTTTTTCTTTTCGAGATTCTTTGCCCAGAATATGCTTTTCTAAGGCTATCAAAGTGGAAAAATGAGAGAACCAGTTATCTCAAATAAGAAAGGAAAAAACTTGATTCTAATGAAGTTTCCAACCATCGAAATATATCTTTTCTTTTCGCGAATATTTCTTCATTTTATGGTTTTCTAAAGCTATCAAGCTAGAATAATGAAGGAGAAATATTTGTCTCCATTAGAAACGCAACAAAACGCGATTCTTTTGAAGTTTCAAAAACTTCGAAAAAATATTTTTTTCTTTTCGAATTTCTTTCCGCATAATATGCTTTTCTACGGCTATCAAAGTGTAAAAATGAAAGAGAACCAGTTATCTCAAATAAGAACGGAAAAAAAGTGATTCTAATAAAGTTTCCAACCATCGAAATAAATGTTTTCTTTTAGCGAATATTTCTTCATTTTATGGTTTTCTAAGGCTATCAAACTGGAATAATAAAGGAGAAATAGTTATCACCATTTGAAACGCAACAAAAGGCGATTCTTTTGAAGCTTCCCACCTTCGAAAAACATTTTTTTTCTTCTTGAAATTCTTTAAGCATAACATGCTTTTCTAAGGCTATCAAAGTAGAAAATTGAAAGACAACAAATTATCTCAAATAAGAACGGAAAAAAAGTGATTGTAATGAAGTTTCCATCCAGCGAAATAACTGTTTTCTTTTCGCGAATCTTTCTTCATTTTATGGTTTTCTAAGGCTACCAAACTAGAATAATGAAGGAGAAATAGTTTTCTCCATTTTAAACGCAACAAAACGCGATTCTTTTGAAGTTTCCAAACTTCGAAAAAAAATTTTTTTCTTTTCGAGATTCTTTCCGCATAATATGCTTTTCTAAGTCTATCAAAGAAGAAAAATGAAAGAGATCCAGTTATCTCAAATAAGAATGGAAAAACAGCGATTCTAATGAAGTTTCCAACCATCGAAATAAATATTTTCTTTTCGCGAAACTTACTTCAAATTATGGTAATGTAACTAACCAAAGGAGAAAAGGAAATAATGAAAGAGAAATAATGAAGGAGAAATAGTTTTCTCCATTTCAAACGCAACAAAACGCATTTCTTTTGAAGTTTCCAAACTTCGAAAAACTTTTTTTTCTTTTCGAGATTCTTTCCGCATAATATGCTTTTCTAAGGCTATCAAAGTGGAAAAATGAAAGAGAAGCAGTTATCTCAAATAAGAACGGAATAGAAGTGATTCTAATGAAGTTTCCAACCATTGAAATAAATCTTTTCTTTTCGCGAATCTTTCTTCATTTTATAGTTTTCTAAGGCTATCAAACTAGAATAATGAAGGGGAAATAGTTGTGTCTATACGAAACGCAACAAAACGCGATTCCTTTGAAGTTTCCAAACTTCGAAAAATTTTTTTTTTCTTTTCGAGATTCTTTCCGCATAATATGGTTTTCTAAGGCTATCAAAGAAGAAAAATGAAAGAGATCCAGTTATCTCAAATAAGAACGGAAAAACAGCGATTGTAATGAAGTTTCCAACCATCGAAATAAATATTTTCTTTTCGCGAATCTTATTTCAATTTATGGTAATCAAATTAATCAAACTAGAATAATGAAAGAGAAATAGTTATCTCCATTTCAAACGCAACAAAACGCGATTCTTTTGAAGTTTCCAAACTACGAAAAAAAAATTTTTCTTTTCGAGATTCTTTCCGCATAATATGCTTTTCGAAGGCTATCAAAGTAGAAAAATGAAAGACAACCAGTTATCTCAATTAAGAACGGAAGAAAAAGTGTTTCTAAAGAAGTTTCCAACTATGGAAATAAATGTTTTCTTTTCGCGAATCTTTCATCATTTTATAGTTTTCTAAGGCTATCAAACTAGAATAATGAAGGGGAAATAGTTGTGTCCATATGAAACGCAACAAAACGCGATTCCTTTGAAGTTTCCAAACTTCGAAAAATTTTTTTTTTCTTTTCGAGATTCTTTCCGCATAATATGGTTTTCTAAGGCTATCAAAGTGGAAAAATGAAAGAGAACCAGTTATCTCAAATAAGAACGGAAAATAAGTGATTCTAATGAAGTTTCCAACCGTCAAAATAAATCTTTTCTTTTCGCCAATCTTTCTTCATTTTATGGTTTTCTAAAGCTATCAAATGGAATAATAAAGGAGAATCAGTTATCTCCATTTGAAACGCAACAAAACGCAATTGTTTTGAAGTTTCAAAAAATTCGAAAAAAAAATTTCTTTCTTTTCGAGTTTCTTTCCGCATAATATGCTTTTCTAAGGCTATCAAAGTGGAAACATGAAAGAGAACCAGTTATCTCAAATAAGAACGGAAAAAAAGTGATTCAAATTAAGTTTCCAACCATCGAAATAAATCTTTTCTTTTCGCGAATCTTTCAACATTTTATGGTTTTCTAAGGCTATCAAATTAGAATAATGAAGGAGAAATAGTTATCTCCATTTGAAAGGCAATAAAACGGGATATCTTTGAAGTTCACAAACTTCGAAAAAATTTTTTTTTCTTTTCGAGATTCTTTCCGCATAATATGCTTTTCTAAGGCTATCAAAGAAGAAAAATGAAAGAGAACCAGTTATCTCGAATAAGAATGGAAAAAAAGTGATTCTAATGAAGTTTCCAACCATCGAAATAAACCTTTTCTTTTCGCGAATCTTTCTTCATTTTATGCTTTTTAAGGCTATCAAACTAGAATAATAAAGGAGAAATAAATTTCTTCATTTGAAACGCAACAAAACGGCATTCCTTTGAAGATTTCAAACTTCTAAAAAAATTTTTTTTCTTTTCGAGATTCTTTGCCCAGAATATGCTTTTCTAAGGCTATCAAAGTGGAAAAATGAGAGAACCAGTTATCTCAAATAAGAAAGGATCAAGCTTGATTCTAATGAAGTTTCCAACCATCGAAATATATCTTTTCTTTTCGCGAATATTTCTTCATTTTATGGTTTTCTAAAGCTATCAAGCTAGAATAATGAAGGAGAAATATTTGTCTCCATTAGAAACGCAACAAAACGCGATTCTTTTGAAGTTTCAAAATCTTCGAAAAAATATTTCTTTCTTTTCGAATTTATTTCCGCATAATATGCTTTTCTAAGGCTATCAAAGTGGAAAAATGAAAGAGAAGCAGTTATCTCAAATAAGAACGGAATAGAAGTGATTCTAATGAAGTTTCCAACCATTGAAATAAATCTTTTCTTTTCGCGAATCTTTCTTCATTTTATGGTTTTGTAAGGCTATCAAACTAGAATAATAAAGGAGAAATAGTTATCTCCATTTGAAACGCAACAAAACGGGATTCCTTTGAAGTTTCCAAACTTCTAAAAAAATTTTTTTCTTTTCGATATTCCTTGCGCCGAATATGCTCTTCTAAGCCTATAAAAGTAGAAAATTGAAAGAGAACCAGTTATTTCAAATAAGAACGGAAAAAAAGTGATTCGAATGAAGTTTCCAACCTTCGAAATAAATGCTTTCTTTTCGCCAATCTTACTCCATTTCATGGTATTATAAAGCTATCAAACAAGAATAATGAAGGAAAAATAGATATCTCCATTACAAACGGAAAAAAACGCGATTCTTTTAAAGTTTTCCACGTTCGAAATTAAATTTCTTCTTTTCGAGATTTTTTCCGCATAATATGCTTTTCTAAGGCTATCAAAGTGGAAAAATGAAACAGAACCAGTTTTCTCAAATAAGAACGGAAAATTAGTGATTCTAATGAAGTTTCAAAACATCGAAATCAATGTTTTCTTTTCGCGAATCTTTCTTTATTTTATGGTTTTCTAAAGCTATCAAACTAGAATAATGAAAGAGAAATAATTTTCTCCATTTGAAACGCAACAAAACGCGATTCTTTTGAAGTTTCCAAATTTCGAAAAAATTATTTTTTCTTTTCGAGATTCTTTCCGCATAATATGCTTTTCTAAGGCTATGAAACTAGAAAAATGAAAGAGAACCAGTTATCTCAAATAAGAACGGTAAAAAATGATTCTAATGAAGATTCCAACCAGCGAAATAAATCTTTTCAATTCGCGAATCTTTCTTTATTTTATGCTTTTCTAAGACTATCAAACTAGAATAATGAAGGAGAAACAGTTATCTCCTTTTGAAACGCAAAAAAAAAAAAAAAAAAAAAAAAACCGCGATTCTTTTGAATATTCCAGCCTTCGAATATAAATTTTTTTCTTTTCGAGATTCTTTGCGCCGAATATGCTTTTCTAAGGCTATCAAAGAGGAAAAATTAAAGAGGACCAGTTATCTCAAATAAGAACGGAAAAAAAGCGATTCTAATAAAGGTTCTAACCATCGAAATAAATGTTTTCTTTTCACGAATCTTTCTTCATTTTGTGGTTTTCTAAGGCTATCAAACTAGATTAATGAAGGAGAAATAGTTTTCCCCATTTGAAACGCAAAAAAACGCGTTTCTTTTAAAGTATCCAAACTTCGAAAAAAACATTTTTTTCTTTTCGAGATTCTTTCCGCTTAATATGCTTTTCTAAGGCTATCAAAGTAGAAAAATGAAAGAGAAGCAGTTATCTAAAACGAGAACGGAAAAATAGTGATTCTAATGAAGTTTCCAACCATCGTAATAAATGTTTTCTTTTCGCGCATCTTTCTTCATTTTATGATTTTGTAAGGCTATCAAACTAGAATAATGAAGGAGAAATAGTTATGTCCATTTGAAAGGAGAAAAAAAAAAAAAAAAAAAAAACGCGATTCTTTTGAAGTTTTCAACCTGCGAAAATAAATTTTTTCATTGCGAAATTCTTTGCGCATAATATGCTTTTCTAACGCTATTACAGTAGAAAAATGAAAGAGAACCAGTTATCTCAAATAAGAACTAAAAAACAGTGATTCTATTGAAGTTTCCAACCATCGAAATAAATCTTTTCTATTCGCGAATCTTTCTGAATTTTAAGCTTTTCTAAGGCTATCTAACTAGAATAATGAAAAAGAAATAGGAATCGGCATTAGAAACGGAACAAAACGCTATTCTTTTAAAGTTTCCCACGTTCGAAATTAAATTTCTTCTTTTCGAGATTCTTTCCGCATAATATGCTTTTCTAAGGCTATCAAACTAGAAAAATGAAACAGAACCAGTTATCGCAAATAAGAACGGAAAAACAGCGATTCTAATGAAGTTTCCAACAATTGAAATAAATGTTTCCTTTTCGCGAATCTTTCATCATTTTATGGTATTCTAAGGCTATCAAACTGGAATAATGAAGGAGAAATAGTTATCTCCATTTGAAACGCAACAAAACGCGATTTTTGTGAAGTTTCCAAACTTCGTAAAATTTTTTTTTCTTTCGAGATTCTTTCAGCATAATATGCTTTTCTAAGGCTATCAAAGTGGAAAACTGAAAGAGAACCAGTTATCTCAAATAAGAACGGAAAAAAGTGATTCTAATGAATTTTCCAACCATCGAAATAAATCTTTTCTTTTCGCGAATCTTTCTTCATTTTATGGTTTTCTAAGGCTATCAACCTGGAATATTAAAGGAGAAATAGTTTTCTTCATTTGAAACGCAACAAAACGGGATTCATTTGAAGATTTCAAACTTCTAAAAAAATTTTTTTTCTTTTCGAGATTCTTTGCCCAGAATATACTTTTCTAAGGCTATCAAAGTGGGAAAATGAGAGAACCAGTTATCTCAAATAAGAACGGAAAAAAAGTGATTCTAATGAAATTTCCAACCATCGAAATAAATCTTATCTTTTCGCGAATATTTCTTCTATTTATGGTTTTCTAAGGCTATCAAGCTAGAATAATGAAGGACAAATATTTATCTCCATTACAAACGCGACAAAACGCGATTCTTTTGAAGTTTCAAAAACTTCGAAAAAATATTTTTTTCTTTTCGAGATTCTTTCCGCATAGTATGCTTTTCTAAGGCTATCAAAGTGGAAAAATGAAAGAGAACCAGTAATCTCAAATAAGAACGGAAAAAAAGTGATTCTAATGAAGTTTCCAACCATCGAAATAAATGTTTTCTTTTAGCGAATCTTTCTTCATTTCATGGTTTTCTAAGGCTATCAAACTGGAATAATAAAGGAGAAATAGTTATCTCCATTTGAAACGCAACAAAACGCGATTCCTTTGAAGTTTCCAAACTTCGAAGAAAACTTTTTTCTTTTCGAGATTCTTTCCTCATAATATGCTTTGCTAAGGCTATCAAAGAAGAAAAATGAAAGAGAACCAGTTATCTCAATTAAGAACGGAAGAAAAAGTGTTTCTAAAGAAGTTTCCAACCATCGAAGTAAATGTTTTCTTTTCGCGAATCTTTCTTCATTTTATAGTTTTCTAAGGCTATCAAACTAGAATAATGAAGGAGAAATAGTTATCTCCATTTGAAACGCAATAAAACGCGATTCTTTTGAAGTTTCCAAACTTCGAAAAAAATATTTTTTCTTTTCTAGAATCTTTCCGCGTAATATGCTTTTCTAAGGCTATCAAAGTGGAAAAATGAAAGAGAAGCAGTTATCTCAAATAAGAACGGAAAAAAAGTGATTCGAATGAAGTCTCCAACCTTCGAAATAAATGCTTTCTTATCGCGAATCTTACTCCATTTTGAGGTATTGCAAAGCTATCAAACAAGAATAATGAAGGAGAAGTAACTATCTCCATTTGAAACACAACAAAATGCGATTCTTTTGAACTTTCCAAACTTCGAAAAAAAAATGATTTTCTTTTCGAGATTCTTTCCACATAATATGCTTTTTCTAAGGCTATCAAAGTGGAAAATTGAAAGAGAGCCAGTTATCTCAAATAAGAACGGAAAAATAGTGATTCTAATAAAGGTTTTAACCATCGCAATAAATCTTTTCTTTTCGCGAATCTTTCTTGATTTTATGGTTTTCTAGGGTTAGCAAACTAGAATAATAAAGGAAAAATAGTTATCTCCATTTAAAACGCAACAAAACGCGATTCTTTTGAAGTTTCCATACTTCGAAAAAAAATTTTTTCTTTTCGAGATTCTTTCAGCATAGTATGCTTTTCTAAGGCTATCAAAGTGGAAAAATGAAAGAGAACCAGTTATTTCAAATAAGAACGGAAAAAAAGTGATTGTAATGAAGTTTCCAACCATCGAAATAAATCTTTTCTTTTCGTGAATCTTTCTTCATTTTATGGTTTTCTAAGGCTATCCAACTAGAATAATAAAGGAGAAATAGTTTTCTTCATTTGAAACGCAACAAAACGGGATTCCTTTGAAGTTTTGAAACTTCTAAAATAATATTTTTTCTTTTCGAGATTCTTTGCCCAGAATATGCTTTTCTAATGCTATCAAAGTGGAAAAATGAAAGAGAACCAGTTATCTCAAATAAGAACGGAAAAAAAGTGATTCTAATGAAGTTTCCAACCATCGAAGTAAATGCTGTCATATCGCGAATCTTACTCCATTTTATGGTATTGTAAAGCTATCAAACAAGAATAATGAAGGAGAAGTAGCTATCTCCATTTGAAACGCAACAAAACGCGATTCTTTTGAAGTTTCCAAACTTCGAAATTTTTTTTTCTTCTCTTTTCGAGATTCTTTCCTCATAATATGCTTTTCTAAGGCTATCAGAGTGGAAAAATGAAAGAGAACCAGTTATGTCAAATAAGAACAGAAAAAATGTGATTCAAATAAAGGTTCTAATCATCGAAATAAATCTTTTCTTTTAGCGAATCTTTCTTCATTTTATGGTTTTCTAAGGCTATCAAAGTAGAATATTAAAGGAGAAATAGTTTTCTTCATTTGAAACGCAACAAAACGGGATTCCTTTGAAGGTTTCCAAAGTTCGAAAAAAACGTTCTTCTTTTTGAGATTCTTTGCGCAGAATGTGCTTTTCTAAGGCTATCAAAGTACAAAAATGAAAGAGAACCATTTATCTCAAATAAGAGCGGAAAAATAGCGATTCTAATGAAGTTTCCAATCATCGAAATAAATGTTTTCTTTTCGCGAATCTTTCTTCATTTTATGGTGTTACAAGGCTATCAAACTAGAATATTGAAGGAGAAATAGTTATCTCCAATTGAAACGCAACTAAACGCGATTCCTTTGAAGTTTCCAAAGTTCGAAAAAAACGTTTTTCTTTTTGAGATTCTTTGCGCAGAATGTGCTTTTCTAAGGCTATCAAAGTACAAAAATGAAAGAGAACCATTTATCTCAAATAAGAGCGGAAAAATAGCGATTCTAATGAAGTTTCCAATCATCGAAATAAATGTTTTCTTTTCGCGAATCTAGAATAATGTAGGAGAAATAGTTATCTCCATTTCACACGCAACAAAACGCGATTCCTTTGAATTTTCATAACTTCGAAAAAAATTTTTTTTCTTTTCGAGATTCTTTCCGCATAATATGCTTTTCTAAGGCTATCAAAGTGGAAAAATGAAAGAGAACCAGTTATCTCAAATAGGAACGGAAAATAAGTGATTCTAATGAAGTTTCCAAACGTCGAAATAAATCTTTTCTTTTCGCGAATCTTTCTTCATTTTATGGTTTTCTAAAGCTATCAAACTGGAATAATAAAGGAGAAACAGTTATCTCCATTTGAAACGCAACAAAACGCGATTCTTTTGAAGTTTCCAAACTTCGAAAAAAAAATTTTTCTTTTCGAGATTCTTTCCGCATAATATGCTTTTCGAAGGCTATCAAAGTAGAAAAATGAAAGACAACCAGTTATCTCAATTAAGAACGGAAGAAAAAGTGTTTCTAAAGAAGTTTCCAACTATGGAAATAAATGTTTTCTTTTCGCGAATCTTTCTTCATTTTATAGTTTTCTAAGGCTATCAAACTAGAATAATGAAGGGGAAATAGTTGTGTCCATATGAAACGCAACAAAACGCGATTCCTTTGAAGTTTCCAAACTTCGAAAATTTTTTTTTTCTTTTCGAGATTCTTTCCGCATAATATGGTTTTCTAAGGCTATCAAAGAAGAAAAATGAAAGAGATCCAGTTATCTCAAATAAGAACGGAAAAACAGCGATTGTAATGAAGTTTCCAACCATCGAAATAAATATTTTCTTTTCGCGAAACTTATTTCAATTTATGGTAATCAAATTAATCAAACTAGAATAATGAAAGAGAAATAGTTATCTCCATTTCAAACGCAACAAAACGCGATTCTTTTAAAGTTTCCAAACTTCGAAAAAAATATTTTTTCTTTTCCAGAATCTTTCCGCATAATATGCTTTTCTAAGACTATCAAAGTGGAAAAATGAAAGAGAAGCAGTTATCTCAAATAATAACGGAAAAAAAGTGATTCTAATGAAGATTCCAACCATCGAAATAAATCTTTTCTTTTCGCGAATCTTTCTTCATTTTATGGTTTTCTAAGGCTATCCAATTAGAATAATAAAGGAGAAATAGTTTTCTTCATTTGAAACGCAACAAAACGGGATTCTTTGAAGGTTTCAAAATTCTAAAAAAATTTTTTTTCTTTTCGAGATTCTTTGCCCAGAATATGCATTTCTAAGGCTATCAAAGTGGAAAAATGAAAGAGAACCAGTTATCTCAAATACGAACGGAAAAAAAGTGATTCTAATGAAGTTTCCAACCATCGAAATAAATGTTTTCTTTTCGCGAATATTTCTTCATTTTATGGTTTTCTAAGGATATCAAGCTAGAATAATGTAGGAGAAATAGTTATCTCCATTTCAAACGCAACAAAACGCGATTCTTTTTAAGTTTCCAAACTTCGAAATAAAATATTTTTCTTTTCGAGATTCTTTCCGCATAATATGCTTTTCCAAGGCTATCAAAGTGGAAAAATGAAAGAGAACCAGTTATCTCAAATAAGAACGGAAAATAAGTGATTCTAATGAAGTTTCCAACCGTCGAAATAAATCTTTTCTTTTCGCCAATCTTTCTTCATTTTATGGTTTTCTAAAGCTATCAAACTGGAATAATAAAGGAGAATCAGTTATCTCCATTTGAAACGCAACAAAACGCGATCTTTTGAAGTTTCAAAAAATTCGAAAAAAAAATTCTTTCTTTTCGAGATTCTTTCCGCATAATATGCTTTTCTAAGGCTATCAAAGTGGAAAAATGAAAGAGAACCAGTTATCTCAAATAAGAACGGAAAATAAGTGATTCTAATGAAGTTTCCAACCGTCGAAATAAATATTTTCTTTTCGCGAATCTTTCTTCATTTTATGGTTTCTAGACCTATCAAACTGGAATAATAAAGGAGAAATAATTATCTCCATTTGAAACGCAACAAAACGCGATTCTTTTGAAGTTTCCATACTTCGAAAAAAATTTTTTTCTTTTCGAGATTCTTTCCGCATAATATGCTTTTCTAAGGCTATCAAAGTAGAAAAATGAAAGAGAACCAGTTATCTCAATTAAGAACGGAAGAAAAAGTGTTTCTAACGAAGTTTCCATCCATCGAAATAAATGTTTTCTTTTCGCGAATCTTTCTTCATTTTATGGTTTTCTAAGGCTATCAAAGTAGAATATTAAAGGAGAAATAGTTTTCTTCATTTGAAACTCAACAAAACGGGATTCCTTTGAAGGTTTCAAACTTCTAAAAAAATTTTTTTTCTTTTCGAGATTCTTTGCGCAGAATGTGCTTTTCTAAGGCTATCAAAGTACAAAAATGAAAGAGAATCATTTATCTCAAATAAGAGCGGAAAAATAGCGATTCTAATGAAGTTTCCAATCATCGAAATAAATGTTTTCTTTTCGCGAATCTTTCTTCATTTTATGGTGTTACAAGGCTATCAAACTAGAATATTGAAGGAGAAATAGTTATCTCCAATTGAAACGCAACTAAACGCGATTCCTTTGAAGTTTCCAAAGTTCGAAAAAAACGTTTTTCTTTTTGAGATTCTTTGCCCAGAATGTGCTTTTCTAAGGCTATCAAAGTACAAAAATGAAAGAGAACCATTTATCTCAAATAAGAGCGGAAAAATAGCGATTCTAATGAAGTTTCCAATCATCGAAATAAATGTTTTCTTTTCGCGAATCTAGAATATGGTAGGAGAAATAGTTATCTCCATTTGAAACGCAACAAAACGCGATTCTTTTGAAGTTTCCAAACTTCGAAAAAAAAAATTTTTCTTTTCGAGATTCTTTCCGCATAATATGCTTTTCGAAGGCTATCAAAGTAGAAAAATGAATGACAACCAGTTATCTCAATTAAGAACGGAAGAAAAAGTGTTTCTATAGAAGTTTCCAACTATGGAAATAAATGTTTTCTTTTCGCGAATCTTTCTTCATTTTATAGTTTTCTAATGCTATCAAACTAGAATAATGAAGGGGAAATAGTTGTGTCCATATGAAACGCAACAAAACGCGATTCCTTTGAAGTTTCCAAACTTCGAAAAATTTTTTTTTTCTTTTCGAGATTCTTTCCGCATAATATGGTTTTCTAAGGCTATCAAAGAAGAAAAATGAAAGAGATCCAGTTATCTCAAATAAGAACGGAAAAACAGCGATTGTAATGAAGTTTCCAACCATCGAAATAAATATTTTCTTTTCGCGAAACTTATTTCAATTTATGGTAATCAAATTAATCAAACTAGAATAATGAAAGAGAAATAGTTATCTCCATTTCAAACGCAACAAAACGCGATTCTTTTAAAGTTTCCAAACTTCGAAAAAAATATTTTTTCTTTTCCAGAATCTTTCCGCATATAATGCTTTTCTAAGGCTATCAAAGTGGAAAAATGAAAGAGAAGCAGTTATCTCAAATAATAACGGAAAAAAAGTGATTCTAATGAAGATTCCAACCATCGAAATACATCTTTTCTTTTCGCGAATCTTTCTTCATTTTATGGTTTTCTAAGGCTATCCAATTAGAATAATAAAGGAGAAATAGTTTTCTTCATTTGAAACGCAACAAAACGGGATTCTTTGAAGGTTTCAAACTTCTAAAAAAATTTTTTTCTTTTCGAGATTCTTTGCCCAGAATATGCATTTCTAAGGCTACCACAGTGGAAAAATGAAAGAGAACCAGTTATCTCAAATACGAACGGAAAAAAAGTGATTCTAATGAAGTTTCCAACCATCGAAATAAATGTTTTCTTTTCGCGAATATTTCTTCATTTTATGGTTTTCTAAGGATATCAAGCTAGAATAATGTAGGAGAAATAGTTATCTCCATTTCAAACGCAACAAAACGCGATTCTTTTGAAGTTTCCAAACTTCGAAAAAAAATATTTTTCTTTTCGAGATTCTTTCCGCATAATATGCTTTTCCAAGGCTATCAAAGTGGAAAAATGAAAGAGAACCAGTTATCTCAAATAAGAACGGAAAATAAGTGATTCTAATGAAGTTTCCAACCGTCGAAATAAATCTTTTCTTTTCGCGAATCTTTCTTCATTTTATGGTTTTCTAAAGCTATCAAACTGGAATAATAAAGGAGAAACAGTTATCTCCATTTGAAACGCAACAAAACGCGATTCTTTTGAAGTTTCAAAAAATTCGAAAAAAAAAATTCTTTCTTTTCGAGATTCTTTCCGCATAATATGCTTTTCTAAGGCTATGAAAGTGGAAACATGATAGAGAACCAGTTATCTCAAATAAGAACGGAAAAAAAAGTGATTCTAATTAAGTTTCCAACCATCGAAATAAATCTTTTCTTTTCGCGAATCTTTCAACATTTTATGGTTTTCAAATCTATCAAATTAGAATAATGAAGGAGAAATAGTTATCTCCATTTGAAAGGCAAAAAAACGGGATATGTTTGAAGTTCACAAACTTCGAAAAAAATTTTTTTTCTTTTCGAGATTCTTTCCGCATAATATGCTTTTCTAAGGCTATCAAAGAAGAAAAATGAAAGAGAACCAGTTATCTCGAATAAGAATGGAAAAAAAGTGATTCTAATGAAGTTTCCAACCATCGAAATAAACCTTTTCTTTTCGCGAATCTTTTTTCATTTTATGGTTTTCTAAGGCTATCAAACTAGAATAATAAAGGAGAAATAAATTTCTTCATTTGAAACGCAACAAAACGGGATTCCTTTGAAGATTTCAAACTTCTAAAAATTTTTTTTTCTTTTCGAGATTCTTTGCCCAGAATATACTTTTCTAAGGCTATCAAAGTGGAAAAATGAGAGAACCAGTTATCTCAAATAAGAAAGGAAAAAACTTGATTCTAATGAAGTTTCCAACCATCGAAATATATCTTTTCTTTTCGCGAATATTTCTTCATTTTATGGTTTTCTAAAGCTATCAAGCTAGAATAATGAAGGAGAAATATTTGTCTCTATTAGAAACGCAACAAAACGCGATTCTTCTGAAGTTTCAAAAACTTCGAAAAAATATTTTTTTCTTTTCGAATTTCTTTCCGCATAATATGCTTTTCTAAGGCTATCAAAGTGTAAAAATGGAAGAGAAACAGTTATCTCAAATAAGAACGGAAAAAAAGTGATTCTAATGAAGTTTCCAACCATCGAAATAAATGTTTTCTTTTAGCGAATATTTCTTCATTTTATGGTTTTCTAAGGCTATCAAACTGGAATAATAAAGGAGAAATAGTTATCTCCATTTGAAACGCAACAAAAGGCGATTCTTTTGAAGTTTCCCACCTTCGAAAAACATTTTTTTTCTTCTTGAGATTCTTTAAGCATAACATGCTTTTCTAAGGCTATCAAAGTAGAAAATTGAAAGAGAACCAATTATCTCAAATAAGAACGGAAAAAAAGTGATTGTAATGAAGTTTACATCCAGCGAAATAACTGTTTTCTTTTCGGGAATCTTTCTTCATTTTATGGTTTTCTAAGGCTACCAAACTAGAATAATGTAGGAGAAATAGTTTTCTCCATTTTAAACGCAACAAAACGCGATTCTTTTGAAGTTTCCAAACTTCGAAAAAATTGTTTTTTCTTTTCGAGATTCTTTCCGCATAATATGCTTTTCTAAGTCTATCAAAGAAGAAAAATGAAAGAGATCCAGTTATCTCAAATAAGAATGGAAAAACAGCGATTCTAATGAAGTTTCCAACCATCGAAATAAATATTTTCTTTTCGCGAAACTTACTTCAAATTATGGTAATGTAACTAATCAAAAGGAGAAAAGGAAATAATGAAAGAGAAATAATGAAGGAGAAACAGTTTTCTCCATTTCAAACGCAACAAAACGCATTTCTTTTGAAGTTTCCAAACTTCGAAAAACTTTTTTTTCTTTTCGAGATTCTTTCCGCATAATATGCTTTTCTAAGGCTATCAAAGTGGAAAAATGAAAGAGAAGCAGTTATCTCAAATAAGAACGGAATAGAAGTGATTCTAATGAAGTTTCCAACCATTGAAATAAATCTTTTCTTTTCGCGAATCTTTCTTCATTTTATTGTTTTTTAAGGCTATCAAACTAGAATAATAAAGGAGAAATAGTTATCTCCATTTGAAACGCAACAAAACGGGATTCCTTTGAAGTTTCCAAACTTCTAAAAAAATTTTTTTCTTTTCGATATTCCTTGTGCCGAATATGCTCTTCTAAGCCTATAAAAGTAGAAAAATGAAAGAGAACCAGTTATTTCAAATAAGAACGGAAAAAAAGTGATTCGAATGAAGTTTCCAACCTTCGAAATAAATGCTTTCTTTTCGCCAATGTTACTCCATTTCATGGTATTATAAAGCTATCAAACAAGAATAATGAAGGAAAAATAGATATCTCCATTAGAAACGGAAAAAAACGCGATTCTTTTAAAGTTTCCCACGTTCGAAATTAAATTTCATCTTTTCGAGATTTTTTCCGCATAATATGCTTTTCTAAGGCTATCAAACTAGATAAATGAAACAGAACTAGTTTTCTCAAATAAGAACGGAAAATTAGTGATTCTAATGAAGTTTCAAAACATCGAAATCAATGTTTTCTTTTCGCGAATCTTTCTCTATTTTATGGTTTTCTAAAGCTATCAAACTAGAATAATGAAAGAGAAATAATTTTCTCCATTTGAAACGCAACAAAACGCGATTCTTTTGAAGTTTCCAAATTTCGAAAAAATTATTTTTTCTTTTCGAGATTCTTTCAGCATAATATGCTTTTCTTAGGCTATCGAAGTGGAAAAATGAAAGAGAACCAATTATCTCAAATAAGAACGGAAAAAAAGTGAATCTAATGAAGTTTGCAACCATCGAAATAAATGTTTTCTTTTCGCGAATATTTCTTAATTTTTGGTTTTCTAAGGATATCAAGCTAGAATAATGTAGGAGAAATAGTTATCGCCATTTCAAACGCAAGAAACACGCTTTTCTTTTGAAGTTTCCAAACTTCGAAAAAATTTTTTTTTCTTTTCGAGATTCTTTCCGCATAATATGCTTTTCTAAGGCTATCAAAGTGGAAAAATGAAAGAGAACTAGTTATCTCAAATAAGAACGGAAAATAAGTGATTCTAATGAAGTTTCCAAACGTCGAAATAAATCTTTTCTTTTCGCGAATCTTTCTTCATTTTATGGTTTTCTAAAGCTATCAAACTGGAATAATAAAGGAGAAACAGTTATCTCCATTTGAAACGCAACAAAACGCGATTCTTTTGAAGTTTCCAAACTACGAAAAAAAAATTTTTCTTTTCGAGATTCTTTCCGCATAATATGCTTTTCGAAGGCTATCAAAGTAGAAAAATGAAAGACAACCAGTTATCTCAATTAAGAACGGAAGAAAAAGTGTTTCTAAAGAAGTTTCCAACTATGGAAATAAATGTTTTCTTTTCGCGAATCTTTCATCATTTTATAGTTTTCTAAGGCTATCAAACTAGAATAATGAAGGGGAAATAGTTGTGTCCATATGAAACGCAACAAAACGCGATTCCTTTGAAGTTTCCAAACTTCGAAAAAATTTTTTTTTCTTTTCGAGATTCTTTCCGCATAATATGGTTTTCTAAGGCTATCAAAGATGAAAAATGAAAGAGATCCAGTTATCTCAAATAAGAACGGAAAAACAGCGATTGTAATGAAGTTTCCAACCATCGAAATAAATATTTTCTTTTCGCGAAACTTATTTCAATTTATGGTAATCAAATTAATCAAACTACAATAATGAAAGAGAAATAGTTATCTCCATTTCAAACGCAACAAAACGCGATTCTTTTAAAGTTTCCAAACTTCGAAAAAAATATTTTTTCTTTTCCAGAATCTTTCCGCATAATATGCTTTTCTAAGGCTATCAAAGTGGAAAAATGAAAGAGAAGCAGTTATCTCAAATAATAACGGAAAAAAAGTGATTCTAATGAAGATTCCAACCATCGAAATAAATCTTTTCTTTTCGCGAATCTTTCTTCATTTTATGGTTTTCTAAGGCTATCCAATTAGAATAATAAAGGAGAAATAGTTTTCTTCATTTGAAACGCAACAAAACGGGATTCTTTGAAGGTTTCAAACTTCTAAAAAAATTTTTAGTCTTCTCGAGATTCTTTGCCCAGAATATGCATTTCTAAGGCTGTCAAAGTGGAAAAATGAAAGAGAACCAGTTATCTCAAATACGAACGGAAAAAAAGTGATTCTAATGAAGTTTCCAACCATCGAAATAAATGTTTTCTTTTCGCGAATATTTCTTCATTTTATGGTTTTCTAAGTTATCAAGCTAGAATAATGTAGGAGAAATAGTTATCTCCATTTCAAACGCAACAAAACGCGATTCTTTTTAAGTTTCCAAACTTCGAAAAAAAATATTTTTCTTTTCGAGATTCTTTCCGCATAATATGCTTTTCTAAGGCTATCAAAGTGGAAAAATGAAAGAGAACCAGTTATCTCAAAT